>PITA01000293.1:0-310034 GCA_004023965.1 Spilogale gracilis
CGCACGGGGGAGCCCACACGCTCGGGGGCGCCCACACGCTCGGGGGCCGCCACACGCACGGGGGCCGCCACACGCTCGGGGGCGCCCACACGCTCGGGGGCCGCCACACGCACGGGGGCCGCCACACGCACGGGGGCGCCCACACGCTCGGGGGAGCCCACACGCTCGGGGGAGCCCACACGCACGGGGCCGCCACACGCACGGGGCCGCCCGAGAATTCCCCATTTTTATAAGGTCATCTGTCATAATTGATTAGTGCTCACCTTAATGACCTCACTCTAACTGATTACTTCTGTAAAGACTCTAATCTCCAAATAAGGTGACATGCCAAGGTAGTAGAGGTTAGGATTATATCCTATCTTTTTGAGAAACAAAAGTAAAACTGAAACACCTGGTTACATTCACATTAAATATATTACAACTTAAGTGACTTGCCCAAAATAGTAAACTAGTAAACAAAGAAACTAAGGTGTATAAACAAAGAAACTAAAGAAACTAAGAAACTAAGGTGTATAAACCTTCCAGGGGCATTTTGCAAATCTCTGGGTGTTTAACTCAGTAATTAGGGTGGGAGGGTGTTTTGCCATTGAATGGGCAGGAGTCAGGGATGCTAAATATACCATTATATATGGATTGAAGAACTGTCCAGTGTCTAACATGGCTTTCTTTCTTTTTAAAATTTTTAAAAAATCTTATTGAAGTATAATTGGTATGCCAAAATTACAAATTAATGTATATGTCTTGATGACTTTGGACATATACCTATGACACCAGAGCACAATCAAGATACTAAATGTATCCATCACCTCCAAAAATTTCCTTGTGTTCTTCTGTGGCTGGTTTATTTGTGCGAAGAACACTTAACATGAGATCTCACCTCTTACCTTTACACAAAGTGAAATAAATCATCAAGGAAGGACAAATACTGCATGATTCTACTTACATGACATATCTAAAATGATCAAATTCATAGAAGTAGGATATAAAATGGTTGAGGGGAGGAGGAAAAAGGGAGTGGCTATTGGGGGGGTTATAGTTTCAGTTTTGCAAGATGAGTAACTTGGTGAGAACCACTGTATGACATTTAACTGTGTGCAGCCATGCGCTGTGTGACTTTCTAATGCCCCATCAGGTTTTCCAGGAAGTAAAACACTGATTTCTAATTATCTGAACTTAGAACTTAACATACTTGGGGAAGGCATTCATTTCCCACTGAATTTCCAAGAAGAAAACCATAGTGTAGTGAGAATGATTAAACTTTATCTTGTTCTGAATTTCACCCATTTTAGAAACCTCTTGTTACTGATTCAAAGTACTTGTCCTGGATGCCACACATCTGCTGGGTTCTGCACACAGAGCTCTTGCCTTCCAGGAAGTCTGCATATTGGTCCAATTCTCCAGCAGCCAAAGCTTCTTTTGCATCCAGTCACACCCGAGCATTTCCTATTGTGATGCCTATTAGTTTATCAGAGATGACCTCACTTTTATTTACTGTTAGATTACTCTTAATAATATACAGTGCTGCTTTTCTGAAAATAATCTATATAATCATATTATGATTTTTTCACTTCTAAATAGTGAAGAGAGAAATACAAGTATTTGTTACAAAAGGGAATCTTGAGTCTGATAGCGTTTTAGATAATTCTTTTCACTCACAGATTTACTCATTCCTAGGTCACCGACAAGATTTGCCATTTATTTTCGTATACCTTCTGAACTATTATTGCTTGATGTGTTTCAGTTGACTCACTTTTTTTCCATATTCAAATTGTAAGCAAAAGAAAACTAAATCACTACTCTAAATGGAAAACTAGGATCACTAGCCTCAAAAAGAAAGTGACCATAAATAAATATGCAATGAGGGATGCCTTGTGACTCAAAGTGTCCAATTCTTGGTTCGGACTCATGATCTCAGGGTTGTGAGATCTAGCCTGGTGCCAGGCTGTGTTTAGTGGGGAATCTGCTCAACTTTGTCTCTCCTTCTTCGTCAGTGCCCTCTCCCAACTCTCTTATGTCCACATTTGCCTATGCTCTCTCTCAAAGAAATACATAAATCTTTTAAAAAAAATATGCAATGAAAACATTGTAATTTCACTTCTTGAAATTAAAAAAAATTAAAAGTATACCACAAAATCTAAATAATAATAAATCTGATAATAGTGTTTCAGCCAGCATGTTATTTTATTTAATTTTCCCAATAAGAAATCAAGTAACATTTTTACTGTCTCACATTTATAGATAAAGAAACTGTGATGCTGAAAAAAATGTGAACACTGAAGTGTGTGTTATGTGATAGATAGTCCTCAGCTTGTCAAGAGATGGAAAAATGCCTAAAATATCAGTGTGGTTTTTTTCTACTTAAACATAGACTTTCAACTTTCTGTGATAATGGACTCTAAATACACACACACATACACACACGTATATATTTGTGACAACAAAAGCTATTTACTTATAATTTACTATTTGGGGTCCATGCCTGGAGGAGGAGGATCCTTTGCTAACTCAGCTGTTAGAATTGCTAGATGTACATTCAGATGCAAATCAGAAGCTGAGAAACTAAATTGTTCAGTAAATAAAAAGTAGCGTGTGTTGGGAGGTGAGGAGGGAGAAAGCTGGAACCTTGAAGCTGAGGAGGCTTCTCTTGGGTGGCCAAGGGTAGAAGAAGGGAAGGAGAGGTAGGAAGTGATCAGAAGAGAAGACGAAAGAAGGAGAGCGAGAGAAATGGGGAGACATTCCTGGTGTCTTACTCATTTTCCTCAAAATGTCTAAAGGTAAGATGGAGGTACTAGCTGCGTATTTCTGTTTCAACGTATATTAAAGCTAATAGATATTAAAATGTAAGATATTTACATGAACTACTGAAAATAATCTGTTCTACTGAGAGTATGTATACCACTAGTAGGTTACACACTTTCTTTACTCCGGTACACATGTAAACTATCTGAATCAGGCATATGCATATTCGGTCTTATGAGGTCAGTTCATGATCAATGACAAAAAACAGATTTCCTCATGAACTTCCTCTTTTTTTTTTTTTTTTTTTTTTACAATGAGCTACTCATAGCAGATAATTAGTAAGGAACACTTTTAACACTGAGTTTATATGTAAGATGTTCTTAGTGCATTCTGTCACACTCAGTTTTCTCAAATGATGATGCAGATGATTTTTAGAATATTTGATTAGGCCTTCTAAGAATTTTAGAAGTGGAGCTCTATATAGGAAAAGAGACAAAGCCTTGGGGTTGGAGATGTCAAATGATTCTCAAAATTAACATTTTAAATGTGCCGCACAGTTCCTTCCCTATTACAGTTAAGAGATAGGCTCGTAATTGCAAATAGAATGGTTTTGTGTAAGATCCAGATTCCAGAACAGGGGGGTGTCATGCCCATCCATGTAATAAATGAACAAAAAGAAAATGCACTTTAATGGAAACTGTTCTGTCTAAACTGTCTTCTGTAGCTCTGGGGATTCCCAGCATGGGTGTCACTCACAGTCACTTTAGCTTTCCACCACATTGAGAGAACCATGAGGGGAGCCAGCCGGCCAGGAACCACTTTCAACATGAGAGAACCTGGCTTGAGATTACAGAAAATAAAAGAAATTTTATCTTGAGGTTGAGGAAGCCCTAGGGTGGAAGGAAAGGTAATTCTGAGAGAAGCAAGATCATTTTCCCTTTTAGCCCTACCCTGGACTCAGACCAGAGTCCCTGAGAAAGGCAGCACAAAGCCATCCTTTGATAGGATGTCCTCAGGCTGTTGAGACTGTCAAAGCCTTGGGCGTTAGCCTGGCGTGGGATAGTCCTTTGGCAGCAGCTGAAGGCTTTGGCAGCAACTGTAGGCTTCTCAGTGATCCTGGAGGACAGAGCTTAGAGTCTTGCATTCTTGAAAGCCAAGAGGAGTAGATTGTGGAGACATTCCTAGATTTTAGAAGTATCTGTGAAGAGCCCAATGGGGACTTTTACTTCCTGGAAAGCTAGTGAAGGTAGGACCTTGGAAGCTTTGTTCCTGCAAAATGGACACAAGCATATTCTTACCTGCAGGCATGTGGAGTCAGGGAGGCAGACTGCAGTTCATCTTTGGTCCCAGTTAACTACTGATGTGCCATAGCTACCCCAGAATTGAATGCCTTAAAACACTGGCTGTTACAGCTTACAGAAGTGTGGGTCAGGAACCCAGGCTAGACTTGGCAGAATGATTCTTCTTCCTTTTTGGAGCTGGCAGAGGTTGGTTGTTAGGTGGTGTTCAGAAGGGAGATGTTTGCATGTTCCGATTGGAGGAACTTGGATGTCTTCACTCGCTTGTCCAGCATCTTAGAAGTCTGGGCTGGATTGGGACGATGGACTGAAGTGCCTGCACAGAGCCTCTTGTGGAGGCCTCTAGGTAGTCTAGGTGGTCTGGTGTTCCACGAGCAAGGCAGAGACTGGGGACGTTCCATGACCCAGTTTAGGACGTTACTTGCATAACTTCTTCTATACTGTATTGGAATTGTGGTTGGAACAGCTGCAAGGTTACCCACATTCGTGAAAGGGGGACTGAGCTCCCAACTCTTGATAGAAGAGTGACCCCTTATATGCAGCCATGTTATACAAACTTCCCATCTAGATTTGTTGAGACACATTTGCTGAAAGAGAGAGAGTGAGAGTAGCAAGAGGCAAGAGGACATTTAATTCTGATGCTTATAAAATTTAGTTTTCCTGAATGTTGGAGGGGCCAGGACAAGGGACCATGCTTCTCACAACTACGTGTATCAGAGAACTGTGGGTCAGAGAACTGTGGATCTCAGCTCAGTTTGATTATTTTGAAGTTTCACTTCAGACTTTGCAGGCCCCAAAATAGAAAACATTTTATGATGCTTTTGTGATTTCATGATGATTCTCCAAAATGTCTGTTTAGTCTTGATAGAAGATGAGGATTCTGTATTTCCCTCCTGTGTCTTTTGCACTGAAGAAGTGAGGCTCAGAAATGCAGCTCCAGTAAGCAACCTTAGGGTGATGCTAGCCGGGAGGTGAAGGGCTCGGAGAGGTGGCAGGCACCTGCAGCGTGTGTGCGGCCGGCACCTACCAGTTCAGCTTTCCGCTCACGCTATGCAGGCTTCGTCCCTGGAAACCTAGGCAGGCTTTCCGGGGCGTTTGTCGCGCATCGGAACAAGCTACTTTAGGAGAAAGCTGTGTTCTATTCACATGCCCACGGTGAAGGCTGTTGAGTCGACGAGCAGGAGTTTCACATCAGTCAGCTTGGTGACGTGATCAGAACAGAGCGAGGCGGAGTCTGCCTGTCCCATGGAGACCAAGGTCACTGCTGCCGCCTCACGAGTCCCTGCGCGCCTTCGCCTGTGCACGCGCAGCCTCCCTGACTCCATGCGGAGGACATCACGCAGCAGTAACAGCCGGGACTTCCTGTGCGTCGGCTGCGGGTCGAGTTTTGTGCTCTGCTCTTTGCCGGTGCTGTTACTCCGTTCACTCCTAGCACCAGTCCTTTGAGGCCAACCATTTAATACCCCATTTCACGGTTAAGAAACTCATTCACAGGGAAGCGAAGGGGACTCCCGAGGCGTGCACTCCCAGACGCTAGGTGGTGCTCATGGGCGGGGCAAACTTCAGCCTCCGGCTAGGGACCCCGGGACTCCCCGCAAGGGCCCCTGCCTGGTGGGGGAGAGCGGCTGCCTAGGTGCTGTCCCTAACTCTCTGGGAAGACTGGCAAACTGTCAAGGAAAGAACCTATTAAGTGACTCATTTTTGTACCTGCGGCTAGTCACGATTTCATCTTTTCGAGCTGGAAGTGAAGCAAAACCACAGTGCTTGAGACTCTTTGGAGTGAAACAAGTTACCTTTGAAATAAGAAAAATTTTAAAGGTTCTCCCTCTCTGGTGAGAAGGTATTGGAGGATCAATCTCTGGCAAGGAAGGATCTTCCTACTATATTTACTGTGTCCAGGCCAAGGACCTGCTCTGAAGAGCTGTATAACCGGAGCAATATTTAGAATTGGAAGGGTTTGGGGTCAAATCTTTGCTGCATACTAAGTACGTACACTAGCTAAGTGACTTGGCTAATCTGAGCCTCTGCGTGACCTTCTTTGAGACAGAGATAGGCATGCCACCCTCACAGAAGTCTGAAGGAGGACCAGATAACATAACTGTTGCTCTGCACCCATTATTAGGAAAAGCTACATAATTTGTAGAGCCCTTGCAGAGTGAAAATACAGACACACCCCTCCCCCTACAACAACTCACCTTGAAAAAGATCTACTAAAAATTTCAAGATAGGAATAGTGGATCATTTAATTAAAGCCTGGGGCTCTCCTGAGTACAGTCATACTAGTTGCATGCCTGTGAGGTGCGTCCTGAACACTGTGACCCTTCAACAAACAGCCCTCCCTCCCCTGGCATGTCTCCCTCCCAGAAGAAATGTTCTGTGAAAGAAATGTTCCATTTCCCAGAGCACCAGAACCTCCTGCTTCTATGTCTGAATCCAGTGCCCTGGCCTGTGGCCTGGTTTCTGGTCCCACCTCGCCTCACTGGAAAAGCCATGGCCATCTCACCATCTCCAGAGCGATCCCATAAAGATTCTGTGATGTCTTAGCTGAGAGGTTCTGTATCCCCTGAGTTGTAGGAGAACTATAATACTCAACACAAAAAATTATACTATTCTAGATATGCTATACTCTTACTATGAATAATACTGACTGGTTACAGTTGCATAAAGACAAACCTGTGCTTTATTTCTCAGTGATGAGCCTTACTCTGTGACACTCACCACATTTACATACTAACTGGTACAAGAACTTCAGATCTTCAGGACACCCACATGGACCCTTTGCCCTGAAAAAGAAAGTCATTCTTCCTGCTACCACCTTAGTTCGCACTGTCATGATTCAGGGCCTGAGCTGCAATAGTTTCATTTAACCAGTTGCCTGATCTACAATCTGGTCTCTTCCTCCAAATCATCTTCCTACAGTATACATCTGACCCCGCTATTCTTCCATGACCATGCCCTCAGTGATTCCTCCTTGTCCTTTATGGTAAATGAAAACTCCTTAGCCTGGTGTGGAAACCACTCATGAGCTAGCTCTGCTCTATAGTCTGCCTCTTCAGACTCATCCTTTTCAGTTCTGGCCTCAATCCTCATCATCTCCACCCCAGCAAAGCCTCACTTCATCTAGATTCATCATTTTATAGTTTTTGAAAAATGCCCCATGTTCTAACTTGCCTTGTGCCTTTTTACTTGACCCTCGCCCTGCCCACATCCTCCCATTAGACCAGTGAAATCATGGCTCAGTTCAAGCTTGTTTCATCTGTGAGGGCTTCACCAACTGGGACCTTGTGTTTCACATCATGCTTCTGTTCTTCATAGAAGGTACCATCTTGTAAGAGCTGAATGTCTTTGTTCCCTCAAAATGTAGAGGTTGCAACTCGAATCCCAGTGTGACCATGTTAGGTAGTGGGGATTTGGGGGGTGATCAGGTTGTGAGGGTGGAGCCCTTGTGAGTGGGGTTAGTGCCTTTATAAGAAGACGTCCAAGAGCTAGCCTCCTGTCTTTCCATGGTGTGCAGACACAGTGACAAGTCAGCAATCTGTAACCCAGGAGAGGAGTCTCACCATGATCTGACTGTGCCAGCACCCTAATCCCAGACTTCCAGCCTCCAAAGCTGTGAGGAATGATTCCTCTTGCTCTGAAGCCTGGTCTATACAGTACTTTGTTACAGCAGACCAAACTGCCTGATGTACACTTTGTTACAACCTCCCCTTTATACAGCTCTCTCTCCCAGGAGATTGTGCATGGTTGAAGGTGGCTTTTCTTTCTGGGGCCATATTAATTAACCATGGTATCTGCCAAGCCTAGAACAGTAGTTGGTGGATAAGAAATGCTTAAGTTCTTGGTGACTGAGTAAAAATATTTGTTTTACTGTTTCATATGAAGCCCTCCATTGCCTCCTATTAAAATAGCTTTGAGACACTATCTGTACATGCTCCTCTAAACTCATTTTGCTCCCTTGATTCAGCTACCTCTCCTTCCAAGTTTCTTCGGATCTATGACCTCAGCTTCCCCTTTTCTTTCTGTTTCTAGAAATTGGTTCTGTTGCTAGGATATTTTTCTTTCTTTCTTTTTTTTTTCCTATTTGGAGAGCCTCTTCTCATTCATTTCCTTGCAGCGATAGAAGGAGAGTGGCATTCTGGAGTTTTTCACTGGATTGTTAAAGCAAAGGTCTGTTTGCAAGGGAAGTGACCGGGTTGTCCTGAGGCGTCTTACTCCAGGAATGCAGACTGGAACTTTATTATTATGGAATCCCTCTGCTTTTAGCCCTTTCTATCCCAGGTTCCTCTGAGAGCTTGGGCCAATGCAGGCACAAAGGAGGTAAATAAATAAGGCGCCAAGAAGTGAGTGTCTCCCTGAAGCAACTAAAAGCAAGAAAAGGCAAGGGAAAAGCAGCTGGTAAGCCAGCCACCAGAGAATGCAGACAAGGCCAGCAACTGCAACTTGCACACAATTCAGGGATCCTTCTGCATGGTGTTGGAGACAGTGGAACCCCTCTGAATGTGAAAGGAAGTATTTCACTCTCACTATAGACTCTGGCATATGAATATGTCTCAAAGCCAAAAGAGCTCTCTGAGTAGTAGTCCAACTGTCAACCATTAGCAACTTGGCAAGATGGTCAAATGAATTCACATTTTCAGATGCATATTTGAGAATAGAAATGTAGCAAAAATCATCTTATTATAAAGAGCATTTTCCCCCATTTCTGGTATGTCCAAATGGAAGGAACCATGAGCTATGTATGTGAAGATTTGAGTTCAAATTCTGGCTTGGTTGCTGACATGCTGTATGTGACCGTAGCCAAGTCATTCTACCCTCCAGTCTCTAAATTTGCCTTTAAGAAGCAAACAGATATTTTGTATTTAAACTTGAAAGGGGGGCACCTGGGTGGCTCAATGGGTTAAAGCATATGCCTTCAGCTCAGGTCATGATCTCAGGGTCCTGGGATCGAGGCCCGCATTGGGCTGTCTGCTCAGCAGGGAGCCTGCTTCCTCCTTGCTCTCTGCCTGCCTTTCTGCCTACTTGTGATCTCTCGCTCTCGGTCAAATAAATAAAATAATCTTTAAAAAAATCTTAAAAAAAAAGACATGAAGGGGATCAGATAAAGAACTGTGTAAGTTCTAGCAATAATGATTTTCAGAGTCTAGATTTGCACCTACCAGGAAGAAAAGCTCCCATAACTTATGAACTATGGGATTTGGAGCAGTTTACTTCAACTTCCTGAGCCTCAGTTTTCTCACCTATAAGATGGTAATAATAGTCAGTGCATCTTCTTAGGTTTAAATGAAATAGTGCTTGCAAAGTGTTTTGTGTGGTGCCTGCACATGGGTCACTAAGTAAATGTTAGCTATCTGTGTTGCATCCAGCAGTAATATTATTGTAAATATTATTGTGTTGGAATTCATCTTATAAAAATTAACTTTCCTCTTTAAACACAAATTATAGAGCCCCTGCGATGTTTGGGCCAGGCAATCTGCTTTGTTCGTGGGGGAGTGCAAAAGAAAGTCATCAACCTTGCTGTCTCATGCATTCTAGTTTACTGAGGAAGAGAGACTCATCAAATAATCGTGGACCTGTTAAGCAGTTTGTAGGCAAGTTGCCCGCTGCTATGGGATGGAATAATAGGGGGATCTGACTAAATCGGGAAACGAGGAAGAATTTATCAAGAAACTGATGTTTGAGTTGAGTTTTGAAGGATGAGCATGGGTTAACTACATGGAGGAAAGAATAAAAACTTATTCTAGGCCAAGAAAGGCTCTAAAATGTGCGTCTGCAATGGAATCCACCTGACCTGGCCTTTTATACTTTGTTGGGTGTGTATGTTTTGAGGTAAGGCTGGGGCATGGCTTGTTGTTTTAGTGTGTGTGTGTGTGTGTGTTTTAATATTTACTAATCCACAGAGCACTGATGATCAGATCCCCAAACCATCATTATAAAAATGACTTTAAGAGAAAAAAAACACTATGGCTTGGAGCATCTCTAGGGATGGGCAGTATAACCAAGCTGTAACTGGGGACCTGATTTCATCTACGATAAGGACGGCAATTTTTCTTGAAGTCTTTACTTCCTCAGAATTCTTCAATGCTAAGTCCACTAAATTATCTTTTGAAACATCGTGTTCCACCATGAAAATAAATAAATAAAAGAACAGTGCTTCAGAAATGACAGTAGGAGTCAAGCAGCAAAAGAAATCTTGTTAACAATGCTACTAAGAAAAGATAGTATTAAAAGGGAAAACATTAAACTTGGAATGTGTCCTGAGGTCTAAAAAAATAATCCCCTTTTGCTTGAAGTTGTTTCATTGTGTATAATATCTGTAATAATTTAGAAAACTACCTGTTTTTCTCCTGCATAAAAGAGATCTCGGAGTAGAGGTTTCTTTCATATTTGAGCTTCTAGTTGCTTTGGACTGAGTCTGTACAGACTCTTTAACCAGTCCCCATTTGACTCTTTTCTCTTCTGATTCGCATGTATTTTGCTTTGTGGACGCAGCTCACAAAGTTCATACTCTATGTCATAATCCCACGTAGCTTCTGTTAATGGACTTGCAGGACATGCCTTGTCAGAGATCTCTCTAGGGTCATTAAGCTTATTTTTAGGTGAAGGATAATTAAGTAAATTTTCATTATCAATAGAGAAAGGAAATGACTACCCTCCATTTAGGAAAGTAGGATCATCTGGACAATCTTCTTTGAGAATGCACAGCTATGACAGTCACAGCCTAGGTTCTACTTGGTTCTTGCACTAACAAGTAGTGCTTCTGAAACAGTCTGGTGGTATAGAGTCTGGTTAAAATGCCCAAGAAATGAAGGATTAACTCCTAGAACACGGGAATTTGTAAGCTTCTTCATAAGGGGTTGGCAAAGTATGGATCTTAGATCATCTCTGACAGGATGCCAGTTTTATAAAGGACATTTCACTGGAAAATGGCCATGCTCATTTGATTATGTGTTGTTTATTACTGCTTTGCCACTACAATAGCAGAGCAGAATAGTTGAGACAGAGACTCTATGAACTTGAAAGCCAAAAATATTGACTACCTGGCCCTCTACAGAAGTTTTCTGACTTTTGAAGATGAATATACCAAATCCATTAGGGAATATCTAGCGGGGGCCCACATGACTTAGAAGCATTCTAAATTGTCATGTTTTAATACATATACAGGATCAAAATGTACTTTTGTTGTTGTTGGGAGGAAAAATGCCTATAATCTTATAAGCTAGTGAGAAAATGCTATGCATGAATTCAGATTTCACAAAACAATGTCTTGGGACAGACTCGCCAAAGCATGAAGGGCATAGCAGTGCTCACCTGGGTAGTGGGGTTTGGCCTCGAGTTCTGGTGAGGGATCAGCTCCATTTTAGGGGAGGAACAGCAAATTGGGGAAGCATCTAACTGTTGTGCTTCAGTATGCCTGCCAAGTTGTGACTCAGGGCAATCTGGCGCTGTGTTCATGAGTCTTTGCTAAGAGTCGAGTTTGCACAATGGAAGAAATGTTCAGTATGTTTGTTGTCTGCATGTTCTTGGAAAGTGCTAAAATGACACCTAAAACTGCAACCATGTATTTATACACTGGAGAATTGTCATGAGATCCTTAACTGCTTCTTTTCAATTTCTGTTTCCTTGTTTCCAAATTCTCATCTCAAAATATCTGCTTTCTTCCATTGAGCATATTTCCCATCATTTTTATCTCACTTGCTCAACCTTTTTTTTTTTTTTTTAAAGATTTTATTTATTTGACAGAGAGAAACACAGTTAGAGAGGGAACACAAGCAGGGGGAGTGAGAGAGGGAGAAGCAGGCTTCCTGCCGAGCAGGAAGCCTGATGCGGGACTCGATCCCGGGTCTCCGGGATCACGACCTGAGCCGAAGGCAGTGGCTTAATTAACCAACTGAACCACCCAGGCCCCCCCCATTTGCTCAACCTTTTAAACACATATTCTGATCCCAAATCTACTTAAAAAAAAATATTGGACTGGGGTGCCTGTTTGGCTTGGCCTCTGACTCTTGATTTGAGCTCAGGTGCTGATCTCGGGTCATGAGATCGAGCCCTACATTGGGCTCTACACTCCCGTCAGCTAGGAGCCTGCTTTCCCCTCTCTCTCTCTTGGCCCACCCGTACTTGTGCATATGTGTGTGTGTGGGCAAGTGCATCCAGCCTTTCTCAAATAAATAAAATACATTTTTAAGAAAAAGCCCCACAAAACTTAGGGTGCCTGGGTGGCTCAGTCACTTAAGCGTCTGCCTTTGGCTCAAGTGCTGATCCCAGAGTCCCAGGAGTGAGCCCCACATCGTGCTACTTGCTCAGCGGGGAGCCTACTTTTCCCTGTCCCACTCGGCCTGCTTGTGTTCCCTCTCTCTGTCAAATAAATAAGTAAAATCATTAAAAAATTCCAAAACCCCCCAACCTTGATCAATGCTGAGTATGTTATGTGTCTTGGATTAATAGATGCAAGTGTGATTCTTCCTTTTCAGATATCAAAATTACATCATTCACTCATGTGTCATGTGATCATTATTCCTTTGGAGATTTCTTTTAGTCTTTGGAGAAATGCACGGTTTTGACACAAAGCCCATGAAACTGAAAGTCCTATAACTTGAGGTCTAGTCTCACCTCTAACAACAATTAACACTGATCATTCTGAATGGTTTACTTAACCACTCTGAATTCAGTATTTTTATCTTTCCAGTAAAGAGTGTCATCTATCATCTCGAAGACGTTTCTAACCCCAGCAATCTGAGCTGACTTTATGTTACAATTTAATACTAGCTTAGATGTTCAAGTAAATGCTGAATGAGTTTCTGTTTTCCAAAGTAATGCTTCCTTAATTAAAAATAAAATCATGAGATGTTTCTGATGTACACAGAGATTTTTATAACCGATATCCACTGTATACTATTACCTAGCTTTAACAATTATTAATACTGAAACTAGTCGTGCCTGATTTTTTTTTAAAGATTTTATTTACTTATTTGACAGAGAGAAATACAGCGAGAGAGGGAACATAAGCAGGGGGAGTGGGAGAGGGAGAAGCAGGCTTCCTGCCGAGCAAGGAGCCCGATGTGGGACTCCATCCTGGGTCTCCCGGATCATGACCTGAGCCGAAGGCAGTCGCTTACCCAACTGAGCCACCCAGGTGCCCCGTGCCTGATTTTTTTTGAAGATTATATTTATTTATTTGGGAGAGAGTGAATGTGCACAAGTGGGGGGAGGGGCAAGGAGAGAGGAAGAAACAGACTTCCTGCTGAGTAGGGATTCCAGTGGGGCTCCATCCAGGACCCTGCGATCATGACCTGAGCAGAGGGTAGATATTTAACAACTGAGCCACCCAGGCACCTCCCTGATTGTTCTTTAACAGGTAAAGAATAAAAAGCATTACATGTACAGGTACAGTCCTTATTTTGTATAAGTGTAAACTACTTTGGCACATCTTGGCCTCTTCAAAACTCTTAACCATGAGGAGTAGCTCTATCTCCAGTATGCAGATGTGGTACAGACAGGTGTAAAATTTGTATCTGAGCATACTCAGTGAGTAAGTGTAGAATCCAGGACTTGACCACACGCAAGGTCATCTAAGCCCTGTATTCTTTCCATTACATCCTGACTCTCCTTTTCGAAATATGTCATTTTGTAGAGTTCCTCATCAGCAACACAAATGGATTCTGGTTATCTTAAGCAAAAATACTAGTTTATTAAAAACATATGTTGTAACTTATAGAACCAAGAAAGAGCAACCAGCTCTTGAAAAAGACAGGAAGCAGCAGATTTTTGTAAGGTCTAGGTAGCAGGAATACTCAGAAGGATTTTTCTGGCCTTCATCATTAAATGAATCCGCTTCCTCCATTTTTGATCTTGGGTCCCTCTGTTGAAGATCAAAATTACTGGAAAAGAAAGACTGATTGGCCCAGCATGGACTTTTTGCCCATCCTTCCAGTGAGGGCCAGTCAGGGCACTGTGTTTGATGGTTCTGTCAGGGCTGACGGCAGAGGGGTGTTTTGGTTTCTGGTGGAATATGGAGGTTCACTGACAAGAGGAAGAGCATGGATGCAATTCTACTGAAAAATGTGAGATAATCTGTTCTGCTAATTGTGGCAACCATGAGAACGTGCATCTCGCATCTCTGATTAGAGGATAATGATTGGCTAATGGCCCCAGCGTCTGTGTTTCACTGTGCTAGCACACAAGCCAGGCTCTCTACGGGCAGCTTCCAGCCAGTGACTGAAGGAAGCAGAGGGGCCAAACAGTTCTGTTCCTGGGGGATACAGGATTGCCCTGGTGGACATCTTGGCGGGATGACTCCCTGATGACCTTGGTGAACTTTGATTATAACTGCACTGCAGTCTAAGACACTGTTGTCCAGTTTTTCTTCCTTCCCTCTCTCCTTTGCTTGACCTGAGACCTGCATTATGGTGTTCTCATCATTGGCTTCTAAGAGGATCTACAATGGCACACATATAGTCTTTAATATTCAAAAGCAATGTTAAGGAGCATTTCCATGAATAATTCCCTAAGAATATCATTCCCCTTTTCTTACATTCTTTAATCGCCCTTTTGTTGTCATTGTTGTTGTTCTTATAGCATTTAAAACCTTTAATAAACTATACAATTATTTATAGTTACTGTTTTTCTCTCCAAAGTAGAATATAAGTTCTCTTGGGGCAGAGGACAGAGATCTGTTCTATTTTATTTACTGATATATCCAAATACATAAAACAGTTCCCAACCATAGAGGGTACTCAATAAATATTTGTTGAATGAATGACTGACTTTATTTCCAATCACTTGCAATGTAATCTCCAAATATTTTCTTTTGGGTCCTAAACTTTTTGGGTCTAGTAATCCTAGAGTCCCATACCCTCTTATCCATGCTGGATTCTTGTGGACATTATGATTATTATTGACACCAACAATTATTCCTATTGTCCTGGAAAGACCATGGATTCCTCCTCCAATGAAAACCTTCTGCCATTACAGTTAATCTGATCCTTGAATTCTCATTTAAGGTAAGTTTTTTTCACTGAACAACAGCAAGTTTGAAGAAATATTAAGTTGCACTTCTTAAAGTCAAGTATCAGGGGTGCAAGTTTGCTTCAGTGTCTTGTTTTCAGAAGGAAGTGGCTTACAAGTAGTAATCATAAAGCCAAGCCCATAGGATCAGACATTTCCCTGCTCACTAAGAGTTGTACATCACATTTGGCCTTCCCCCCCAGATGATAGTTGAAATAGAAAACCATGCTCAGAGTAGATTGGGGCTCAATGCTCTTTGTATTTTCCAGTCTTATAAGAGATGAATCCAGAGGACATTACTGTGTGTCCTAGCTGCCACGGTTCAGAGATAACCATTTCTGAAGGTTCCCAAGAAAGCAAGAAACAAAAACATATTGGGAGGATGTGTCAGACAAATGCTTTGGGAATGAGGTCAGAATATGGTGCTATATATATTAATGACTTAGGTTGCTACCTACAGTTTTTAACTGTAATCAGGAAACTTTATGAGTACATTCTCTTTATCTCAACATGGGGACTGAAAGTAGCACTGGTGGTGGTTTTCAGATCCCAGCGTCTCATTGGATACTGACACAACTTTAAGAGGCATGTATATATATATACATGCCTCTTATATAAATTATATATATATAATTTTTTTTTTTTTAGCTTTGTGTATCTTAATGACAGATGTATTCCAGTCTGACACTAAAGTAGAGGAATCTTGTTTCAAAGAGAGGTTCTGGGGTCTGGCTGGCTTAGTAGGTAGAAAATGTGATTCTTGGATGAGATGGAGATCTCTAGGTTGCAAGTTCAAGCCCCATGATGAGTGAAGAGATTACTGAAAAAAAAAAATTAAAGAGAGAGAGAGAGAGACTCTTATTCTTGATTGAGAGAAATTTGTTGATTATCCTAAGGGTTTATTTTTTTTCTGTTATACTATGGCATTTAATAAAGCATATGTATCATTATGTCCTATAGTATGGTGAGAAAAATTAAATGATAGCGAACCTCAATTTCTAAAACATTGCTTATAGAACAAGATTATTCCCAGAATATTGTAGTAAAGCAAAATTAGAAAATCAAACTCAGACTTGTGTTTAAATTCTTCTCTGTGCCACTTAATAGCTGAATGACTCTATAGAAAACACTGCATATCCCAGTTTCCTGATTTGTAAAATGTGGTTCAGTTTGGTAAAATATTGGTCAGGTTGATCAATAAGAAGTTTAGATATAAGACATGTAAAGCATGTGGCATATTGTCTAGTGCACAATGAAAACTTAAGTGACAGCTATCACTAGATTCTTGCTGTGTGCATTATATTGTTTATATCTTCAGGACCCCATGACCTCTATTTCTCCTTGGACTGTACCCACTTGTCCTGGCTTCTCCTTAAAATCTAAGCCACCTGGATTTGTGTTTAACCATATGTAGAAAATCCTTTCTATTTTAGGTAATGAATATCTCTGTTTACCATCAGAAGCAGTTTGGTTTTCTTAAAGCAAGTAATAGCTCTACTCTCAATAATATAATCAATGATTTGTTGAACAAGGATGGTGCAACTATTGACAAAAGCACATCTTAGGGAGATTTTTTTGGATCTCAAGTTCTCAAGCTCCTATTTTTCCTGATGATTAGAGATTTCTTAAAAAGGGCTATACATATTTCTGGTAGAGAAATAAGGTTTTTTTGTTTTGTTTTGTTTTGTTTTGTTTTTTTTAAAGACAGAGAGAAGAAACACAGCCAGAGAGGGAACACAAGCAGGGGGAGTGAGAGGGAGAAGCAGGCTTTCCGCCGAGTAGGGAGCCCAATGTGGGGCTCGATCCCGGGTCTCTGGGATCATGACCTGAGCCGAAGGCAGTCACTTAACCAACTGAGCCACCCAGGCGCCCCAGAGAAATAAGGTTTTTATTTAAAGAGAAAGGGAACTTGGAACAAAATGAAAAAAAGGAAAAAAAAAAAAACCCAAAACTTGGCACTGTCAAATCAGTTAAACTTTGTTAGATTTGATATCTATCCTTCCTTTCTCCTCCTCCTCCTCCTCCTCCTTCTTCTTCTCTCTCTCTTTCTCTCTCTAATCTTTTTCTATGTCTTTGAGATAATCTGTTAAAACTTAAATCATTCGAATATGTAAAAAGTGATCTCCCCAGAAATACGACCTCATCACTCTTATTGCACTGTCTTGAATTTCTTGTCATTTCTTACCTCAAATCTCTAGAGTTGCTAGAATCCCACTATATATTCTTTCGTGCTTATTCTAGAAAAACTGAAAATAAGGATCCTGAGACAAAAGGACAAAAGTAGAAACTATAATTCCACATGTCATTACTATTAATATTTTATGTGCATTCTGCCAGTCTTTTTTTGTTTACACAGAAACAAATGTAAAACACATTTTATAAGATCCTCCTTTTTCATTAAATATTAAAATGAAAGGTATCTTTAGCCACTGCCCAGCTCAGAGGACTCTCCAGCTGGTTCTGATCATCTCCTACCAACTCCACTCTACTCTCTGCTGTTACACAAGTGTTAGGGTCCTAGTGCCCTTTACTTTGGATCACTGATATCCTGGGGCATGTGGAGGAATGGTGTTCACTCAAGGCAAATCCAATGGGGACAGAGCAAAGACCTGAAACATACAGATGCTGCAGTGTGGGTGGATGGCCCTTGGAAGGGTTCCCCGCAGATACGGTACAGCCTTTACCTGCTATTTCTCCAAACAACCTTGGCTTTCATCCCTTACTATAGTATAAATGCCAAGAAGAGCTGGTGAGACTGCTATAAGGACTTGTTCCCCACACACTTGTGGGTACTCCAAGGGACTTCCCTTTCCTTTTTAATATGACCCTTCCTTTAGGTCACCTCTTCACACACCCCATCCCATTTCTGTCCCCCCCCCCCAGTCCCTTGAAAATAGACCTTCCATATTGGTAAAGAATCTGGAATGTTATGCTAATACTTTAAGCAAACAGTGAAAGGCCATTAGGTGTTTTTATTTAGTACCTTCTATTTTCACAGCTTATTGGAAGCAGCCTTGGAGGGAAGCTAAAGGCAGGAATGTGGTAAAGATGATAGACTCAGTTGGTACTCCTATTACTGCTGTCTTGGGTGCTACCGAGACAATGGTTGTTGGGAACAAGACTCATCAGATTTCTTGTGAAATATGAAGAGCATCTGAAAATGTTTAGGTCGTGTGATGTTGGTTAACACTTAGGATATTATATTACTGTGGTAATAATTTCAAAGACTAAATGTCACACATATTTATCATAAAAAAATCCAATCAAAATCCTGTTTGATAGAGGAAACAGGAAGATATGTAGTGTCCATACCCCCTTTCTGCTACTGAGTCATACTGGAAAATGCAACTTGAATCTCATCATGACAACAGAGTCACCAAAGAGAAAGGAAAAGTGGAAAAGCTTACAATTCAATTTACTGTTATATCTGACCTCTTTTTATTAAGTTATCAAACCTTGAACTCATACTGGAAACCTTATCAGTAGTGTTTGCTTATTGCCAAATTTAACCCGTTGGAGGTGGGTAGAAAGCATGTAAGTCTTCTTACAATACAAATAGAAGTCGAATTCTCCAATACTCTTGTTTCTCAATGAAGAAATAGGAAGTACCAAAGTGGAGACATGGGACATTCCACTGGATTTAAGCTCTGTGTAATTATTTATGCAATTCCCAAAATACATTTTACCATATAGGGTATAAATTGTTTTCTCCCTATGAATTGTATTTATCCATGGAAGTCAGAGGTGTTATTAACTTAAATCCTGGCAGAACCTCATCTGTTTTAGCACTCACCAACCCACATGGTAATTACTGCTGCTATACAGAGAAGGATGTAAAATCAACACAGGATTTCTGCCCTCTAACCTGTTTTAAGAATCCCTCACCCAATGGGGCGCCTGGGTGGCTCAGTTGGTTGGGCGACTGCCTTCGGCTCAGGTCATGGTCCCGGATACCCGGGGATCGAGCCCCACATCGGGCTCCCTGCTCTGTGGGAAGCCTGCTTCTCCCTCTCTCACTCCCCCTGCTTGTGTTCCCTCTCTGGCTGTGTTTCTCTCTGTCAAATAAATAACTAACATCTTAAAAAAAAAATTATCCCTCACCTCTGGATTTGAGGCTGAGGGTCGTGCTGCCTTCCACCCTAACCTTACAAGAGATTTATTGCACCAGGCTTGACTTACTGTTGACCGGAAGATGTTACATGATCTTTATTGTGCCTGTGGGTAAGAGAGGAAGAGGCCAGACTTGGAGAGTAGCTTTGAGTGACCATAGTCTTGCAAGGATGGAGATTTTGTCAGAGAGCCAGGGCAGAGCGCCTGGTAGAGAGATTCAGGAAAGCAGGGAAAGGATGAATAAGTGATCACATTGTGAACCTTGCCTACCTGCATGGTAAGTTTTGGCATCTGTCCTCTTTTTCTGGAAGAAGCAAGTGGCATATGCTTTGCTTTCTGATTTTAGAGGTAGCCAAAGCTGTATCTGTAAGGCGGTTGTTGTGGATAAATTGAAGGAACTTCTGAAAGAAGAAAGGACGAAAGGAAAGAGGGAGGAAAGAAATAAGCCTGTATTTCCTTTGGCTGTTTCGTTCATACAGGCATACCTCCTTTTAATATGCTTTACTTTATTGTGCTTCACCAATAATTGTGTTTTTTACAAATCAAAGGTTTGTAGCAGCCCTGCGTAGAGCTACTCTACTGTGCCATTTTTTTCTAACATTTGCTCACTTTGTGCATGTGTGTCACATTTTGGTAATTCTCCCAATATTTCAGACTTTTTCACTATTATTATATTTGTTATGGTGATCCATGGTCAGTGACCTTTGATATCACTATTGTAATTGTTTTGGGGCACCACTAACACCACCTATATAAGGTGACAAACTTAAATCAATAAATATGTGTGTTCCAACTCCTTCCCTAACTGGCCATTGCCTGTCTCTCTCTCTCTATTGGGCCCCACTATTCCCTGAGACCCAATGATACTGTAATTAGGGCAATTAACAACCCTACAGTGGCTTCTAAGTATTCACATGAAAGGTAGAGTTGCATGTCTCTCACTTTAAATCAAAAGCTAGAAATAGTTAAGCTTAATGAGGAAGGTTGTTGAAAGTCAAAATAGGCCAAAAACTAGCTCTCTGGGGCCAAATAGCCAAGTTGTGAATGCAAGGAAGTTCTGGAAGAAAATTAAAAGCACTACTCCAGAGAACACCTGAGTATTAAGAAAGCCAAACAGTCCTATTGCTGATAGGGAGAAAATTGGAGTGTTCTGAATAGATCAAACGGGCCACAACGTTCTGTTAAGCCAAAGTCTAATCCAGGGGAAGGTCCTACATGCTTCAATTCTATGACATCTGGGAGAGGTGAGGAGGCTGCAGAGGACAAGTTTATAGCCATCAGAGGTGGGTTCATGAGGTTTAAGTGAAGCCGCTATCTCCATAACGTCAAAGTGCAAGGGGAAGCAGCCAGTGCTGATGGAAAAGCTGCAGCAAGATATCCAGAAGATTGAGCCAGTTTAATTCACGAAGGTGGCTGTGCTAAGTAACAGATTTTCAATGTAGATAACCACCTCCTACTGGAAGAATATGCTGTCTAGGATTTTCATAGCTGAAGAGGAGAAGTTAATGGCTGGCTTCGAGCTTCAAATGACAAAGCTGACTCTCGTTAGGGGTTAATGCAGCTGGTGACTCTTAAGTTGAAGCTAATACTCATTGGCCATTCCAAAAAAAAAAAAAAATCCCAGGGCCCTTAAGAATCATGCTAGATCAAAAAAACAAAACAAAACAAAACAAAACAAAACAACAAAACAAAACAAAACAAAAAAACAAAACAAAACAAAAAAACAAAACAAAAAAAACATGGGACAACAAAGTCTGGATGACAGCACATCCGTTTACAACATGGTTTACTGAATATTTTAATTTTAAACTGACTGTTGAGAACAGAAAAAAGATTCCTTTCAAAATATTACTGCTCATTAATAATGCAGTTTGTCATCCAAGAGCTCTGATAGAGATGTACAATGAGATTAATGTTTTCATGCCAGCTAACATTACATCCATTCAGCAGCCCATGGACAAGGAGAAATTTGACTTTCAAGTCTTCTTATTTAAGGAACACATTTTGGGGGTGCCTGGGTGCCTCAGTTGATTAAGTGCCCCACTCTTGATTTCTACTCAGATCATGATTGCAAGATCCTGAGATAGAGACTCTACACTCAGCAGGGAGTCTGCTGGAGATTCTCTCCCTCTCCCTGCTCACAAACACACAGGTATGTACACACACACACACACGCACACACACACATTCTCTCTATCTCTCTAAAATAAGTAAATCTTTTTTTTTTAAAGATTTTATTTATTTATTTGACAGAGAGAGAGATCACAAACAGGCAGAGGGGCAGGCAGAGAGAAGAGGAAGAAGCAGGCTCCCCACTGAGCAGAGAGCCCGACGCAGGCCTCGATCCCAAGACCCTGAGGTCATGACCTGAGCTGAAGACAGGGGCTTTAGCCCACTGAGCCACCCAGGTGCCCTAAAATAAGTAAATCTTTAAAAAGAAAAAGAAACACATTTTGTAAGGTTATAGCTGCCATAGATAGTGATTCCTCTGATTCATCTGGGAAAAGTACATTGAAAACCTGGAAAGAATTCGCCATTCTAGATGCCATTAAGAACATTTGGGATTCATGCGAAGAGGTCAAAATATCAACATTAGCAGGAGTTTAGAAGAAGTTGATTCCAACCCTCATGGGTGACTGTAAGGGGTTCAAGACTTCGGTGGAGGAAGTCACTGCAGATGTGGTGGAAATAGCAAGAGAACTGGAATTACAAGTGGCTCTCTATGCACATGAGAAGCAATCTCATGATAAAACTTTAATGGATAAGGAGTTGATTTTTATGGATGAGCAAAGAAAGTGGTTCTTGAGATGGAATCTTCTTGTGAAGATGCTTTGAAGATTGTTGAAATAACAACAAAGGATTTAGAGTATTACAGAAACTTAGTTGATAAAACAGTAAAAGGGTTTGAGAGAATTGACCCCAGTTTTGAAAGAAGCTCTACTGTCAGCACCATATGCTACAGAGAGATCACCCATGAAAGGAAGAGTCCATTGAGGTGGCAACTCTCATTGTTGTCTTATTTTAAGAAATTGCCGCTGCCACCCCAACTTTCAGCACCCTCCTTTGACCCCTCAGCAGCCACCAACATAAATGCAAGATCTTCCACTAGCAAAAAAGATTACAACTCATTGAGACCTCAGATGATAGTTAGCACTTTTTTTTAAAGCAATGAAGTATTTTTAATTAAAGCGTGTAGACTGTCTTTTTAGACACAGTACCACTGCACACTTAACAGACTACTGTATAGTGTAAACATAACTTTTATATCCACTGGAAACCAAAAATTGTCATTTAACCCAAGGCACTTGGGTGGTCAGTCAGTCGGTTGGACAGCCAACCCTTGGTTTCTGCTCAGGTTTCCACGTCAGGGTCCTGGGCACAAGTCCCGCATCAGGCTCTGAGCTCGGTGGGGTAGTCTGCGTCAGAGTCTCACTCTCCTCCTCCCCTCACTCTGTTTCTTTCTCTCTAAAATAAATAAATAAATCTTTTTTTTTTTTTTTTAAGTTCTTTAACTCACTTTATTGTAATATTTATTTGGGGTGGCCTGAAACCAAACCCACAGTATCTCCAAGGTGTGCCTCTGTACATTTTTTGTCATATGTGCAACGGGAAGGCAGACATCAGCCTAGTGCATGCCAAATAAGTACAAAATTTGCATTTAAAGGAATCCATGTTAATGAACTTTTACTGAATTTATAAAATGTCCAAGTTTATATCTCACTGTAACTCAAAGGACAAATCTCAAAATGATCTTTCGACTTCCCCAGAGCCCAATATGAAATGAATGTTCTGTGATTCAAGATGGGGTCAGGTGGCTCTCTCTCACCTGACAGTTTTTTGCCTCTCTCTACAATACTTTGGTGCACCTATTCAAAGGCTCTGTGGAGACAATAATGATGCTTGACTGAATGCACAGATAAAATGTATTTTGAGGAAAATTAATAAGTCTCTGATCTTATTTCGGTGATGTTTTTGCAAGATAATTGACAGAGAGATGCTTTAAAATGTGATCCAACATATCAGATTCATACTGTTTCCCATGTCCCCACTGTTACTATGTCTAGGGTCTGATTGATAGCTTGCCCTGATAGGTCTTTTTGTTCCTACCATAGCTACAGCATTAGTGAAAACAGCTATAGTGAAATGGTGGCTATAGAGCCTTTTTGGATATGTAATTCTATACAGAAGAGTCTTTTTTTTTTTTTTTTTAAAAACCCCACAAACTGTGTCAGTTTTGCATCTGTTAATAGCATGCCCTCTGAGTGAATATAGAGTGTGGGGTAAAAACTCTGGGAACCATTAAAACTCTTAGAGCAACAGTGTCCTCTGTGTCTTCAGCTTCCCATTCACCTGTCAAATTCTAACTAATTTTTTCTATTTCTCAGATAATTTATGTGTGTGTATACTTTTTCTTTATGTACAAGAGAATTATTTGATAAGAAAAGTTTTGTTAGTGTTGCTCAAAAGTTCAATTTTATATTTTTATATTATTCATATTATTTGTTCTAAATGAATGTGAATTACATTTTTCATCAGTTATTAGTTTGCTTTGAAATATTTATATGACACTTATACTGTTAGATGATTTTTAAAAACTAGAGTCTCTTGTAGATCCCACCTATGTGGGATTTAGGATCATGTATAACATATATTGATGCCTTCAATCTTGTCTACTATGTGTTTCCACAAACATTTTTTGTCATTGTTTAAAAATGTTTACCTACCAGTTTAAGAGTTTAAGGCAGTCCAATACAAATGTAACAGTATTTTCATTATCTGGAAAAACAACCCATTTTTTTGAATGCATATTTTCCTACAGCCTTGATTATATTTTGGCTTTAATGGAACTCCTATTACAGACATTTTCATACATGAGAATGAACTTTATACTAAATTAAAAAGAAAAAAGAGCCTTTCTGGGATGATGGGGATAGTAGTGTTTGGTGGGGATATGGCTCATTTATAAGGTTTCCCCATTAGTCATAGACAATAGAGTTGATTTATTGTCTCAATGGTTTTTGAGTTGCTCTTTCTACCACTGAACTGATGGGTATGAGAATATTACAATCAAGCAACCCAAGTTAATTGGAGAAGAGAAGTTAATTGACTCCTGCATGGCCCCAGGCTAATTAATGTTGGAGGTATGGTTAGATCCCTGGTCTCATGGAGCCTGGTGATGGGAGATTGAAATAGCATTGCTGTGGCATGGGTATTTAGGAAGATGGATGAAAGGAAACCATAGATCTCTGTCAAGAGAACATGGAGGAATTCATGGTGCTGAAGCTGTTAGGAGGTACATATTCCATGCATATTTTATATTATACACACATTTATCAGATGTGTATTCAACCACACTTTTCAAAAAGTACAACAGCAACTAAAATAAAATGTGATTTTCATGTCAGATGGCCCCTATATCAACTCCTTCATCTGGTGCTTAAGTAAAAAAAACCAACCAACCAAACAAACAAACAAACAAAAACCCAATAGATTCCAAGGTTGGATGGGAACATCAGCTGTTTTGGAAGTTGTGAGATTTAATACAGCATATACAGAACAATCTAAAATATCAAGGAGATTTCTGACTGTTCTTCTCTCTTATACTCAGCTTTGAAATCAGCTCCCAAATAAGGTGAAAATTCACAGTATTAAGGGTTTTTTCCCCCATCAAAAGAAAAATGAAGGAAAAAATATGTGAATAGATTAATAGTTTTGTTTTTAAGCAATAACTTTTTTGCCACTTTTGTTTATTTATTTATTTGCCCAAGAATGCTTTTTAGTAGGAAATCTAGTAAAAGGATTTTAATATATTCTTGAAATACATATTTTAAGGTATATAAATACATTTTAAAATATGAGCCTTAGGTTTGAATCTGAAGCCACTAATGGTATTTCTCAGGGTTCTTTTGCTCAAAAAATAGAATTGAACTTGATTATTGCTTTTTAAAATATGTTTCTGAGAGACACCTGGGTGGTGTCTGCCTTCAGCTTAGGTCATGATCTCGGGGTCCTGGGATTGAGTCCTGCATTGGCCTCCTCCCTCGGGGGAGCCTGCTTCTCCCTCTGCCTGCCACTCCCCCTACTTGTGTGCTCTCTTTGTCTGTCTTTCTGACAAGTTTATAAATAACATCTTAAAAAATATATGTTCTTGAAGTAAAACATACATACAGAAAAATAGACATGCATAAGTATAGAGTTTAATGGGTTTTCAAAACTAAAACACTCCTATGTAATTAACATAAAGGTCATAAAGCAAAACTTGACCAAGATTCCAGAACTCCCCAACCTGTGTTCCCTTCGAATCACAATTTCCAAACTGCCAACCAGACTTCTAACACTGTAGGTGAGTTTTGTCTATTTTGTACTTAATGTAAATGCATTCTACTCATTTGTCACTGGCTACTTTTGCTCAATATGATGTTAGTTGATATTCAACCATCTAACTGTCAATTATTGTATAATGCTCAATCACAGTGCTGCCTAATGTTAATTGTTGGAATATATCTTAATACTGCTGTGCAGTTTTAAAAGTATATATGTACTATTTGTGACCATCCTCTGATGTAGGAGAGTTCAAGTGACTATGCATAAAATACTTGGTATTTTCCATCATTTTTTACTTTATCCATTCTGGTGGGCAATCATTGATTTTTAAATCGACTAAATAAACCTCCAGCAAACTTGGACCAAACGAAGGTCTTTATTTATCAACCAGTGCGTGCTGGGGTTCGGGAGGGACAATGCTTCATAAAGCGGAATGCTTCAGCATCAACAAGTTCAAAAAAGAAATACAGTCTGAATTACACAAGCAGAAATAGCTCAGCACAGACAAGTGTTTTTGTTTAAAATACAGCCTTATTTTCAAAGAAAGCATTTCATTTGGGAATGAAGAGGTATGCCTATGGGCCAGACATTTATGGAATCTGAAAACTGACATTTTTAAGATTTTGGAGGGGGGGTGTGGGATAGAAGAAAACAGTAAGGACTTTATTAACTACAGCACTAATGATTGAGATTTTCATAGAACAACCATGAGGC
Source organism: Spilogale gracilis (assembly GCA_004023965.1). NCBI lineage: Eukaryota > Metazoa > Chordata > Mammalia > Carnivora > Mephitidae > Spilogale > Spilogale gracilis. The sequence continues at coordinate 26,190 of PITA01000293.1, forward strand.
GGTGGCTGATTTATATTTTTATTACTGTTGCAGGATCTCCATTTTGGTGCCTATTGGATATTGTTCCTATAAAGAATGAGAAAGGAGATGTGGTACTTTTTCTGGCCTCATTCAAAGATATAACAGATACAAAAGTGAAGATTACTCCAGAAGATAAAAAAGAAGGTTGGTACTGTTTTCAGAAAACATTGACAGATGGAGTAACATTTTGAAATTGTTTACTCAAAAACTCTGGGAGGAAAAAAAAACCCTGTTTTTTTAATAACAGCAACTGATAAATATTCATAACTGTTAGCAGTCAGTATTGGTGCCTATTCCAAAATCACAGAGACATTGCATGAATTTACATTCTCGTCTTAGTAATAAAGATTCATTTGACAGGAACCAGAAGTTCTTATTCCTATGCAAATAGGATGAGGAAGGAAAACAGTTTACTGGAATATGAAGAGTCACACCACCTGGTTTTATTAGGGAAAAGAATGAGTCGATAGCAGTAAGTGAACTTAAATCAAAAACTGTGATTAAAAGTATATCTCGTTTCACCTAAAGTGTAGTAGCTTAAAACTTATAAGTGAAAATTTCATGCAAATAATTAAGAATCAAGTTTAGTGGTTGTGGGTGCCTGGGTGGCTCAGTGGGTTAAAGCCTCTGCCTTCAGCTCGGGTCATGTCCTCGGGGTCCTGGGATGGAGGCCCACATTGGGCTCTCTGCTCGTCGGGGAGCCTGCTTCCTCCTCTCTCTCTCTGTCTGCCTTTCTGCCTACTTGTGATCTCTCTCTCTGTCAAATAAATAAATAAAATGTTAAAAAAAAAAGAAAATAAAAGTTTAGCAGTTGCTAGAGTGGACTGTCGCTTATGAATGTATATCTGTATCTAATTGTCTACAACAGTATAATAATTTGTTTTAAGGCACAGATAGGCTTTTCAATGATCTTTAAAGCATTCTAAGACTCTGTTGCTTTCCTTTTACCTTCTGTCCTTCTGTTTATACTTATGAAGAAATTCCTTGCAGTTCATGCAAAGTGACAGAAATTGACATTGAAAAAAGTTGATATTGTTTCATTTATTTAAACAGGAGTAGGATTAGATACTTTGGTGACCAGAGAAAGAGCAATCATCATTGCAGGGATGTCCTATGTAGTACATTCTTTGTGAATTTACTATTTGACATTTCAATAGCTATTTGACATTTCAAAGATTATGTCTTTTTAAGAATGAATTCCTTTACTCCAGCCCTTTCAAAACATGCACGGAAGTGTTTTAAATATATAATGTCTCTTGCAATGGCAACCCAAAGGGAGAACTATCCTGGTGTGGTGCCCCCGCTCCCACTTCCACCATTTAAAAATACATGATTATTTTCCTGTGTGTTTGCATGACTAAATAGTGAGGCATAGTTTACATACATAAAGAAAGAACAGTCTTACAGTTAAAGTTACTTGGATACTAGAGTAAGTGTAATACCTGCCCAGTGAGAGGCAAGAAAATGTGGGAGTCATTGTGCGCAGTTTTTGTCTTTAGTGGTTTTTGTTTGTTTGTTTATTTTGGGTGTTATAGGAATATAGAAGGTAAGTAGGAACCGGTATTTGCTCACAGCTCTCATGACACCACTTCTGTGCCTTTTCTCCATACCAAGAACCAGTTCTACAACTTTCTGGACACCAGCTGGGGGGCCTTTCATTTAATTCAACTCTGACATGGATCAGGGTTAGTGTTAGACTCCCCAGGATTATGAGCTCATTGCCACAAGACTGCCCTTACTCCAGATGCCAGTCACAAATACTGAGTGCCCCGGGTACCCGAACACTTCTCTCCGGCTTGGCTATAAAGTTGGGGGCTCCTGCACATTCCCCTTTGCAGATTTGATCATTTCTTAGAACAGCTCCCAGCAGTCAGGGAAACACTTTACATATATTTTTACAAAGGATACAGCTCAGCAAGAGCACAATGGAAGGGATGCGCAGGGCAAGGCATGGGGAAGAGGCATGTGGACTTGCCACGCTTTCTCTGGGTGTGCCAAACTCCCAGGACTTCAGTAGGTGTAGCAGCTCAGAAGCTCTCTGGAGCCTGCTGTTCAGGAGTTTTTATGGAGATTCCATTATGTAGGCATGATTGATCATATCATTGGTCATTGGTGACCAGTGGGCGTCTGCAGCCCCTCTCTTCTTCCAGAGGCTTAGGGGTGGGATCAAAGTTCCAAATCTCTGATCTTGCCTAGATGTTTCACCACTGAAGCTACCTAGGGAACCCCCAGCCACCAATCACTCATTAGTGTATAAAAGACACTCATCATCTCGGAGATTCCAAGAGTTACGGAATTATTTGCCAGGAATAGGAGATAAAGATGAAATATTTAGTGGCTCAGTAAGGATTATTTGACTAAAATCATTATTCATATATTAAATGTATATGTATATGTTATGTATGCTCACATATATGTATAGAAGGGTAGAAATATAAAACTGAACAGAAATGTGTGACTACTTTTTTTCTTCAAAGAGAGCAATTTAATCAACTTGACTTGCTTTAAAAATGAGAATTATGTGTAATGGTTTTATGAAATTTAATTCATCACTTTTGTCTTAGGTCTGTTATGTTTGCAGATAGGGAGAAATCCCTGTCTTGGAAGACTGAAAATTGATAAAAGGAGCAAAATATACTTACTCATTTGGGGTTTGAAAGAACCCAATTAAAACACTCCTTTTCTCCACCCCAGGGCTGGACAAACTCATAAGGAAATAAGAATAAAGCAGATAGGAGACCAGCATATCACCTCTCCTGATCAAACTGACAACAGAGGGTCTGACCTGTATCTACACCAAGTGAGCTTCCCCTTTGTGAGCTCCAAATTTAGGCAAAGCTAGTCTCAGTCACAGAGCTATAATGAGGCAAGGTGGAGCTCCTTGGGTTATCATTTCAAGCGCAAAGACCAAAGCAGATCAGGTGTTCCCCAAAGGCAGCTGAGCCTTAAAGAGAAAGGGGCTGCCCTCTACATACTAACGTGTCCTTCCAAACTCAAGTTACTCTTCTTCCCCCAGGAGGAAGTGAGTGAAGGAGCAGAGAGAGGCCAAGTGTTTTACACTAACAGAACTGCTTGCACATGAAAAATTATACCCTCCATTTGGGGCTGGAGGGCATGAATCTGAATACTCTGAAACCAATAACAATTTTACTAATTCAGAGTTCTGTCTTAAAAATGAGTCTTACATTTATATTTAAATAAATATATTCAGTTATACTCAGTCCAATTTATTTAGGGAACACATACAATCATGTTCTATCTCTTGCAAAGTTTAAAGCAAAAATATCAACAAAACAGGGGCGCCTGGGTGGCTCAGTCGTTGGGCGACTGCCTTCGGCTCAGGTCATGATCCAGGAGTACCAGGATCGAGCCCCATGTTAGGCTCCCCGCTCAGCGGGAAGCCTGCTTCTCCCTCTCTCACTTCTCCTGCTTCTGTTCCCTCTCTAGCTATGTTTCTGTCAGATAAATTTTAAGAAAATCAACAAAACGTTTTTAACATTAATATGATTTAGGAATTTTGAAATGCTTAATAGCAGTCCCTAAATTTTGTATAGCTTTATAACTTTTTCCTCAAAAATGATTATTACTTTATATGAGATTTTATGTATTATTTCTAATATGTACTGAACACTTAGGACATTTTTTTGTTGCTACCTTATTATAAATGTCCCACAAAATATATGGTATTTTTATAGAAGCAAACTATTATAAGCCAGCATGGTTATAAGACGATCTTAAAAAAATAGATATATATTTCTTTACTTTTTTTTTACTGCCCTTTATAGAGGAAAATGCATTAAAATTCACTACTTGATGGCATGTCTTGCAGGAAAGGCACATCTTAGCACATGTTATTTTTAGAACTTCAGGATAAGGGTTTGAAAATCATTAAAATGTCCCTGTGTAACTGGAGCAATATTGTCTCGTACCACTAGAAAACTCTAAGTGAGCACGCAGCCTGACTCGACCCGATATCGCATCTCATACAGATGTATCACTGAAGTTCACTGGGTCGTGGAAATAAGATTTGTGCTAATTAAATTAATTTCCTATCAAGGCTCAGATGATGGTTCTTAAGAGGTATAAATTGTGCACTTCTATTTTTAAAAAATTTAATCATTAATGTCTATATTGTTTGGGGTTTTATTTGAAAGGAGGAAAAACATTTTATAGAAAAGGCTAGCAAGGTTTGAGTTACAAGGAACAGCACTGATGGGAGATGAGCATAAAATGCAAAGTACTGTTTGTGCACTCCTAGCTCTCAGCTGGGCATCTGGGGTGTGGGGGATGGGGAGAGGTAGAGGAGAGGGAAGGGGAGGAAGGGAGGCAGGCTTCAGCAGCCATCTGGTGATTTTTTCCACCGTATATCCTCCTTTTTCTGGATATGTATTTTACTTCCATTCTAAAAATGTGTGCAAACCACTAACTTCTATGTCCAGCGCGTAAGGTGAAACCCTGTTTACCTCTTTCACTATCAGTAAGAAACATTTTAATACAGTTTAAAAGTTGATTAGTAGTGGATTAAGTAATCCAACAAATACTTATTGAACACCCTCTTTGCCTCCAGATTTGAACTATTGTTTGGGGATGTTAAAATGGAGACAATGTGCTTTGGGTCATCTATACTTTAGCTCAAATCCTGGTTCTACCGCATGTTGGGTAGTTGATCTTAGACTAGCTGCTTATCCTCTCAGAGACCAAGCTTTCTCAGCTATAAAATGGGGTAATCTTACATGTCTGCATTTGTTTCAGATTGTTAAATGACAAAAACTATACAATTTAGTAATGGGCTTGATGCCCTTTATTCAAGGGAAAACACTCCATGGATTGGGAGTGCCTCACAAGCAGTGGGGCACTGTCCCTGAGGAATATTGGACAAGAATGAGTTTTCTAGGGAGAAGGGGCACCATGGAAACCAGGTCATGATTGGCAAGGAGCCTTATGAGGCTCGAAAGTTTCTATGTTAGGGTGAAGTAAGCTCGCTAAAACTGATTGGGAGGATTGTGCTTGAGTGTGTTTGGATTCCATGACAGGAATTTCCCGTAAGTGCAGGCTGGCATAGGTTTCGATGTCAGGCCACTGGGTCCCTTTTTGTGAGTTCCAATATATGAATCAACTTTATCAAGGTTTATAAGAAGTAATATATGCAAATCACATAGGACAGAGGATATGGAATATGCTCAGTAAAAGATAGTTGTGGTCACAGTTATATTCTCTCTTTTAATAGCCAGCCATTATTCAGTCTTCATACTAACAGAAACTTCATTTATTTCTCATTATAACCACATGAATTAGTTGTTATTCTCATTCCCATTTACTAGTGAATTTAAGTAACTTGGTAAAATTGACAGAGTAAAAAAAAATCTTAATAGAACTAAGATTTAATTTACATTCATACAGTCAAACTTCAGAGTGTATATTCTTTTACTGGGATATGAGCTTATGATCTTAGGAAGGACACAGATCCAGTATTTGAAATATAGTATACTCAGTGACAGTAGAGTGGCTGAAATGGTAAATTCTTTTTAGAAAAGGGAAAACGTTGGGGTGGGGCCTCAAGAATTGGAGTAGAGTCAAGGACTTCATGGGGAAAATACTACTGGAGCAAATCTTGAAAGATGAGTGGCGTTTGATACTCCGAATGGAGGGACGTTAATTTCAGGAGCCGGACTAGCAAATAGTTAACCCTCTTTTGTAAGCAGATTATAAAAGCCAGGGAGTTGAAGTTTATCTCTACATAGTAGGCAGAGCTTAAGTCTTAAACATTTTATTAATGTCTTTCTCTGTTTTTCAAGTTTTCATTTAAGTTCCAGTTAGTTAACATTTTATTATGTCCTTCTAAGGAGTTTAGATGGTGTGGAGCTTGGACTCACCGGTAGGAGAAATGGGACTTGACAGAAAGAGATGAAGTTAAAGGAAGACTGATTCCAAGTTTCTGGCTTGGGGACAGTTACAGGCTGAATTGTGTGCTCCCCGAATCGTATGTTGAAACCTTAAACTCACCACCTCAGCATGTGACTGCATTTGGAGATAGGGTCTTTAACGAGGTCATTAAGGTGAAATGCAGCTGATGGAGGGCCTGAATTCCATCTGGCTGGTGTCCTCATAAGAAGAGGAGATTCAGCATAGGGAGACATGAGGGGCATGCCTGCATAGAGGACAGGCTGTGGGAGGGGGAAGCAAGGGGGCAGCACCTCCTCTTTTTTCTCTAAGCAGATGTGATTTTATGAAAGCAGGTCTATATTCAAATTACCCCTGCCACCTACTTTTGAACAACCATTCACATTAACGTTCTTGAAGTCTCTGGACAAATTGAGCTGATTTGTTCACTCGCAACTAATACAATTCATCCGCTTTTTTCTCCACACCCAGTTGTCAGATTTTCCCTCACTTGAATCATCTGTGTCACTCCTAGTCACCAGGAGAATGTTACCTCTTTTCTTTGTCATCAGTTTACTTGCACCACTTGAGCTCATAGTGGGGGTCCCACAGTAGGGTCCTTCCCTTGGACAGCTGTGTGTTTGCTGCTGGCTTCATTCATCTAACTTGTTTTTCTCAAACTGTGAAAGGCTTTAAACTTGATGTCCTGCTTCACAGTTTTTGAATTTCCTAAGTGCCTCGCACATAATAGACACAGAGGACATACTTGCTGATTAATTGATTTTATTAAAGGACCTTCACCTATGTGAAGCTTCTTCTAAAAGTTCCATTCCTCTGTACTCAGTGGCATGTGTCTCAGTTTTCCAAACTTCATTTCACAGCAGATTATTCATTCTACTAATCTGGTTTTCCATTCAAACCAGTGGAGTCTATAATATGTGTCTTATTTCTCCCGGCACAGGGCCCAAGGCGATTATTTTTGTTTATTTCTTGTAGGATGTCCCAGATTTGGTTTGAAATGATGGTTGATACTAATAATGCATTATGCAGCTACAACATCGTCAGTACTACCAGACCTGGAGACTGTTAATTATAATTTCTAAAAAGTGGACACTTCTGATTTGTGTGAAGGTCCTCGCATTCTCTTTGGTGGTAAAACAAACCAGTATTCAAATGGAATGGCTTTCTGGGTAGCCTCAGTTTTGGCAGATAGCAACAGGTTGGCAGTATTCAGTCCACCGACCAAAGTTTTACATTGCACCTGCCTTTGACTCTTACTAAGAGGCTTTAGAAGAAATAATAACAATGACTAGCTGCACTGCACAGTTAGATATCAATTGCAGTTAGCTGCAAGAACCTGAAAACCTAAGGACATAAGCTTAACCAGTAAGGGCTTTATTTTCTCATATTGGGAGGGGTCTGGAGCTGAGCCGCCCATGGTTGGAATGGTGGCAGCAATTCTGGTAGGCACTCACAGGTTCTTTTTCGCCTTTCTGCTCTGCAGTCTTCTCGTTCTTTTCATTTTTAAGTTTTATTTATTTAAGTAACCGCTATACCCAGCATGGGGCGTGAACTCACAGACCCTGAGATCAAGAGCTGCATGCTCTTCCGACTGAGCCAGCCTGCACCTCATTCTCATTCTTGTCACCTTGTGGTTGTTAGGTGCCTGTTGCACCTTTAGAACTCATTTTTGTTGAGACAGAAAAGATAGTGGAAGACAGAGAGCAGAGGCTTCTCCTTTTGAGGCTTTGCCTTTGTGGGCAGGAAGGAGTGTCCGGGGATTTCCATCAAGATGTCATTGACTATAACTCTTTCACATGGCCATCTCTAGCTGGAAGAAAGGCTGGGAAATCAAAGTTTTCTAGTCTATTTTTAAAGTTTTCACACCTTTACAGTAGAAATAGCCAAAAGAGAAAGGGCTTGGAAGTGAGGTTGTATCAGCCCATCTAGAGTGTCTGTCATTTACTGGCGATTTTCTATAAGCCAGACAGATTATCCAAGGATTCTACTAGAATGGAGAAGAGTAAAACTTTAAAAAAAAAAAAAAAAAAAAGTGAAAGTGAACTGCCCAAAACTTCATTGCTGTGAGGAGGTGGAGATAGGATTGAAACCCAGGGCTGCCTGGTCTCAGAGCAAGTATCTTTCTATCCTGCCCTGGCTCCTATGAAACAAATGATAGGAATTTGGAATTGAGGTGAACAGAAAGTTGGGTTCGTTGCAGTTCCTTCCCTGAACCCCTGTATGTGCTTGTCATCAAAACAGAAAGCTCCTGCCCCAGTCCTTTTACCGTTGTCATTTCTTGTTTAAAGTCCTTGTTACTCAGCGTGAGGTCCGAGAACCTGACATATCAGTGTCACCCTTCCTGAGAAATGCAGACTGCCAGGCCCTGTAGCACCCTCTGGATCAGATCTGCATTTCAGTAAGATCCTGGTGGAGTCCCCTGTGCCTCCAGATTTGAGAAGACCTGTGCCAGACCCATTTCCTAGAGAGGCCTCCTGTGACCACCTGTCTGAAGGAGCCCACCTCCCGCCACTCTGTTCCATTAGTTTCTTCATTGTTTTCCTAGCATTGACTGTGATCCAAAAAATCTTTTTCAAAGGCTAGTTTCTGTTGTAATTGTTCTGTACTCTTAAAATTTAGTTTTTGGGACGCCCAGGTGGCTCAGTCAGTTAAGCGTCTGCCTTCGGCTCAGGTCATGATCCCAGAGTCCTGGGATGAAGTCCCGCATCAGGTTCCCTGCTCAGGAGGACTCTACTTTTCCCTCTCACTCTCCTTATGTGCTCTCCCTCTCTCTCTCTCAAATAAATAAATAAAATCTTAAAAAAAAATTAGTTTTCATCAGGTAACAGGCTCTGTGTCTCTCCTGCTGGGTCACACCCCAGAGTGTGTAGTGTGAGTGTCTAATACTCAGTAAGTTCTCAGGAAATATTTGAGGGATGATGGATGAATAAACGAATATAGAAATGATGTCCAATTTAGCAAGTTTTATTATTCAGAGGGAGAAAACAGCATAGCCTTCTTGCTTTTTCAAAATCACCAGATCATAACTATCAAAACTGCACATCTTAAGTGAACATTCTGATGAATAGCTTGTTTGGCTCTGTTGTCCTTGATTTAAGTCAAAGACAATTTGACATGTATTTACCTGAGTCAGTTCCCTCTCAAAATGTGTTTTTACTGCTGGTGTTGAATGGTTCTTCTACTTCAAATAGAATGCTAGTGGTCGAGTTCCTGTTCTTTTGATTTTTCTGTTTATCTTCCAGTTTCTGAGAATCTCAATTTGGTCAATATTTTTAAGATAACTGAAGGCATTTAAAAAGTATCTATATAAATAGTCTCCAAAACACTAAGGCACTGATTAGATAGTAATTACATCTGAGATGATAGTATATTTTGAATATTTTCATTTTGAATGTGGAACATTATAATAATTTTCCCTTCACTTTCTGAAATATTTTGTCTGCTTTTTTTGTTTGTTTGTATAATGGTAGAAACTTATGCAAAAATCCTAATAGAGAGTAGTCTAATGGGAGAACTGTTGTAAACATTGATACTTTTTCTGAGGACATTGATTTCTGCCTCCAGGAGATTGATACCAACTCTTTGTCAAATATGTGATGAAATAAGAAATGAGGAACCCAGGCAGATGCTTAAGGTGATTAAAGAATTTTTATCCTATCTATATTAAAAGAAAAAAGTCCTTTGGATTTTCTATATATTTTCACTATCATTGTTTTATTTTTTTATAGTCTTCTTTTTTTTTTTTTTAAAGATTTTATTTTTTATTTGACAGAGAGAAACACAACCAGAGAGGGAACACAAGCAGGGGGAGAGAGATAGGGAGAAGCAGGCTTCCTGCTGAGCAGGGAGCCCGATGTGGGGCTTGATCCCCGGTCTTCGGGATCATGACCTGAGCCGAAGGCAGTCGCTCAACCAACTGAGCCACCCAGGCGCCCCTTTTTATAGTCTTCTAAAGACAAACAGTGAAAGCTAGGATTTATAAACTAAGTTGCCATTAAAAACCACGGAATGATAAGATGAGTGAAATCTTGTGATAGACTGTGGTGGAGACTGAGACCTAATACACATGGCATGCTTCACAGAGTCATTCCATTTTAAAGAAAAACTAAATATTTTGCAACCAATTAAAACATACCTGTGGACTGAATTTTTTCTTGTAACTTGTCATCCTTGGACAAATCTTTATGAAATTAATAACTTACTAGTCTGATTCTTATAAAAAGTATTATAGTTTTATTACTTTGAGAATGGAGACGTGATTTTAACCATTTTGGGGAGTGAATTTAACATTAAATCCTTTTTGCAATGGAATGACCAACTAATTGAGACACTAGACAAATGGGCATTAAGAAGATTAATAAATTCAGGGGCGCCTGGGTGGCTCAGTTGGTTAAGCGACTGCCTTCGGCTCAGGTCATGATCCCGGAGACCCAGGATGGAGTCCCACATCGGGCTCCCTGCTCGGCGGGAAGCCTGCTTCTCCCTCTCTCACCCGCCCCTGCTTGTGTTCCCTCTCTGGCTGTGTGTTTCTCTCTGTCAAATAAATAAAATCTTAAAAAAAAAAAAAAGAAGATTAATAAATTCAGGCTGAGAATTTTAAAAAGCCATACAATTGGACCCTCTCTGGCCAGATATATGCATTCTTAGTGATACTCTATATCCAGCAGAATTCACTTGGACATTGGTATTAGGGAATGTTCTGAATTCAGGGATTAGAATTGTCGTGCTACTGTCATGAATGATATGGTGCAATTAATTTGGACAAGTGGCTACTGGACAGAAAGTCTACAAGGTCCTGCGTCTCTGGCCTCAGCTTCTTATGGTGAGGCATACTTAGGGCAGGCAGGACATTTTGGGCTTCTGCTGCAGAGGGTGGTGGTGTGGGAGTGGTTTCCATTTTTGCATTTCTTTTTATACGGCTTAATGTGGTGATGTCTTTGCCAGTGTGAGAAAAACAGACTGTTGAGTGCCAAGAGCTTAGGTGCCAAGCTTTTGGAGAAGTGGTGGGAAACATTGGATGCCTTAAGAGGAAGGTCTGTGTCCCCAGTTTCAGGGGGCTTGAGTTTAGTTTCTGCCTCTCACTTCAGTAAAAATCAGCTGTCCATTCCAACTAGCTTGTTGCAGACAAGGAGAATGTCTGGGAACCAGTAAGCAGTCCTGCTTGTCTCCACAATGGGCTTCCCCCAAATTCCATGAGGCTTTGAATGTATTTACTTGCCACATTTTGTGGCTCATAGAGAACATAGAAGTTTCACTAGGTAAATGTCTACTGAAATGTTCATCTAATTGCTTCAATTTCTTAAAATTATATGGTAACTCAATTTTATTTAATCTTTAAAAAATACGTCTTTCAGTTCTTGAGAAAAATATGTACAGACTCAATATGGAAGATCAAATTTTTTGCCTAAGTATTAGCATTTCCTAGCAAACATTCCCATTAATGTTGATGCAAGATGGGCGGTGAGATGAATATTTATTAGCTAGAAAGCTGCTAAAATGACTGATTATATTGAGAAGAAACTTTGGAGGTTATAAATGGTGCTTATGAGCTCATTGGTCTGTGTGTTTGTTTCTTTATTGTGTGCCTTTTCCTTTTCTGGACTCTGAGCTGTGTGAAGGCAGAGGCCATGTCTGATTCACTTTTGAGTGAATTTAACCAGAATGAAGGTTAAGGCGGGCGCATGAAAAGCTGAACTGAGTGGCATTAAGAGAAGAACTTGTGGCTATTGGGAATCAGTTTAGAATGATTTCTTTTTTTTTTAAAGATTTTATTTATTTGACAGAGAGAAACACAGCCAGAGAGGGAACACAAGCAGGGGGAATGAGAGAGGGAAAAGCAGGCTTCCCGCCGAGCAGGGAACCCGATGTGGGACTCGATCCCGGGTCTCTGGGATCATGACCTGAGCTGAAGGCAGTCGCTTAACCAACTGAGCCACTCAGGCGCCCCTAGAATGATTTTTTTTTAAATTTATTTATTGAAAGAGAGTTTTTGAGCTAGGGAAACTCCAGCAACAATCTAAGATTTAGTAGGCAAATGAGAATTTTCAAGCATATGGGAAGTCATAGGTAACAAGGTAAAATAAAGTAGCATAAAAAGCAGAGATTACAAAAATATTAAAAAGGAAAGTAGCAACTTCTTTTTTTTTAATAGCAACTTCTAATGGTTAGTGAAGAAAGTCAGTGATCATTTATAAAAAGGAGAAATGGGATATTCCAGATAATCTGACACAAAATATATTATTTATTAATATGACCTTATGTAAAGATGAGTAAATAAGCCTACTAGGTGGAACGTGAAATCACGCACATTATAGGACAGTATGAGAGACACATCTGTGAAGGTTGATCTCTCAAGAAAGTGGTTTAGAGCAACGCGATGACTAAGAAATGTACTCAGGAAGCTGTGATACTCAGCAGAAAAGGGAGGGACACAGCAAAGCTGAGTCATATTGGAGCACAGTATTTAGAAGTAACTATTAGAGTGGCTAAGTGTCATGATTTTGGTTGATTTCTCAAGTACCTACTTTCTTACGTGTTGAGGATACCATCATGTGAGCCGAGAAGAGTCATAAAATGATGGAGCCCAAATGCGACTCCAGCTGTATTTCACCCTGCAGTAGAATTTCAGAAAGCCTGAGTGATAGATTAATGAAATTACAAGGTTAACAAATTATTTAACAACTTATTTATATGCATTACATCATAAGGACAGAAAACAAAACATACCATTGGGTCATGACTTTTTGAATAAATAGTCTAGTTTTGTGTTGAAAAGGGAGGTTGGCTAAATTAAGATTAAAATGAAATTTACTCCTAATAATGTTCTGTCATTACCTTCTATGAAGGAATAGAACTTCACATAAGCCCGAAGCTTATCTGCTGAGGGTATGGTGCCCTGGAAAACTGATTTGCAATGATCTAGGAAAACGCTGGCTACCAGTGAGTAGTAAAGAACTATAGGGTATCCAAAAATTATCACATAACCAAAAAACAGGAACATGGTGAATGAAAGGAGTTTCTCAAAGGCGTGACAAAATCTCCTCGTCAATTAGATGAGCTCATTGGCAGCCACGGGACAACATGAGAACCTGAAAGCCAAGAATGCTTATCAAAATATATGAAAGTACTGCTTGGTGGTCATTTTACTCTGTGCTGTCATTTCTAGATTTGTGGATAGGAGTTGTGTTGATTACTTACATTAAGAAATGCATGGACATGAGAACCTGAAAGCCAAGAATGCTTATCAAAATATATGAAAGTACTGCTTGGTGGTCATTTTACTCTGTGCTGTCATTTCTAGATTTGTGGATAGGAGTTGTGTTGATTACTTACATTAAGAAATGCATGGATTTGCTCGTGTCTTTTCATAGTGACTGTCACCCTTGTATAATCACACATTGTTAGTATCAGAAGAGAAGCTCTGAATTTGGGAGGATAGCAAATGATAGTGGTGAGGAGAAAAATCTAATGAATAAGGTTATCTAGAAAAGGATGACAAATAAGAACTATCGTATGACCTAATGTCTTATGGTTGGTAATAAATACCTAGAGTTTTATGTTGAAAAGCTTGTCGAGGTGGCATCTTTTCTCACTGGGGAAGGATGCTAAAATCAATTATTGAACTCTGCCAAGGCCATAGTGAATAGGAGAATAGAAGGTGGTAGTCACAAACCAGGTATTTTCCACACCTGCTCTTAAGGAAGGAGTTATCATTTTTATAACAAGTAGAAAATTGGAAAACTCTACTTTCTCTCATGGGGTTAAATCATTGTTTCAATGATTTGTATCTTTCACATATTTTTCAAATGAAAACAATCCATCCATTGTGGTGTATGGTTGAATTCCTATGTTTATTAAAAAAAATCAATTGTAAATTTAGGACGCATGGATGAACTAGAGGTGCAGAAAATAAATCCTAATATAGAATACCTAAAATTGCTGCATTAAAGAAAGAAATTTGCAATATGGCTGTGCTGGTGGTACAGTAGGGAAATAATTAGATGAGGAGCAAAAGTAAAAAATAAGCAAGGGTGGTAAGTTGGAGTTGGTGAGAGAAAAGAGACAAAGCCTAGGTCCTGAGCAGAGTGAGAGATCAGATTGCAGACAGCAGCAAAAATCTAGGACAACCAAAAGATGGCCTTGACGATGTTACCTGTGGTGGGGGGGTAAGAGATCCCAAAGAAGAAGACTTGTTTATTGAAACCTTGGATCTGGGCAAAGCATGAAAAAAGAAAAGGAACACTTTTTATTAAGAATTCCTGAGGGCGCCTGGGTGGCTCAGTTGGTTGGGTAACTGCCTTAGGCTCAGGTCATGATCCCGGAGACCCCGATTGAGTCCGACATCGGGCTCTCTGCTCGGCGGGAAGCCGGCTTTTCCTTCTTTCACTCCCCCTGCTTGTGTCCACTCTCTGGCTGTGTTTCTCTCTGTCAAATAAATAAAATCTTTAAAAAAAAAAAAAAAAAAGAATTCCTGAACATGGTATCACACTCATTTAGATTTGGGACTGAATTTGTAGTATCTATTGAATATTGAGTAAACGTAGCTGAAAATTTTATTTAAAGTAATTGTCATCTATGGTGTTACCAGGCACACAAATCTTCTCTGATTGGGTATTTCTTTTTTTTTTTTTAATAATAATTTATTTTATTTTTTTTAGTGTTCCAAGATTCATTGTTTATGCCCTACACCCAGTGCTCCATGCAATTCGTGCCCTCAATACCCACCATCAGGCTCACCTCTCCCCACCCCCTCCCTTCCAAAACCCTCAGTTTGTTTCTCAGAGTCCAAAGTCTCTCATGTTTCAACTCCCTCTCTGATTTACCCCAGTTCACATTTCCTTTCCATTTCCCACTGTCCTCCATGTTACTCCTTATGCTCCACAAGTAAGTGAAACCATATGATAATTGACTTTCTCTGCTTGGCTATTTCACTCAACATAAACTTCTTCAATCCTGTCCATGTTGCTGCAAAAGTTGGGTATTCATCCTTTCTGATGGAGGTGGAATATTCCATTGTATATATAGACCAAAGCTTCTTTATCCATTCATCTGTTGGAAGGGCACCTTGGCTCTTTCCACAGTTTGGCAAATGTGGCCATTGCTGCTGTGAACATTGGGGTACATATAGCTCTTCTTTTCACTACTTCTGTATCTTTGGGGTAACTACTGATTGGGTATTTCTAATTGTAATTCTAAAAGAATCCTCAAAGACAAAGTTCCAAGGAACATGAGCTTATAGTGAAAACTCATCATGAAAATGAGTCACCAGAAAAATAAGAAATCACAAAATCGAGTCTTCAAGCCTGTAGATATTGAAATTATCAGATGAGAATATAAGTATGCTTAATTTATTTAAAGAAAATTCAAGAGGACTATAAAATATGATGGAGAGACAAAGACTGTCAAAATTAACATGTTCATTTGAAGAGCCAAATGGAACTTTTATAAATGATAAAGATAATTGTTAAAAATAAACTTAATGAATAGGATGGACAGCAGGTTAGTCACAGAATAAGAAAAAAAATCACTACATCAGGAAAGGAAAAAATCCAATGTATTACAATGTATTACACATGAAAAAAAAAGTGAAGAGAAAAAGTGGTTATGATAAAAAGACCTAAAAATGTGGACTTTTAGAAATAAAGAAGAAATGGGGCACCTGGGTGGCTCAGTTTTACATCATGATTCTGGAGTCCTGGGATCAAGTCCTGCATTGGGCTCCCTGCTTGGTGGGAAGCCTGTTTTTCCTTCTCTTATTCCCTCGGCTTGTGTACCCTCTCTAGCTGTGTTTTTCTGTGTTTCTCTCTGTCAAATAAATAAAATCTTAAAAAAAAAAAAAAGGAAGAGAAGAGAATGGTGGGTAATAAACTGTTAAGGATTTTTCAAAATTAATGCAACTCAATATTCAGATTTAGGAAGCTCAACAAATCTAAACAGAATAAATGTAAAGAAACCAAACCTAGAAATGTCATTATGAAACTACATACTAGATGCAAAGAGAAGATCTTAAAAGCAGGCTTAGAGAAATGACTTTATCTGCAAATGGAAGCCAATTTGACTGGCAGCTCTCCTCTCAACACAATAAAAGCCTGAAGAGAATTCAACACTATCCTGGAATTGTTGATAAGAATCAGTGGCAACCTAGAATGTTTTATCCACTTGAACTCTTGAAAAAATGGAGATAAGATAACAGAAACTTAAGCCCAAAACATAGAGCATTCACTAACAACAGAACTTCCCTATTAGAAACCTTAGTGTTAGAAATGAACAAGAAGAAATGACAGCAGATAAGCAGAGATTAAGGAGGTAATAGAATTAAAAAAAAACTTTATGCCAATAATTTTTCTAAATTAGATGAAATGGAAAGTTTGTAGAAAAATTTTTAAAAATTGACTCAAGAAGAGAAAGGAAATTTGAATTATCTTGAATTAAACATCAAATCACTTGCTTAAATATTTTCCCCACAAATATTAAACGCAAATGATTTATGGATGAGTATTCTCAAACATTTAATAAACATATAAACTCAATCTTCAACAAATTCTTCCAGGGGATAGAAAAATTATATAATCTTGTCACTAAAACCAGCTAAGGACAGCTTGCAAAGCTTGGGAAAGAAAATGACAAGCTAATCTCACCATAAATGTAGATGCAAAGATTCTAAATAAAAACAAACCGAATCCAACAAAGAAAAAAGGCCAACAATACATTCTGAGCAAGTTGAATTTATTACAGCAAAAGGAGTTTAAGCATTAGAAAGTCTATTAATAAGTCTACCATATTAACTGATTAAGGGAGTCTATACCATGACCTCTAAGTTCAGGAGTTCCACCACAGTACACATTACAAATATTTTTGTAGGATTCATGGCCAAAGTACAAATAAGAGCATCTTCTGCTTTTTGATAAAGGTTATGTCTACTAATTTTTTTTAAAAAAATAGCCCATTTTATAATTAACTGAAATGCCAAAAGTATTTCCTCTAAAAATCAGGATCAAGATAAATAAACACATTATTGACGCCATTTTTGTTTAGCAATACACTAGCAACTCTGACTAGTGGCATAAGAAGAGAAAAATAAAAGTAAAGACTGTTACAAAAGTAATAAAATTGTCATATTGTCAAATGATATAATTGCTTATACAAGAAGCCCAAAACAATCTACAGAGAAATTACTGGTATTTACTAATGAATTTAACAAAATTGACAACCAAATTGACAATAAAATTCCAAGAAAAATATTCAAAGTCAATTACATTTCTGTTAAGAGCAACAAACTGTAAATAAATGTTTAAAAAATCCTATATATAATAGTAAATGAAAAAGATTTCTAGCAAAAAATGTGATGTGCCTGAACCTTAGGAAGAAAATTTTGTCCTTATTGAAGGACATTAATGAGTATTCAAATAAATATCTCAGTAAGTTCAATAAAATATTCATTCATCAATAAAATTTTAATATCACAAAAACTTCAGCTAACCCATAATGGATGGATAGATCCAGTGAAATTCCAGTGAAAATCCTGAATCTTAACAAGATTTTTTATCTTTTATTTTTCTTGTTTGTATTTTTTTATAGAATCCAGAAAGGTGACTTCAAAATCTGTATGAGTAACAGAATTGCAAAAACAGCTGATAGTTCTGATAATGACGAACCAAATAGGGAGACCCCCATCAGTATTTATAGTAAACTTATAGTATAATACAGTGTTGTAGACAAACATATCAATTAAAAAATGAACCAATGGAACAGAATAGGGGGTCTAGAACCATATATGTACATATGTGAAAACCTGATACATGACGGAGCTTACATTGTATGCTAATGTCGAAAAGGTAGGCTATTTAATAAAAGGAACCTGGAAATAGTATATTTAATATATAAATTATATATTTCTATATAAATAAATATAAATAAAATAACATCATATTTATATATAAATAAAATATAATTTTAATATAAATATAAATAAAACTGTATTTGAGTTCCTACCTCACATGATAGATGGAAACCAATTCAAAGAGAATTAAGCACATTTTTTAAAAGAAAGAAATATAAATAATCTCTGGTGTAGTGAAGGTTTTCTTAAACTTGATACTAAAAATATAACATATTTGACTACATTAAACTTGGAACTCTTATTTATTAAAAGACAGTGCAGTAAGAACAAAAAGGTGAATGATTACTAAGTTGACAATTGCCAGTGAAAACAACTTAAAGTGGAATGGTTAGACATAGAAACCAGCTGGGTAAGTGATACAAAGGTCATTTATCTAAAAGATAGATGAAGAAGTTAGATCACTAAAGATACATAGCAGAGGCCTCAAATTATTTTCTAATCATAGAATATGATGGACGTTTCCATAAATACTCAAAAGGGTCTCACCAGTGGGCACAGTTGCAGATACAAAGACTATCAGTGATCAATACATCAGGTATTCGAGAAACTCAATGGTGTCTCTCAAGCCAGTCCTCCATACATGAGACAAGAGCTCTACATGTAATCTGAATGTGTGCAGAGGTCCGTCTCATTTAGGGAAGTAGCAGTCTTGTTCTTCATGTAATCCATTATACCGTATGACTCAGACAGCACCATCAGACTGAACACAGTTCTCTTACCACTCTTGGCTACCCTGAGCTAATACAGCCTTAGTAAAGACTTTCTTGCACTTGGAATTGCCAAACAATAACAAGGGCTAGTTATTCAGGTATCTTTGGGAGGCAGAGATGTACATTTGGTGTACAATGTGCGCTCTGCCATAAGTGTATAGACAAATTGTAGGTCCATCCTTGAAAAGTCTGGAGAAGATACTTGCAGTCCCCCAAAATCAGGTTAATAATTAGTATCAAGAATATGTAAGGAGAGGTGCCTGGGTGGCTCAGTCAGTTAAGCATCTGACTTTTGCTCAGGTAATGATCTTGGGGTCCTGGGATCGAGCCCCCAGGTCAGGCTCTGTACTCAGTGGGGAGTCTGCTTGTCCCTTTCCCTCTGCCTCTACCTACTCCACTCATGTGCTCTCTCTCAAATAAATAAATAAAATATTTTAAAAAGAATATGTAAGGAATTCCTACAAATAAAAATACAGACAACTCCATATAAATAAATATCAATAGACATAAACAAGTCAAAGGAGATGAAACATAAATTAGTCATAAATATACCAAAAGATTCGACCTAATTACGAATCTGGAAAGTTCAAATTAAAATCAAAGAGATAGACTTACAAACCTATCATACTGGCAAAAATGAGCACAGAACAACTGGCTGTTTTATTTATTAGACTCTAAGTAAGCCATAAAAATAAAAGAATGAAATGTTGGCCATTTGCAAGGATGTGAATGGAGCTAGAGTATAGTGTGCTATCGGAAATAAATCAGAGAAAGACAAGTATGTGATTTCATTCATATGTAGAATTTAAGAAACAAAACAAATAGGAAAAGGGGGGAAAAAAGGAGAGAGGAAAACAGAGACACAGACTCTTAACTATAGAGAACAAACTGATGGTAACCAGAGGGGAGTAGAAAGGAGGGTGGGTGAAACAGGTGATGGAAATTAAGGCAGGAACTTGTGATGAGTGCTGGATCTGTACAGAATTGTTGAATCACTATTTTGTACACCTGAAACTAACATTGCATGTATGGTAACTAACTGGAATTTAAATAAAAACAACAAAAGAAAGACTCACTATAGATGCTAAATAAACAAAACAGGGGGATTCATTCAGTTTATTACCTTAGATAATTTTGATATGCTTAACTGGCTGAAATTTGTGGGTAGGATATGACATTACCCTACTAAAGAAGCAGGAAAGGCATTCACCATTCCATCTAAGTAGGCATGACTTGATTTTAGTGGCTAATTTATCCCTCAAAATTTCCCTTCTTGTTTTTTCATTTAACGAGGGAATATAGTTTTCACTTCTTTGTTAGATATTACTAACTTCACATTTAAAAATAAACTTTGGGGGCGCCTGGGTGGCTCAGTTGGTTAAGCGACTGCCTTCGGCTCAGGTCATGATCCCGGAGATCCGGGATCGAGCCCCACATCGGGCTCCCTGCTCAGCAGGAAGCCTGCTTCTCCCTCTCTCATTCCCCCTGCTTGTGTTCCCTCTCTGGCTGTGTTTCTCTCTGTCAAATAATAAAAAAAATAAATAAAAAATATATAAAAAAAAATTTAAAAAAAAATTTTAAAAAAATTTTAAAAAAAATAAATAAAAAATAAAAAATAAATAAATAAAAAATAATAAATAAATAAAAAAATAAATTTAAAAAAAAATAAATTTAAAAAAAAATAAATAAAAAATAAAAATAAAAATAAACTTTGATGTGAATATGTATGTCAATATTTGTTATTTTAATCTAATATTTTTTGAAGAGTAGTAGAAATCATGAGTATTGCCGGTAGTGCACAGTGATCTTAAAGGATGCCCAAACACTTCTTAAAGAAAAATATTATACTGTACTAACATGTGGATTCGAAAATGTAATCAGTGTGCAGGTATTATTAAAATGGTCTAAATACAAATAAGTGAGTTGTTTGGAAGTTAAGTGTTTTGAAAACATGTACAAATGTTATCTAAGTATGAACAAGTAAGGAAAATGATATTTAAATGAGGGTAATTTGGGGCACAAACATCAATTATAGGAAGACTCCCCACTGGGTAGGTAAGGTGATGAAAACAGAAAATGGAAACATGGAGTTAATTGATTTGTTTACCTGAAACTCTGGGGAAATGTGTGTTCCTGCCTTGGGACATTTTTGTCATGCAGTTGTGTTTGATTTCTGTAGTTTAGAAAATGAAAAGCATACTTGCTTTCCATAGGAAAGTCTGGACCCTTGGTTATGCATTAATATTTACAAATTTAGTTTTAAGGGTGTTTAAGAGTGAAGATTATATAACTTTTTTACATTTTTTTAAATTTTTTTTATTTTTTATTTTTTAATTTATTGACAGAAACACAGCTAGAGAGGGAACACAAGCAGAGGGACTGAGAGAGGGAGAAGCAGGCTTCCTGCTGAGCGGGAAGCCTGATGTGGGACTCCATCCCGGGTCTCCAGGATCATGACCTGAGCTGAAAGTAGTCGCTTAACCAACTGAGCCACCCAGGCGCCCCTAACTTTTTTACATTTTGTGGAAAAAAAGAAAAGTTAAATAATCCAGTGGCTCCTTTATGAAAATCCTGGGGAAAGATTGCCTTCATGTTGGGATACCAGTTTTGAAAATTTATTAATAGCTACTATAATTATTATATTCAACCATATTTTCCACTTTTTAATTGAGCTAGAAATTTAGTAACAATATTAACAATATTAATAAATTAATAATATCAAATTTTTAGCTCTTTTGAGCTCCATTTTGTTCTTTTCTACCCTCTGCCTAACTTCTCTTTACTTTTAAAAATCTTCCTAATCTGTAATTTTGTAAGTTGCCTTAAATGTTTTTTGGAATAAAAATGATATCTAACATTATTGAGTGCTTACCGTAAGCCAGTTGTACTTCTAAATGTTTTTCGTATATTTATAAACTTAATCTTGTCAACAACCCCATAGAACAGGTGAGATTATCATCAGTGTGTTTAAGTTAAGTAGGGGGCCCACTATCACAAACAAGGCTAGTACTAAAACCCAAGCCTTGGGTAGCTTTAGAGTTTGATCTCCTATCATCTCTACATTAGAGGATTTCTACATCATGGCATCAAGGAAGATGTAACTACTGTATCCATTATTAAAAAATGTCACATATTCATGAAAAAATGAGGAAAATACAGAAAAAACTGAAGAATTACATGATTCCTAGTTTCATTATACAAAGAAAATCCTCTTGCATACGTTCACTGATATAATGTGTCCATTTTTTTCTACATAAATTTCAGTACGTGTTTTTAAAGCAATAATTCTATTCTATAATAATACTTCATTCCTTCTTGTTGAAGTTAAAGACCATTTTATCATGCTTGGATCCTTTAAGAAGGAAGAAAACTGAACATTGAAAGGCCTGCTCTCAATAAGGTACTTTTACCCATCAATTATCCTATTAAATTTTCTCAGAAAAAGCACTTAAAAATGTGAAAACGAGTGAGTATTGCTTTATATGCTTTAGGGCCATTAGAAAATCATGTAATTCTTCTCTTCTGAATAAACTGAGTGTTTTTCTGCTTACTACTTAGGTTCCCTAAGCCCTAGCCCTCTAACCATACTTGCCATTTTCCTTTAAGCCCTCTTGAAGTTCATTTTACTCCTTTTGAGTCTAGAACAGTACATACTAATACATATTATATCTCAGCAATACTGAGCTTAATAAAAGGAGAGCTTTTAAGTGCCTACATTTTATGTATTCTGCCCCATCAGGATGGCTGTTAAAGATAGTTATGCCTGTCATTCAGTTCGTGAGCCTCCATGATCCTTGAGAGAATGTCTGTTTTTTAATCTATACTGTTATTTATATCATCTTTTAATTGCATGATCTGTAATAACTCCTTCCATACTGAACTTCAACCTGATACTTTCTTATCACTTAAAAATATATCAACTCTCAAGATAAACAATCTTTTACTTACTCCCTCTCCTTTCTGGGATTAGTGCAACCAGAAGGCTTTGATGATGAATATTTCTATTTACTATACACTATGGCCTGTAAATAAAAATGTCAGAAGTTCCAGAGGCAGGATCATTGAGAAAACGGCTGGTTAAATGTAAGTATTTCCAAAATGTCACTAAAATGACAGTGAAAAGATTTTTTTAACAAAAGACATAAACCTACAGGTCAAAAATAATAGCAACAAAATTTTAGAAACCAAAAAACAAATTGGTGAGTATGAACTGACTGAATGGATCTGGGAAAACTAAATCCTAACCAGTAGTGCCGAAAGATCAGAAGCAATATGATTTCCACTGTAGTGCCTTCTAAAAACTCAAGAAGACTTCCCTTTGAAAGGGACAATGATGGTAAAGCTAAAACATAAAAGTTATTTGAAAGTAATTTTAAGAAGCAGCTACAGCCACAGCTTTCTTCCCTGACTTTGTGCAAGCAGACAACTGCCCTTCCCAACTATTAAGCTCCATGGGAAGCAAGTATTAGTGGGATCAATATCTGGGTGAGAAGGAAAGAAAGCAAGATAGAGCAGAAGACTTTGGGTTCTGGTATGGTAGCAAGATGATCTTTCAGAACTGTCCTGAGTAGGAGGAAGGGCCTGGACTCACACTAACCAATCACTACTGATGGACTATGTCCACAAATGATGCTTGATCATTGGCCAATGAGCCTCTCCAACCATGGGCACTGTCAACTACTGGAAAAGATTTTTTAGTCTCGAAGACATAGCACACGCTAATAGGTATCTAACACACTTCCCCACCCTTTTAATATAAAAACTTGAGACTTACCCTTTCCTGAGAGTGAGATTGAAGGTCTCTGGAACTGAAGAAAATGGGCACATTTGGGGATACAGGTGCAGTACTAAAAAAGGAGGAGATAAATGTGCACATCCCAAGTACTGACACCCCAGTCTCCTGTCTCAACTTGGCTTCTAGAACACTAGCAGCCAAGTCTGTATACAATGTTGATAAGAATTTGGAAGAATCTTTTCAAAATAATCTGGACAGCACAGGAGGAAAGTTCTGAATATATATACATTATATATATTTAAGATTTTATTTATTTATTTGACAGAGAGAGATCACAAGTAGGCAGAGAGGCAAGCAGAGCGAGAGGGAGAAGCAGGCTCCCTGTTGAGCAGAGAGCCCAATGTGGGCCTCTATCCCAGGACCCTGAGATCATGACCTGAGCCGAAGGCAGAGGCTTAACCCTCTGAGCCACCCAGGCGCCCCTGAATATCTTGACAGCAGGACTTGCTCATGGGAATGGCTCAGCCACATCACCCTATAGCAAAGAACAAATTTGGCACATCTTACGTGCTTAATTCTTCATTCAGATTTATCATGTTCCACTCTTAAATGTGAGCAGATAACAAAAACTGCCTGGACTTCTGCAGAAAGCTTTTAATATAAAGGATATGAACCAATATAAACACAGATGAAAAATCTACCTGGAGCAAGAAGAAACTCTTTAGGAAAACAAAGCTTACGCTTAATACTCAGTATCTCCAGACACATAAGAATAGACATTAAATCCATGAGATAAATATGGGATGAAGTAGGAAAAGAAAAGAAATTTTTTAAGAAGTTAAATTTTACTTTTAAGAAGTAAAAATTTTTTAAGAAGTTTTTTAAGAAATTTTTTAATGATTTTTTAAAAATTCAATTAAAAAATTCAATAGAAATACTGCAAGGTCAAGTTAAGGACTCTTTCAGAAATTGGAACAGACTGACAAAGATGTGGAAAATAGAAAAAAAAATAGATAAGATTAGAGGACCATTTAGGACTGCACTGTCCTAGAATTTTCTGGATGATGGAAATTTCTGTTCCTAATTTGGTGCATACTAGCTACATGTGGTTATTTAATACTTGGAGTGGGGCTAGTGGGATTGAGGTACTGAATTTAAAAAAGTCTATTTAATTTCAATTAATTTACATGTAAATGTGAGAAGCCACAGGAGTCTTGCTGCTATGATACTGAGCAGCACAGATCTAGCAGGTTAAGCAAGTAGATTAAAAACAGTATCAAAGAAAGAGAGTGAGAGAAACATGAAGAAAACAAAACTAAAGGGAAAGAATCTATTAATCAACTAGTACAAGTTTCTAGAACTGAAGGTCATGAGTTTCCACACTGAAATGTCATAACACTGCAAACATAATGATGATTCTTTTGGCTTCCAGAAAAAAAGAAAAAAACACAGCATACAAGAGATCAGAAGCCAGAATGACTTTGGACTTCTTAAAAGTTTTAACAGGTGCTAGGGGTGCCTGGGTGGCTCAGTTGGTTAAGTGACTGCCTTTGGCTCAGGTCATGATCCCAGAGTCCCGAGATCGAGCCCCGCATAGGGCTCCCTGCTCGGTGGGAAGACTGCTTCTCCCTCTCTCACTCCCCCTGCTTGTGTTCCCTCTCTGGCTGTGTTTCTCTCTGTTAAATAAATAAATAAAATCTTAAAAAAAACAAAAGTTGTAACAGATGCTAGAAAACAGTAGAATATTGCCTTAAAAATTGGAACCCTAGTGCATTGTTGGGAATGCAAATAGTGTAGCCTGAAAACCAGATATGGAGATGCCTCAAAATTAAAAATAAAACTACCATATGATCTAGCATTTCCACTTCTGTATATTTATTGCCCTTGGGTTGGCTCAGTCAGTTGAGTGTCTGCCTTTGGCTCAGATCATGATCCTGGAGTCGTGGGATAGAACCCCATGTCAGGCTCCCTGCTCAATGTGGAGTCTACATCTCCCTCTTCCTCTGCCACTCCCCTCACTCCTACTCTGTCACTCACTGTCTCTCTCAAATAAATAAATAAAATCTTAAAAATCTTAAAAAAATTGTAATCAGAAACTCAAAGAGGTATTAGCACTTCTGTGTCGACTGCTGTATTATTCATACCATAACAACCAAGATACAGAAACATCTGTATCTTGGTAAGGGATGAGAAATTTCCTGAAATCTTTGGAAAAATCTAAACAAGACAAAGTAAAATAAAAAGAACTTGCCTTTTCTCCCTGTCAGGTACTTAAGTTGAGGAGATGATGCTCAATAATTAGGAAAAAATTCTTGTATTGCTCAAAAGGGAAGAATGACTTCCGAAAGTTGCCGTTACATGAAGAGTCTGTGTCTGAGTCTTTATTGGGTGCCAGCGGGCAAACTAGTGGGAGATTTCAGCCTTTGCTAAGGTATCCAACCTAGTCTGACTCCAAAGCCAGAAGGGGATACTTTATTCTAAAAAACAAGCCAAATCAAGACTGCATGGTGGCAGAGTGGAGAGCACTAGAGGAGGTACCAGCACTAGAGGAGCCAAAATTGTCGTCCCATCTTCTTTACTGCTGAAGTGAAGCATCCTGTAAGATAGAATGGGTGGCTCCTATGACTCATTGTGCCTATCAGGAGGTGTCATATTTTCAGAATTAAATATTACAGATCATTTATGTTCTTGAGTTTTCAGCAAAAGGTCCATTTTTCAAGTGTTTCTTAGATCTACCAGGTTAAAAATTGCTTCTGTAGTATTAGAAGACCTATCCTGTAATGCCTATAGATATTCTGAGACATAAAAGTGGAATTTTCCCTCAATTTTTCTCAAATGATCTTCTTTTATTTTATTTTATTTATGTATTTGACAGAGAGAAATACAGCGAGAGAGGGAACATAAGCAGGGGGAGTGAGAGAGGGAGAAGCAGGCTTCCCTCCCAGCAGGGTCTCCAGGATCATGACCTGAGCCGAAGGCAGTTGCTCAACCAACTGAGCCACCCAGATGCTGCCCACATAACAGCTTTCAATGAGCATCTCTTCTGTCTGACCTAAGGCCAGAGTTATCCCATTCCCTGATTAGAGTCTGATCATGTACCCTTCAGGAGCAGGGTATTTCAAGGTCTGTCAGCTCAACAAAATAAAACTTTTGCTGATGCTATCATAATTTTTATAATTGAGTGAAATCTAGAATGTCACATGAAGTTCAATTCCCCTATGGCAGAAGCTTTCAAATGATCAAAGAATCCACAAATATTTTCAGAAATTCCAGTGAGCCCTATTTCAGTCTGCTTGAACTGCTCTAACAAGATTCGATAGACTGGGTGGTTTAACAGCAGACATTTAATTCTTACAGTTCTAGAGGCTGGAACATTTGAGATGAAGGTGTCATCATGATCAGGTTTTGGTGACAACCCTCTTCAGGGGGCTTGCACACGCTGCCTCTCACTGTGACTTCAAATGGAAGGTGCAAAGATGGGACAGCTCTGGTCTCTTCCCCATAACGCACAACCCCGTTATGGGGGCTGTCCCCTCATGACCTCATCTAAACCTTATCACCTGCCAAAGGCCTCATTTCATACCATCACATTGAGAGTTAGGGCTTCAACATACAAATTTGGGGGAGACACATTCAGTTCATAACAAGCCCACACATAATGAGACCCTGCGAGTGTTGCCTTTGTTTTTAAAAGAAGCTCAATGGGAAGCTTGGGTGACTCAGTTAGTTAAATGTCTGCCTTCGGCTCGGGACAATGATCCCAGTGTCCTGGGATGGAGTCCCACATTGGGCTCCTGGCTCAGGAGGGAGCCTGCTTCTCCCTCTACCTGCTCTGTCTGTTTTACCTGCAGGTCTCCATGCTGCTGCTCTCTGATAAATAAATCAATAAAATCATTCAAAAATAAATAATTGAGTAAATAAAAGAAGTTCCAGATTTTAGTCCCGTTGGGTTTTCAGCCTTATTTGTGATACATGACGAGCAAGTCATGAAGCTTTCTATTACATTTCGACATGGAACTGTGGCCCTGCATTGGCCTTTGGGTGATCCAGTATCTCATCTCAAGGGGATCCTACAGGGACAAATTATCAGCAAACCTCAAAGCACTATGTTAACTGCTAAAATCACTCATCTTCCCTCCTTCTCAGGGCTCTGTCTCCAGTAGATAGAAATTACCCACACTATCCCAAAGAAAGGGGTTCACATCTAAGTATTTTGTTAAGAAAGGTATAATCACTTTCAGTTTTATTTCTTTGATAACTGAAACAGAGAAGTGATTTCAGAAGAAACAACACTATCAGATTTGTCTCCCCTCTTCATATGAAAAATATGAGTCTTTAAAAAGGCATTTGTGTCTTCAAAGGACCAGTTCTGGGCTGATGAAAACAAAACCAAATCAACTATAAAAAGGAACAACACAACTTTCTCTCTATATGGAGTAACAGCACTATCAAGTCTGTTTTATAGATGAGAACAAAATGGAAGCTTCAAGTTCAAGATTGCTGATTCTCAGTGATCTTTCCTACTGACATCCCCCAAATAGAAGATTTGGACAGAAAATACTTATTTAAAATGATACGTGTATTTTTTATGTTATTGAATTGTCATGGACACAGCGCTGTGACACCAGATGCCCCACTTCTAGCTTCTAGAAGTGTTGTTGGCTGACAGCCCTGAGCAGTTAGCTCCCTCCAGGGGTTACCAGAGCTGAAAGGAGGACCTATCCAGGGAGCAGGTCTTTCTGGTCAGCATTCATCTGATGACTGGTCAATAATAAAGGAAGAGTGAGTTTGAAGGTCTAGTTCTCTCCTATTACTTGGGTTAATTCTGAAGGATACTCCCAGTGTCAGAATTCCCCGGCAATGGCTTTGTTGAGACTGTAGCACCACGCTGCTTTTCCATCTTTCTAGGCATGCCTTGTTCCCTTCCTTTCTCTGTCTCTCTGTCTCTCTCTCTCTCTCTCTCACACACACACACACACACACACAAGCACACATAGCAAATCTGACTTCCATTACCATGAAACCAAGGATTAAATTAAATCATTTTTCGAGGGAGCAAGGCAGACTTCCTTAATGTAAATTCCAGTGATGCTATCAAACAAACATTAGTAATAGGAGCGATAATGTCAAACCTGGAAATAACACCAAATCACACCTCTTTAGCATTCAAGTGGAATCAGAATGTGACAAGATTAAAACTTCATACTAGCGAAATGCTTATTTTCTAATCTCTTTTAGGTTTGGCAAGCATGGTTGTCTTCTGATTCTATATAACTTGAGCTCAGTGGTTTCCAAACTTTTTCAATCTGTTGGCATTGTTGTGTCTCACCCACACCACGGGGTCCAACTGTAAGGGCCCCTGCCATCTGAGATAATAATGAGAAGGAACCTTCACTTTTATATAAATTACTGAAGGAATGGGAAAAGGTGTCTGAAGAAGGGCATTATCAAACTTGACTGTGGGAAAAAAGTATTTGCAGGTTTAATGGTGTTTCATAAAGCCAGAAAGCACAAATTCTTATGTGTACTATCCTGAAGCTTAAGATTTAGCCAGAAATGCTACCCTTAGATTCATTGTCTCACATATCAATTCAGCAAGAATCATTAAACATCTAGCGACACAGGGTGAAAAAGGAAAATTCTTGCCTTTGCATAAACCACTGTCTATTGGAGATTGACACCAATAACTAAAATATATTGTTCTATATAGTAAAGCAGAGCTGCAGAAAAAGTTTTTTGAGAAAGTGATATGATTATTTCTGAGTAGGAATGGAAGAGGAAGGGAGGCATGAGGGGAAGGCTTCTCAAAGGAGATAACCATTTCAGAAGAGAAATGTTTGCATAAGATGGAGGAACATAAACCCCAGGTTCTTTTTTTTTTTTTTTTTTTTTTTTAAAGATTTTATGTATTTATTTGACAGAGAGAGAGAGATCACAAGTAGGCAGAGAGGCAGGCAGAGGGAGAGGAGGAAGCAGGCTCCCCGCCCAGCAGAGAGCCTGATGCGGGCCTCAGTCCCAGGACCCTGAGATCATGACCTGAGCCGAAGGCAGAGGCTTTAACCCACTGAGACACCCAGGCGCCCTAAACCCCAGATTCTTGTAACAAGCAGCCACAGCCTGACTGGAAGCACTGAGCACAATATTTGAGCTAGAAACTGCATGGAAATCTGGTGTCCATAGCCACAATGGAGATGGAAGATGGCCATTTGCTTTGGCACAGGGCTCAATTTTTTGGTGGGTTAAGTGTCTGCCCTCACCCATAATCTCTGTGTTCTCTTGGGGCTTGCTTATTGCTTTAAGTAGCTTTTTGGATTTTTTTATGTGCAAGAACCTCCTGGGAGGAAAGTATGGGGCTTTGTATCAGAGATATGTTAAAATATGTGTGAGACAGGGCTTTGACTTGTTTTCTAGCTTCTAGTAGAGTGCCTGCCACACAGTAGGCATGATTTGAAAATCAACAGCCACCACCACAAATTTTGGAAGGCCTGGGTGCACAATCAGCATACTGACCTTTAAGGAGTAATGGGATGAGAGGGTTTTCCTTATGTTTATTCTTTACCCAAGTAAAATTCCAGCGTTATTCAATATAAATAACCGTTATAAAGCTAGTTAATTGTGCCACTTTGGTTAGATTTTGACTATTTGTTAAAAAATAATGCCTTCTTTAACGTAAAGCAACCCAAAAATAGTTACCCACCTAGGTGCAGAATTCTTACCTTCAAGGAAATTGTTGCCAAATCCTATGGACGGGAAATATCATGAAATGTCAATATAAAGAATGTCATTTTTGTGTTATTTATGGATTCTTGTAACTTAGGAATCATAACAGCATTGTTTTTATGAAGTCTCTGAAAAGAGCTTATGAGAAAGGGGTTAGCAAGTCTGGAGGAGATGAAAGCCATCAGAGGGGAAAGAGTCTTTTGAAGTGAGAATAATAACCTGTCGATCAACACATCCATATTGGCAAGATACGCTGCTGTTCTTGAGTTCAAAGGGGTCAGTTGTTACAATCTGTTTCTTAATGGAGTAATTTTACAAATATGCCGTAAACATCACATGTTGATGTCTTCATATAAAATATTTTTAGTAAGTGTCTTAAATAAAACAGGGGATTTATAATTGTTTCACAATAAAGGGCCTATAAATCCAAGATAAAACAAATAGATTTTTAAAATTACATTTTAAGAGGAACACAACGTGGGAGATTTACCTGTGCACCGCATTTTTTGAAAAACTCCTGGCAGTTAAGACCTTGTTATAATTTTCTCTTTATTCTGGACAGATTGCTTAGTCTACTGTACCTTTTGCTCCTTCCACCATTACTCTTTGTATTACGTAGAATGTAGAATGCCATCTTTCCCTCCCTCCACTGCTCACAATGATGACCCATCCCACACAGTTAAGCACAGGTCCACAATTTACTCCACTCTTAATTCCTTTGTGAGTGTTCTCTCCTTCCTCTGATCATTTAAGTACTTATCACGTTTGCCTCTTATATCCAATAATAATAATAATAATCATGAGACTTAAAGTCGCCTGAGTGGTTAACATGTGTTAGAAACTATTGTAAGCACTTACATGGGTTTCATCTCATTTAATTATCTCAAAATGCCAGTGAGAAGGTACTATTTCTATTTCTGTTTTTAGAGCTGAAAACATGAAAGCCCAGTAAAGTTAAGTAATTTGCCTAAGCTCACACAGCTAGAAAGTGGTGGAGTAAGGATTTGAATCGATACAGTCTGGTTTCAGAGCCAAATTATTAGCCTCTCCACAATTTTGCCCGTCATCTGAACTTTTTGCACATTAGGTATATTTTAAATCTTTATTGTGTGAACGTCCTGGACAGTTTTTGGTCTCTTGACCATCTTGTATTCATTTTCCCTATTCCCTGTGCTGTATTTGGACGGAGGAGATCCACTATTTCTCTGCCCTCAGAGTGGAGGGAGAAACTCTGGTGGAAACTCCTCCATTCCTCTTAAATTCCAAGGGTTGTGTCTGACTCAGCCTTGGCCAACTTGAGCTGTATCCTCTTCTGACACAAAAATTGGTGAGACACACAACCTCACCAGAGCGAAGGAATCATGAGATTCAGGCATATGTACTTTCTGCTAGATTTGAAAGTGGGATAATGCAAATTCTTAGAGCCTCTTTGAGACTTAATTCAATCCAGAGCCAGGACCAAAATTCCTTTTTTCCTGCTCTTTATCTGAATTGATTGGGATTTTTCTGGATTTTTTTTTCCTTTCCTTTTCCTTTCTTTTCTTTTCTTTTCTTTTCCTTTCTTTCTTTCTTTCTTTCTTTCTTTCTTTCTTTCTTTCTTTCTTTCTTTCTTTCTTTCTTTCTTTCTTTCTCTTCCTTCTTTCCTTCCTTCCTTCCTTCCTTCCTTCCTTCCTTCCTTCCTTCCTTCCTTCCTTCTTTCTTCTTTCTTTCTTTTTTTTCTTTCTTTTTTTGTCAATTGCTGCAAAAAGTATCCTGACTGGTATAGGATCACCTTCTTCCAGACTAAACAGTGTTTTGTTTTTTTTTGAGAAAGACTGACTTTCTCAAACTGCCTTCTGCATAGTGTTTCGTTTGCATTTAGATATCTTGCAAAATATTAATTGAACCCAATTGGAAATCAGCTGAATTAATATGCTAAACCAAAATTCATGCTAAGTGTATTGTAAATTACATACAGACTTATGTTTAACTTTGCTGTGAGTTAAACTTTTACCTATTTATTTGAAATCATATATTCAAAAATTGTGTTACTTTCAAAGATCTATAGATAAATTTATGGCATTGAAAAAAGCTAAATTATTTCTACTTTTATCCCTTCTTTGTTTCCTTCTTAGTTCTTTCCTCTTTTCAGAACAGAAGGAAAACAGGGTTATGTGACAGGTTTTCTGTAGAAGATTCCATAGCAAACTCTGGTGGAAGGAACACTGACTCAGAAAAGGGAAACTTGGCCATCTGTAAGCTTGAGTAGGCCTTTAATACTCTGTCAGGCTTGGGCTTGAGCTTCCTCATCTACACTTTGACTATATTATATCTCTTCTTGGTATTTATACTAGATTATATCTCTTCTTGGTATTTACTTTGTTAAAAAGAATGTGAAGTATCTCTGTATGACGTTTCTGCATTTTGGTCCTTTCAAGGAAACCCTTCGGATGCCATCTGTAGCCAATCAGAGCTTCTGGTCATGTGATACTAGTAAATATTATTCACGCTAAAATGTAGTTTAGGAAAGTATGATATAATTATGGCTCTTATGGGTATTATGATGATAAAAATTATTTGTTTTTGGTTTTATGCAATCTTAAAATTAGCTCAAGGAGCTTGTTCTAACTTTACAGCTTTCTTGGGCCATAAAATCGAAACTCTGGAATAACTGGGTATGATGTTCCAGAAGGTCCCTTCTAGGCTCTTCTTCCTGTGAAAAGACACAAGGCCATGACGTGGAATAAGCCTTGTATAGTACCTTGTGTAGCAACATGGGGCCTCTTTCCCCTTGTTTTAGATAGCTATTCCTTTGATATTGGGTGTATTCTAGTGTTTTTCTGAAGACACTTGTCTTCCATAACTGCTCTTGGCTACTTGCGCTTTATGAGGACATGCTGACTTGTGAGCAGTTCTAGAGCCTCCGCAATATGAGTGGTGGCCTTGAATGGAGAACCCCCTAAAGGTAGTTCTGGCCTCCAACTATAGTTCATGCTAAGGAGTTTGGTCTTCATTCTTCATTCTTTGGTGGGTGACTCCTCTGGTCAAGTCATGCAATTAGAAGTTTGAAGTTTATGGTTGTTTGAGGAAAGCTTTCCTCTATGTCGTAATTTTATCTGGTGCTGATCAGCTTGCTAACTCTAGGATATAGTAAAGAGGTCCTGGGAGTTCTATGTTCAAGTTGTATCTCTGCCACTAGCTAGCAGTGCAACCCTGGGTCAGGCATTTTGCTTCTCTTAATTGCAGTTTCTCCAGCTACTGTATAAAATAATTAGACTAGATAATTTCTTAGGTGTCTTTTATTGCAAGGATCTGTAATTCCATAGTCATACGACATGACAGAAAATCTTGTAGTATACTGGGTCACAGAGCCTGTTTATAGACTGTGAACTGAAGAACCTATATTTCAGATCTTCCATCTGAGCCTACCAGAGGAAGAGGACACTCTGTACCTTTGCCACATTCAGCATTACTAGCCAGAAAACACCTATTCTGACCCAAGTTCTTGAAATTGAAGTGTACGTGTACATTTTTTTTTCTGATGCTCTCACAGATTCAATTGGAAAAACCAGTAAATAGCTTTGTGGCTAAGTGAAGAAGCACTCACTAAGGAGTGTGATGTATAAGACACTAGATGGTCATATGAAGTTTTAAAGGTCCCTGGTTACCGTATGGTCTTTTTCAGGGAGAAGGAAGACAAAAATAGACTTTAGTATCTGTACTGAATTTAATGGGAATTTGCATTTCAATGCCAGTCATTAAATGGTTTGATTCTCATAAACCCTATATTCTATGGAGTGTTTGATGTTATATAATGGTGAAATGAATAGAATTGGGAAATATTTGAACTTCAAATATACTTGCTGGTGTGCTTTTTTTCTTTAAACCACCTACATACATCAACCTAGGATCAATTATGCAAAGTTTAATTTTTAGAAGTTTTGATAAAGCTGGGCCATTATACTCTCTCCTTTAGTGAGTTAGCTCTCAAGAGGAAATATATTTGGGAAAATGGTTAGTTCACATTTACATTATCATGTGCTCTTTCTCATTTGATCTAGATCAAGGATCAGCAAACTTTCTCTGTAGAAGGCTTGATAATAAATATTTTAGGCATTTTGAACCATATATGGTCTCTATCAAAACTACTTAATTATCCCATTATGGCAAAAAAGCAGCCATAGACAATATGTAAACAAATGAGTGTGACTGTGTTCCAATAAAACCTTATTTACAAAAATAGATGAGTGGTTTGTGGACCAGAGTTTGCAGATTCCTGATCCAGGTATTTAATTAACAAATGATTCCTTTCTCCCCTAACTGTAAACTAGATCATTTTATACTAGAAATAGCATTGGAATGGAGGATCTGAATACCTTCTAATTATGGCACTTCTATTACTAGACATGATACCCTGGAAAGTCTCATTGATGTGGGTTTTATTTCAGTCATTACATTCAGAATGACTTAATATGTGTTAGCTAAGTGCTAATAAGGTTCTTGTGCCTTATATCTTGTGTAATACTTTATCAAATCACAGGAACCTCTGTAGTTTTAAGAAATGTAGATCAGGGTGTCTGGGTGGACAAGTTAGTTAAGCAACCAACTCTTGGTTTAAGATTGTGATCTAGGGGTCATGAGATTGAGCCCCATATTGGGGTGTGGAGTCTGCTTGGGATTTTCTCTCCTTCTCCTTCTGCCCTTAAGGCTTGTGTGTTCTCTCTCTCTCTCTCAAAAAAAAAAATAAATCTTAAAAAAAAAAACAAAAAAACATAGGTCGCTTTAGGACTCAGTTTAATAGGACCATGTTTCTGGTCTGCAGAAGAGGTTAGGAAGGAAAAGAATTCCTCCATGTGGGTCCCGGAAGTGGTCATACTCTAGAATCATTAAAAACATGGCACAGAATTGTACAGTGTTAAAACTGGGTAGTGAGGAGTTAGTGCCAAAAATGGTAAAGAAAATGATATTTCAATTTCTGATTCAAGAGGTAGGAAGGAATGGAAGGTCTATGTGAGGAGGTTTAAGGAGACCCTAGAGTCACACTGGCTGAGTATTAAAAGCCCAGGAGAATAGTGGATACAGTCAAGATAATGAGAAAGGGAAATCTGTGAGTTCTACAAAGCCTGATCAGCTTCTTTCTTATCCAAGTGTTTCTTTTATTGAACCTTTAGTTTTGCCAACTCTTGTCTCATAAAGCTTACAGATGCATTCCCGGGCATCTAACACAGTTAATAGAGGCACAACCATAAAATATTGACACAGAGAGATCATTTGGGGGTCTACTTGATGACTAAAAAGGAATATATGTTAATAGTCGATTGGTAGTTTGCTACCATGTTGACCCATCTGGAATTCTTTAGCATGCCTCAAAAATTATTCTTATGAATTAACTTTATGATCTTAATTCAATTAAAGAAGCATAGAGTCAAGGCTAGAGATCTAGGGCCTTTTATCTTAGATTTTACTGAGTTTAGTACAGATTTTAAATCTGGAATCAAGTGAGTGAGATTCTGTAATTTTTCTTTTAAGGAAAAATTCAGGAGAATATCATAGCATGCCACTGTGTGAGAATTGCTTCAAAGGAAAATCTGAAATTATCAGAGTCTTAGATCATTATTTGTGAATTGATAGACATAACTGAAGAAATATGGATCAATTGAGACCTGACTGTTTCTGAACTGAATACCTAATGTCACACTGATTATTAAAGCATGACCCAAATCTTTAAAAAGAATTGAGTCATTTATTGATTTCCAGTCATTTGAATTCTCTGTAACTTTATTTCCATATTTTGTAAAAATAAATAAACCTAAAAATTTCCTTAGGAATAGTTCATCTTTTGTGTATGGATGCTTGCATCGTTTTATGATTGAGGATTATGAAAAGTTCTTAAAGTTAGAAATGGGCATATGGGTGAGTAGTTTTTTCAGTCCTGGCACTATTGACATTTTGGAGTCAGATAATTGTTTGCAGGATGTTTACAGCAGCCCTGGTTTCTAGCTACTAGATGCCAGTACAGTAGCATCCACACTCTAGTTTTGGCAACCCCAGCTGTCTCCAGACATTGTCAAAATCTCCCCTGATTGAGAAGCATTAGTACAGAGCAATCAAGCCATCATCCTATAACATATAGCACTAGGGAAAAGATGTGGGATCAAATTAATACCATTAGTTTATTTCATAGTTGAATTGTGGTGTTAATGTAGATTAATTTCTTGTTCAATATTTTTGAGATACTGGGGGCATTATTATGCAAGACTTCCAAGGAAGCCCTTGATTTAGAAATAAGAGGATCTTCCATATGCCTCTCTCCCTATTCTTCCAGCTCTTCCATATCATGTTATCAATTTTATGCTGTGGTTGTAATCAGAGGATTGTAGTACTGACTCTGTTCTTCACCCAGAGATTGCATTCACAGTAACATTGATGGAGTTACATCTCAGAATGGAACTGAATTGGGCCTTATCTTGGGACTTCTGTGAATTAGCTGGATTGCCTTCAAACCTCCCAGCATAACTTTTGTCTGGATAAATCAGATTGCTTACTTTTCCTTAAGGTCAAGAGCTGTGAATTATTTGTCTTTGTCTCCCCAGCTTAGTGGCTGGCACAAAATAAATAGATGCTTTAAAATGGAATGAATAGGTTAGATCTATTTGTTGATCTTGTAGACAAGGAGTTGGCGTAGTTTTTCAGCATCTTCTGTTCTTCTTTCTCCTCCACTATCCTTACACTTTCGTTCCTGG
The DNA here is from genome assembly GCA_004023965.1 of Spilogale gracilis. Lineage (NCBI taxonomy): Eukaryota > Metazoa > Chordata > Mammalia > Carnivora > Mephitidae > Spilogale > Spilogale gracilis. The sequence goes on from PITA01000293.1 coordinate 62,898, forward strand.
TTATTTCTTGCTGACCTGAATTCTTATGGATATTCTATTTTATTCCTTCACGGACTCAAAGGATGGCCAAGATTTTGTTGCTTTACCTCCTATAAACTAAGAAGAACCAGAACAAAAAAAGCACTAGGGAATTTTAATGTAGGACACTGGGGAACACCAGTGAGAAAAATATTGGATCATTTTACCACCCACGGTCATTGTGATAATGCTACTGCTACAAATTATAATGGCAAACCTTTTAAAATTATTATTTTTTTACTATTAATTGATTTCTACATTAGAATTCCTATAAATTTGTTTCTTATTGTAATTTTTAATGTATTCTATGACTCTAAAATATGGGCCAATTTCTTATAGAACTTGATTATTTTTCTAAATCAATTACCAACACTTAAAAAAAAAAACCTGAAGGTTGGCAGTCCTCAAGAAAAAAGTACCTGCAAATTATGAGAAACTGATAAAGGCAAGTGACAAAGTCTTTGGAATGGGATAGAACTAGGTATTAATTGCCCTGCTACCTTTTGTGAGACATGGATTTGGGGAGGTTATTTGAACTTACTGCACTTTAGTGCCATTAGCTTTAAAATGGGCCAATGTCTATCTCAGAGTGTCACTGTGAGAATTAGGGAAATATAAATTAAATTTGATCTAGGATGATATTCACCTACAGTAGGTAGTTGTAAGTCAATCACAGTCATAATAGATGATCTTGATGGATGGTGATTATGGAGATGATGTTAGTGGTATTAACTAGACATGGACAGGGCCAAGTCTTTGCAAAATCATGAAGTCTCTCTTGTACCTTTCTTACTCCCTTTTTTCTAGGCCAGGATTAAATAGAATCTCTCCCTCTATCCTGTGCCATATGTTGTTGCTCTATTGGTTTGTCAGTGAATCCTTGCTAAGCAGCTAAGTGTCTTTTCCAAGGGAATATTTGTATTTTAACAGAGGTATTTTTAAATGTCATATATATGCTCAAGGATCTGAATGAAGATAGAGACTAAGGCAATGTTACCCTATTGCTCTATCTTTTCCTGATGATTTTTCTCCACTCCAGGATCCCAAAACTAAGTGTATCAGCCTTTGCTACATAACAGATTGCTCCCAAAAGTGACAACAATAATAGTTTATTGTTTCTCATGATTCTTTGGATAGGCTCTGTGTTTCTTCTTTTCCACATTGTTTTTGCTGAAGTCTCTCATGTAGCTACTATCATTTTGGAACTCGGCGGGGACTGGAATATCCTAAAGAACTTAACATGTTCAATGACTTAACTGAGGGGGGAGAGAATGACAGTGCTGTCCAAGTTTCTATCTCCCTTTCTTTCCCTCTCCGTCTTCCTCTATCCCTCTCCCTCTACCCCTCTATCCTTATCCTTCTCTCTATCTCTCTATCTCATTATTCAGTAGTTGAGCTCTTACCACATTGCAGACAGGCTGGATCCAAAGAGGGCAAATATAGAAGCTGCATAAGTTCAGGAGTTATGCACCATCTCTTCTGCCATATTCTCTTGGTCACAGCACCAAGAGATTCAGCGGTCGGAGGAGGGGGGGAAACTGTGTTTTGATAGGAAGAGACGCATGTATGAATAAGAATGTGAGGATTCATTAGGTGGCTTTATTTAGAGACAGTCTACCACTCTTTGAGAAACTATTCCATTTCATCTTTCTACCTTCTGCTCCTCTTGAGTTCCTTTCCATATTTCTTCTGTCAGGATCAGGGGAATTAATGGTTTCTCAGTTTAATAGGAGTGAGTGGTTCTTATCATTCTCTTTCATGCAGTAGGTTTTGTGGAAGATACCTGGGTTTTAGAGACATAAAGACCTCCAAATGGATGGAAGATCCACCCATTCTTATTGTGTGATGCTGAGTGAGGTATATGAGCTCTGCATCTCAGTCTGCTCATCTGATAACTAAGCAGAGGAGATAAAACCTACCTTAGAGAGTTAACAAAAGATTATACTAATATAGTTTATCCACCATGATTAGCTGAAACTCAATAGATGTTCAGCAAAGGTTAATTCTTCTCTTCCTCTTTGTTTTTATCTCTCCTTCCTGATTTTTCTATCTGTTATCATTTCTGGAAGATAATTTTTTTTTTAAATTTCTACCACTGCTTGTCATAATCAAACACATTTGTCCTAAGCCTTCTGATGTTTCTGAAAAACACTTCAAGATTTATAGAGAATTTTAACAATTGCTATACTCTTACCCTGATTGCTCTATTCTTTCCTGAATTGTCATATTATTGCTACCCTTAAGCCTTGGCTCTCATATTCATCTTGTCTAATAATTGACCTTCATTGCCTGCTCCTAAATCCACATAAAATCCTTTCTTTTCTAGAACTATCTGATGTTTATGATGCCTAATATTTACAACTTTCTGTTTTAATCTATTTTATGTTCCTAAACCTTTTCCCCTTCAGTTTTATATTTCATTATGATTTTGAGGGGTCTTTTAAAACTCAGATCCACCACCTACCCACTCCAAATTCCACACATTATAACTAGAATTCAATCATTGGCAACTTTTAAATAACAACATATTGACTTGAATTCTTTTATTGAACACCCAAAGAAGCATTAAAAACTTATTTCTAGGGATACACCACCTATGAAATAGTCCAGAAACTGCATTACTCGATGTCTTGATAAATCCATTATATAGTATGTCTATATAATAGCAGGGCTATAGGGAGAATTGAGTAATTGCAATTTTCAAGCAAAGTTGAAGAAAATACATATCTTGCTTGATTAAAATTTCCATAAAAGAAACACCTAACCAACATGTGACTAAGCATTAAAAAAAATAAATCATAAATGGGAGAATTCTGCTTATACCACATTATAATGCTTGTTATATTTAGAATATGCAAGGACTTTCTTCAGTGTGTATTGCTAATTTCTTTATTTTCTTTCTTTCTTTCTTTTTTTTTTTTTAAAGATTTTATTTATTTGACAGAGAGAAACACAGCCAGAGAGGGAACACAAGCAGGGGGAGTGAGAGGGGGAGAAGCAGGCTTCCTGCTGAGCAGGGAGCCCGATGTGGAGCTGGATCCCGGGTCTCCGGGATCATGACCTGAGCTGAAGGCAGTCGCTTAACCAACTGAGCCACCCAGGCGCCCCTCTTTATTTTCTTGATAAATATTGTCAGAACACTATCCTAAAAGAGCAAATAAATAATTAGAGGATGTTCCTACCAATCCATTTAAAGATTTTTGGTTAAATATTTGTTTGCTCTTTCTGCCTCTAAAATATTCATTCAGGGCATATTTCACTCTAAATCCAAAAGCAAAAGTCAAGTCATATCTTCCTCTTCTGGATTACTCCAATATTTGATTTAAGAGTTAAAATTAAATTCTTTAGCATGATCCCCAGTAAACCAAGCCAAAAATGTTCTGTGTCTGTTTTCTATTAAACTGGCAATACTCAAAACAGAAAGAAATGGAATAGAATGAAGAAATGCATGGTCCTATGGCAGGTTGGTATGTTCCTTATTTCTGATCTGTGTAACATACAACTCTTTCAGTGAAATTACTAGTGCTCATTAAAAGATAATTACCTCAACCTTGGTCCAGTTATTTGAATTTATCAGTGAAAGAAACTTTCATGAATTCAAAGACTCACTCATCAAGGCATTACAGAAAAAAAATTTATTTATTTATTTTAGAGGGGTGGGGAGAGTGTGCCCTGCCTGGGTGAGTTGGGTGGGGAGAGGGAGAGACTCTCAAACATCCCCACTGAGCATGAAGCCCTCAGATCATGACCTAAGCTGAAATCAAGAATGGAGGCTTAAAGAAGCTAAACCATAAACTTAGCCACCCAGGCACCCCAAGATATTTTCAATTTCTATGATACTTTCTGAAAATTTGTTCCCACCGGTATTGTTAAGAAACATCGATTTTTAAAAAATAGCAATATTTACTCGTTCATTTGCCTTCTTCCTTTGTCAAGTGCTTGGCGGCTATTTCTTTCTGATTTTAAAATTTACATATTTTAATTTTCAAAAGTCGGGAATGGTCCCTGGCTAGTGATTTGGTACCTACATGGATCAATGACCACAAACGTGGATCTTTTAAAAAAATGTTTTATTATGAAAAGTTATAATTAAAACAAAAAGGTAGAAAGGAAATTACAATAAACCTCACACAGCAGCTATTTAGTTGGAAAATATTAACATTTAAAAGTGGATGAATATAAATTTTCTCTAAAAAATATCAAAGTGAGTGATTCTTGAGTCATTTTGAAATTTATGGAAGTTGTATAAATGACATTTGTTGCTTTGTATGGCTATTGAAACTAACTTTGATCTTCACACCTAGTATCTATCATAATTGTTAGCACTTGAAAATTTTTTGAATTCCTGGAGTGCCTGGCTGGCTGAGTGTTACTCTTGTTCTCAGGGTCACGAGTTTAAGCCTCACGCTGGAGATAGACATTACTTAATTTTTTTTTTTTTCTGAATTCTTAATATTAGTTCATCTTAATCCCTCACTTTATTTCCTGCTGTTTTGCTGCTTGGACTTCTCAGACTTTTTAAAAAATTATTTTAGTTATTTCGGCTCTTCATTCTCAAGGGAAAACTACTTGTTCTTGTAATAATCCTCTGGCATTATTCTGATTTTGTCTAACTCAATCAGAGGCCTTTTCAAAGGAAATCAAGTTCTGCCATTGAATTCTAAAACAATTCTCTTTTGTCTTTTTAGCTCATTCTTGTATAAAGTCTCCTCCCAAACTTCCCACAATCAGTGACTGAAATTCCTCACATAGAACAATTGAGGTGAATATATCAACTACTTGAATAAAGAATGTGATTAACTCTAGCAATGTTAATTAGTAACTTAACTTCCCTCTGTCCCTGTACTAAGTAATGAGGAGCAAGATAAACAACATAATACACCTTCCAGACCAGAAACTGTGCAGTCAGAGCACCTACTGCATTACCCAATACACTTCTGTACTAAATGTACATTTTTTTCTAGATTGAGAAAAGCAAAAGGAATAGTACTCTTTTGTTTTGACCCAAGATTACCTATTTAGTAATTTCCTTTAAATGAAAAGTAATTTTCTTTAAATGACAGAGTTCTTTCATTGAATAAAATCTCATTCCAAAGCTCATTTTTTCTAAAATAAACACAAAGAATGGAGCTTGACCTATTGCATTGCCTGGTAACTTTCTTCTGTCCCACACTCATGTATTTCCATCCCTGCAACACTTCCTGTAAACCCTGGGAACCTAAAGATCCCAATTAAAAGCCACAGTTCCTCGATGACTGAATATTTGATTATTTTAAGGAATGTGGTTATATATTTATGCAGTATATATTGTGATTTGCTTTTAAAACTTTTTATTATATATCTATGTATACATATATAGAGTGTAAGTATAGATAAATAGATGATAGATAGATAGATAGATCGATAGATAGATGATAGATAGATGGATATAGATATATATGATGACTCTAATTTGCCTCAAAAGAAACTGGAGGAGTGGAGTGGGTGGAACTACATAAGACCATGTGTGTATTCATATTGTTGAAGGTAGGTGATGAGTAAACTAGAGATGGGGTTCTATAGAGAAACAGAACTCATGGGATATATGTAAAGATCACACACACACACACACACACACACACACACATTTTTTTTCTTTGTTTTTTTCTGATTTAGGTATTCAGGATCAGTACTAACCAGAAATCCAGCTGCACACTTTTGATTTGTCTCTTCTTTTTTGTATATATGTTGTACCTAATAAAATGTTTATTTCAAGATGTAAATAAAGTAAACCAAAGACCATTACAACAGAAGTGGGATAAAACATACATGACTTTATAAAATACAGACTTGAGTTTCATGCACAGCAGTCTTTTGAGGATTTCTGTGGAAAACAGACTGAAAAAGACAAGAGGTGAAAACAATGATGGTGATAACGATTATCTGATAAACATAGCATCTAGCCACGTTCCCACTAATCAATAGATATTCAAATGCATAATGCCATACAATTATATAATGGGAAAGTATTTCTCTTATTCCGTTCATTAAAAAATGTTAAATATCTATTATATACCAGGCTCTATTTTAATTAGTAAATAATACAGCAAGACACAGAATATATGAGTGGCAGATATAAAAATACACACAGTTGCTTTGTAGATGTGTAAATCCGTGTGCTGTTAATGATAACTTTCCTGGCATATGACTGTAAAGTGGCATTGTCTAACAAGATGGGTTCAGTGTAACAATTTTATAATAGATGGAAGTAACGTGTTGAGGAAGGACTACTTTTCCAAATTGACAAAGTCTTGGACTGAGCCAACATCACTGAGTATGAAAAAAACAGCTCCAGCTTTCATATAGCTTAGATTCTCAAATATTGAAAGCAATTAGAAGGCCTCAATGTGCTGCATTCAAAACCAGTAAAAACAGACCAATACCTAGACACAATCTGAAAAATATTATTTTTGACTCTTATTTTGAAATAGTTATAGATTCACTGGAATTGGCAAGGATAGTAGGAAGAGAAAAAGAGGTCCCAATTGTTCACAACCATTACATCTTATATAAGTATAGTATAATATCAAAACCAGGGAATTGACATTGGTACAATATACATGTATAGATTTATGTCATTTTATCACATGGGTAGATTTGTGTGACTACCACCATAATCAAGATATATGATATCTCCCTTGCTACCTTTACATAGTCATACTCACTTCCTACCTTCCACCAGCCCTAACCCCTGACTACTGCTAATCTGTCCTTCATCTCCAACATTTAGAGAATATAACATAAACAGAATCATAGAAACATCTATTTGTGACCTTTGGAGATCAGCTTTTTCCATTGAATCTAATGCCCTGGAGGTCCATCCAAATTGCTGCATATATCAGTAGTTTGCTTCTTTATATTCTTTGAGTGGTATTCCATGATGAATATACCAGGATATATTTAAACATCCACCGATTGAGGGATATTTTGTTTCCAGTTTCTGGCTAATGCAAATAAAGCTGCTATGAACAATTGTGCACATGGTTTTGTGTGGACATACATTTTCACTTTTCTGGGATAATTGCCCAGGAATGCAACTGCTGGCTTGTATGGTTAAGTATATATTTAGTTGTTATTTTCGTTTTTCAAGAAACTGCCAAACTATTCTTCAGAGCAACTGTATCATGTTACATTTCCATCAACAATGGGTGAAACATCCAATTTGTCCACATCCTCACCAGAAATTGGTATTGTCACTGTTTTTCCTTTTAGCTGTTCTAGTAGGTATATAATGATATCTCATTTTATTCTCAGTTTCCTTTTCCCTAATGCCTCGTAATGTTGAACATCTTTTTGCATGATTACTTGACATTCTTACACCCTCTTTAGTGAAATGTGTTTTTATGTGTTTTGCTCATTCTCGAATCAGATTGTTTGGATTTCATGATATTGAATTTTCAGAGTTCTCTATATATTCTAGATATATATTCTTTTTGCCAGTGATTTCGAAGTATTTTCTCTCACCCCATAATTTCCACTATAAGTGTGCTAATTTTGAAGCTTACATATATTATTAAAATTCAACAATAACCACATCAATTGTTTTGAACCAACACCAACAAAAGATTTTTGAGGGGAAGAGAGCGTTTTTGTCACTAGAATTACTTAACATGCCTGCACATGGTGATGAAAAGCTGAACAAAGGTAGTTGGACTTACTGTTTTCAAATTCTACAGACAACACTACTTGTTGCTTACACTTGGTTTGCTCTGCTCCTGCTTCCCTGTCCCGGTATTCCTTGGCTCCGTACCCCGAGAGATTAGCAGGCTTTGTGACACTCTCAGAGTAAGAAAACTTATAGTAGAGAATTATACAGTTCATCATATGAAAAATCATAAAGCATGTAACCCTTAGATGTCTCTTGAAAAAAATTACTTGAAGATTCATTCCAGTCAATAGAAATGATACAAAATTATAAATTTAAAAATGTGAAAGTTATTTGTGTCTTTCCTTAACAAATTTGGACAAGTTATATATTAGTCTAGAAAAATTCTTCAGTCCAGGGAGAAATCAGGCCCCATAGCAATTCACTACATTTTTCTTCTTTCATATTTATTTATTTATTTATTTATTTATTTATTTATTTATTTATTTGATTTGATTTCTTAACATATAATATATTATTTGCTTCAGAGGTACAGGTCTGTGAATATCAGTCCCACATAATTCACAGCACTCACCATAGCACATTCCCTCCCCAATGTCCATAACCCAGTCACGATATCCCTGCAACCCTCAGTTTGTTTCCTGAGCTTACGAGTCTCTTACGGTTTTTCTCCCTCCCCGGTCCAATCTTGTTTCATTTTTTCTCTTCCTACCCACAACCCCCCATCCTACCTCTCAAATTCCTCATATCAGAGGGATCATATGATAATTGTCTTTCTCTGATTGACTTATTTCACTCAGCCTAATACCCTCCAGTTCCATCCACATCATTGCAAATGGGAGAATTCTATTTTTGATGGCTGCATAGTATTCCTGTGCGTGTGCGTGTGTGTGTGTGTGTGTACACACACACCACATCTTCTTTATCCATTCATCTGTTGATGGACATCTAGGTTTTTCCATAGTTTGGCTACTGTGGATGTTGCTGCTATAAACATTTGGGTGCCCTTTGGATCACTGCATTTGTATCTTTAGGGTAAATACCCAGTAGTGCTATTGCTGGGTTGTAGGGTAGCTCTATTTTCAACTTTTTGAGGAACCTCTATACTGTTTTCCAGAGTGGCTACATGAGCTTGCATTCCCTCCAACTGCATAGGAGGGTTCTCCTTTCACTGCATCCTCCCGACATCTGTTGTTTCCTGACTTGTTAATGTTAGCCTGAATGAATCCATTAAAATCCTTGAGGAGAACACAGGCAGCAACCTCTTTGACCTCCACAGAAGCAACTTCTTAGAAACATCGCCAAAGGCAGGGAAGCAAGGGCAAAGAGAAACTATTGAGACTTCAAGACCAAAAGCTTTTGCACTGCTAAGGAATCAGTCAACAAAACCAAAAGATAGCTGACAGCTTGGGAGAAGATATTTGCAAATGACATATCAGATAAAGGGCTAGTATCCAAAATCTATAAAGAACTTATCAAACTCAACGTCCAAAGAACAACGAATCCAATCAAGACATGGCCAAAGTCAGGAACAGACATTTCTCCAAAGAAGACATCCAAATGGCCAACAGACACATGAAAATGTGCTCAACATCACTCGGCATCAAGGAAATACAAATCAAAACCACAGTGAGATACCACCTCACACCAGTCAGAATGGCTAACGTTAAACAAATCAGGAAATGACAGATGTTGGTGAAGATGTGGGGATAAAAGACAGCAGAGGAGATAAGGCCTATGTAGGAGACAGACCCCTTCTGTCTTAACGGGGTAACACAGGGACATGAAAACATCTCATCAGAGGCTATTGCCTGTGTCCACAATCTATGGTGAAGTGGAAAGAACACAAGATTTCAAGGAAGATCATTAAGGATTCAAATAAAAATCAGTCCACCCATTCTGAATTTGGGCAAGTTACAGGATTTCTATGACCTTTCATTTGGTTTGCAATTAATGGAATTAATGGAAAAACTGATGTCTTACAAAGTGAGGATGAAATGAGAACCAAGACAGCATTCTTAGCCTGATGCCTAGAGCATGAGATTGGTTATGGGAATATTACTAATACATAATGTTTTGTTGAGAAATTCTAACTCCCTGGAGTATAAACATAACTTTTATTTTTTTTCCTGGAAATTGTCTTTACATGGCATTGCTCAATAATTGGAATTGCTTCTTTTATCATACTGCTTGTACACATAGTATATATTCCTCATTTACTTTTTTGAGCTGATGATGATGTACAGATCACTAGAATCTTCATCTTCTTCCTTTTGTTAGTTTACTACTGTCTTCACTTTCCTTCTGTCTTAGCGCTCATGGTTCATCATTTTAAAGTCTCTTGTGCCTAGACCCTAAACTCTCTTGCACCTCCGTATTTTCTCTATATTCATCTGACAAAGCTGCAAACTGAAAAGGACCAACAACACCTTTTCTTTGGCCTAAACACAAGTGGCTGCAAACTGCTGGTATAATACTTAGGTTAGAGAGAATAGGAATCAATCTAAATTTATTTTTAGCAGCCTCAAATCGAGCAAATTCCCCAACAAATATTTTACTTTCCTTACTGGGTTTGACAGCCCATCCTCTACAATTAATATTTTAAGCATTCCTTCTTGTCTTAAAACTACCAGCTCCTACTAATTACCCCTCATTTGACTTCACCTCCAAAGCCAATGAGAAAGAAAGGAACAAAGAAAGAAAGAGAGAAAGGGAAAGGAAAAGAAGAAAAGGCCAGGAGAGGGGAGAGAGGGGGAATAAGAGGGAGAATAGGGGAGTGAGGGAAGAAAGAAAGACACTTAAAAAAAAAAGAAGACTCTCTCAGACTGGAGCTATTTCCTCTTCCTGCCCTGAAACCTACAGGATCACCTCCAGTGTGCAACCACTGTCCTCATTCTTTCCTATTAAAAGAGAGGGATGGGATTGCTCTTTCGTCTAAGCAGACTCACTCAAAGTGAGGTGTGAAGACCCTGTACCCTCTCTCTTTCTTGGACCATTCTTCTCCCTCAGATTCTCTGACACCATGATTATTCTTTTTTTTTTTTTTTAAAGATTTTATTTATTTATCTGACAGAAAGAAACACAGAGAGAGAGGGAACACAAGCAGGGGGAGTAAGAGAGGGAGAAGCAGGCTTCCCGCCGAGCAGGGAGCCCGATGTGGGGCTCGATCCCTGGTCTCCGAGATCATGACCTGAGCTGAAGGCAGTCGCTCAACCAATTGAGCCACCCAGGCGCCCCTGACACCATGATTATTCTTTCTCTCCTTGTTGTATATCTCTTTTTCAAACTTGTTAGCCTCACAGTTGGCCCTTTATGGTTTAGAGGGCCTAGATTTTCTCCTGTCAATGTCTTGCAAGATAGTTTCATAATCTATTAAGTGACAAAGCCAGGCAACTTTCCTCTCTAAATAGATTTCGAATGTGTCAGCTTTGTGCCACCTCTGCTGCTAGAGCCTGTTCCCACTGACCTCCTACAATGGCCGCCTGCGTGACTCCCAGCAGCCTCCATTGACTCTTTCTAATTAGCTTCCACACTGCAGGTTAATGTGTTGTTTTGAAAACTCAAACTTCCTTGTGTCATTTGCACGCTTAAAACCTTGTTCTGGTTTCATGTGCTGAAACTGTTAATTCTCCCCCAGAACTCATCCATTAATAATAGAACCCTCTCCAGCTTACAACAGAGATTCAACAGGGAATGAAGTTGCTCAGCTAGTGACTCTATCTCCTTGCCTCTTTGTAGCCAGGTGTGACTCACACAGGGTAAGTAAGGGATGGGAGTGACTTCTGACTCCTCACAGGAAGCTTCCTGTCCTCGATTTATTTCCTCTTCCTCCTTCCCAAGGGGAGCTGATTTGGACTCAAAGATGAAGGCCACTTGTGAAGGATGCCATAGCTGCTTCCCCACTCTTGCTCTACTAGGAAAGGAGAAGAGAGTGAGACAGACACACAGACTCATAAACAGAAAAAGAGAGTCATTTTTCTTATTCAAACGAGTTATTCAGGCCTAAGCTCTTCCATAATTGATATTTTTACTATTGCCCTTAGAGTAAAAGTCAAAATTCCTAAGGAGGCCTCAGAGGCCCTGGGTGATGGGTGAGCTGTCTGTTCTGCCTACCAGCTCGTTTCCTCTTTTACTTCTGTTCCTCCCATTCTCTATATGCCAACTCTCCTGGACTTCTTTCAGTTCTTCAGAGATGCTGAGTTCTTTTATGCCGAAGGCTCTCGCACCTTTTATTTGCTCTATCAGAAATGTTCCTCCTTTTGTTACCACTCACCTTGTCTTAGTAAAAACTAATTCTTTTGCAGATTTTAACCTTAATTCATTTTTTTTAAGCACTGATGTCCCCACCCCTAACCTGGCCACCACACCAAAGAACTGAGTCGGTTCCCACAGCTAAGTGATCTGATACCACTTTACTCTTGTTCCTTATATGGCATGAAATATTTTTTATTAAAAAATAAAATATGTGTAACATATGTGTAAGTTAGTTTCCTGGATATTCTTTTTTTTTCTTTTTTTAAAAAAATATTTTATTTATTTGAGAGAAAGAGAGAGAAAGCACGAGCAGGAGGGACAGAGGGCTTAGGGAGAGAGAATCTGAAGTAGACTGTGCACTGAGCCCAGAGCTTAGTCTCATGACCCTGAGATTGTGAGCTGAGTTGAAACCAAAGAGTCAGACGCTTAACCAACTGCACAGCTCAGGTGCCCCCTGGATCCAATTATAACACTCATGTATGTGTGTTGCTTATGTGTAGTTTTACAGCACATACTTTCCCCTAAACATATGTTACTTAGTTTTGCATATGTGTACACATTATAAATGTGTTGCCTTACTGTCTGTGTTCTATTTCTTGCTTTTCTACTCATATTTATGTTTCTGAGATATTTCTATGCTAACAAGTGGACACTATTTCATTCAGTTTCCATTTATTCCCGCATATGGCCATTAATAGAATTTTAATATTCTATGTCATAACTCTACCACAGTTTTTTATACATTTTTTTGTTCATGGACATTTGGCTTCTTCTAGTTATAGGCACAAATACACATACTGTGTTACATAAATATGTTTATGTGTTTGTGTATATTTACACAACAAATTATAAATATTGCTGTCATGAGTACTTTGTATATATTAAAAAAAATAAGTTGTTCCCACTTCTATTTGTGATTTTTTTCTTTTTTCTCTCTTTTTTTATTCGGGAGCCATCAACCTAGGAGCATTTTAAATTCATTTCTCCTCTTGGGAGATTTTATTTTATTTTTCTGTATTTATTTATTTTCTTCAATGTAAAAAGGGTGGTTTTATTAAAGCACAGGGACAGGATCTGTGGACAGAAAGAGCTTCCTCTGCTTAGGAGATTTTTAGATCACATAGGCAGAATGATTTTCAATTTCAATCCTGCATAAGGATTAGGTTGTAATGAAAACTTTTTACAGAAAACTTCTTCTTTTCTTCCACTTAAAGCCAAGATGAAGATAGATGTCCCCCCCTTTTTGAGGGGCCCTTATTTTAAGACTATAAAATAGCTGTTGTTTCCTTTGGAAAATCTCAGCTCTTAATTAGATTTCTCCGTGTCATAAAGCTCTCTAATCTGGTCCATTTGATGGTTATCATCGTAATTCCATCTGGTATTTTTTTTTTTTTAAGATTTTATTTATTTATTTGACAGAGAAACACAGCCAGAGAGGGAACACAGGCAGGGGGAGTGAGAGAGGGAGAAGCAGGCCTCCTGCTGAGCAGGGAGCCTGATGCGGGGCTCCATCCTAGGTCTCTGGGATCATGACCTGAGCTGAAGGCAGTCGCTTAACCAACTGGCCACCCAGGTGTCTCTCTATCTAGTATTTTGAAACCCACTGACAACAGAAGCAGCCCACTGACCCTTCCCACCATATTCCTGTGGACATTGTTTTAAAACTCTGGCTGTTTTCATATTTAAATATATTTAAATTTACTCCCTGCTGAATTAATAATTACATTTTCAAATACAGTGTTCAAAAGTTCTGTGTAGACCAAAAACTTGAACACAGAAAAACATGATCTTAACCTTTAACAATACAATGAAATGTGCTTGCCCAGCCAGGAGTTTCAAAAAAAAGTGCCCCTTTTGATGTTCTGTTCTTTGTTTCTTAATCTGTTTTTAGTGATTCAAGCCTATAATAATGTATCAAATTTATTTTGAACATTCTTTCAAAATACGAAAAAAAGGTAAACAAGTAAAAAAACCATGTGACATCAGATTAGACTTTTGCAGGGAATAAAACACTCTATGTTTTGGTCATTAAAAGCATTCCAGGATGAAGTGGGAATTGGGTGTTGTTAAAGTTCTTGAAAGACTTACAGTCCAAGCTCAGATGTGCAGGGACAATGACACACATTAGTCTAAGTGACGCTCAACACCAGGCTGTTCTGCTCCGTGCTGTGTGTGGGAGGAGTAGGAACTCTCTTTCTCTCTTTCTTTTTTCTTTTTTTCTTATTAATTTTTATTTTTTCTTCCCTTTTTAATTATTAATTTTTATTTTTTCCCATAACCCAGACAGCCTATCCCTCTCCCCCACTCGCCAGCAACTCTCAGTTTGTTTCTTGAGATTAAGAGTGTCTTATGTTTTTTCTCCCTCCTTGGTCCAATCTTGCTTCATTTTTTTCTCTTCCTACCCCCCCACAACCCCCCGTCCTGCCTCTCAGACGCCTCATATCAGAGGGATCATATGATAATTGTCTTTCTGTGATTGACTTATTTCGCTCAGCGTAATACCCTCTGGTTCCATCCATGTCATTGCAAATGACAAGATTTCATTTTTGGGTGGCTGCATAATATTCCATTATCTATCTATCTATCTATCTATCTATCTATCATCTATCTATCTATCTCACATCTTCTTTATCCATTCATCTGTTGATGGACATCTAGCATCTAAGTTATTTCCATAGTTTGGCTAGTGTGGACATTGCTGCTCTAAACATTTGGGTGCACCTGCCCCTTAGATCACTACATTTTTATCTTTAGGATAAATACCCAGTAGTGCGATTACTGGGTTGTAGGGTAGCTCTGTTTTCAACTTTTTGAGGAATCTCCATACTGTTTTCCAGAGTAGCTGCACAAGCTTGCATTCCCACCAACAGTGTAGGAGGGTTCACCAGTTAGAATGGCTAAAATTAACAAGTCAGGAAGTGACAGAAGGATGTGGGGAAAGGAGTAGGATATGGGGAAAGGACTAGGAACTTTCAACCAATCTGGCTTCACATATTGCCTCTGTTCCTTACTAAATGTGTGATCATAGCAAGCCTTTCAGTTTTCTTGTTTGTAAATGGAGGATAATAATACTAATCTCACTGGATATTAGGATATTTGATTAATTGAAACAAGGCTGGACATACAATAGCTATCAGTAATAGTTATATGGTTTCCCCACCGTAGCAACCAAACCACATCATTTTTACGAAGGAGAGGAGTCAAAGAGCCTTTGTAATACTACAGAGATTGGATAATGAAGCTTAAATAAATAATAGTTTTTAATTTTTATATTTTGCAGTCACTGTAATATAGAGACAATTTATTTAGGATGAAATTGTATGTTGATCAACTGACCAAATAAACACTAAATGTGTCTTAATGTCATATAACATGTTTGGTTTGTTTTTTTCCTCTTGGACATTTGGGAAGAAAATAAAATAGCTGGATAGCTACCTAACTTTACTGAAATAGTGTCCAGTTGGGTTAAAGATTTAAATGTCAAAAATAAGTCATAAGGGGAGAAGGCATGCTTAGAATTTTTAAAACCTTTTTTTAGTGATGGCAGTTTGGCTATGCAGGACATAATGTCTAGGCACCACAATGGGTATATCATTAAATCTGATGACATAAAAATTAAAAACTATTATGCTGGGTAAATGAAATCAAAGACAAGTAACAAAGTGGGAGCATTGTTGGCAGCATATATGATAAAAAATGGCAATTAGTACACAAAGAGCTCTTAAAAATAAAAAAAAAACAATGTAACTTTATATTGGCAAAAATAATATGAATAGACTTCATAAAAAAATGCAAAAAAAAGTGCATATTTAGAATGACTTACAAGTGAACTTTAATGTGAAAAATAGATTATGTAAAGGGGCGCCAGGGTGGCTCAGTCTGTTAAGCGCTGAAACATCTGCCTTCTTCTGCTCAGGTTAGGGTCCTGGGATCCTGGGATCCTGAGATTTAGCCACCTCAGGCTCCTTGCTCCACAGGGAGTCTGTTTCTTCCTCTCTCTCTTCCCCTACTCCCCCAACCCCCTGTTCATGCTCTCTGTCTCTCACTCTCTCTCAAATAAATAAGTAAATAAATGAAATCATTTTTTAAAAGTTTTTCTTGTAAACTTCTATTTATG
The DNA here is from genome assembly GCA_004023965.1 of Spilogale gracilis. Lineage (NCBI taxonomy): Eukaryota > Metazoa > Chordata > Mammalia > Carnivora > Mephitidae > Spilogale > Spilogale gracilis. Next base: position 78,932 of record PITA01000293.1, read on the forward strand.
CAAAGAGAAATAAATATAAATGTTGATATCAGATATATATTAGATATTTTTCTGGAAAAATATCGAGAAAAAATACTGGGAAATAAATTAGGGATATGAATGTGGAATATAGCAGAAAGACGGGAGTAATGTTTTTTTGACGTTGGATTTAATGTTCTTCTAAAACATTTTGATTTAATGTTTTTCTGTGCCTCTATATGTTTTACTGTAATTTAAAAAAATTAATGCAGTTAATATGATGACAAAAATACATAAATTGTGAAGGATTAAAATTAATAAATGTCATGAGGAGCCTACAGATAATTTTAAATGTTGAAAAACATGTACCGTGTGTCTTGAAAAGGGAACTGTCAAAACTTGACTTTCTTGGGATGAAATGATGCATTCATTGGTGCTTAATGAGTTTTATTTCTCCCCTCCCAGACAAAGCCAAAGGAAGATCAAGAGCAGGCACCCACTTTGACTCAGCCCGGAGACGGAGCCGAGCAGTCCTTTATCACATCTCTGGGCACCTGCAAAGAAGAGAAAAGAACAAATTGAAAATAAATAATGTAGGTGGTATGTGTGTACACTATAAATGCTAGAGTTGTCCCTGGTGCCGATATTTGATCCACCAAAGAAAGGCTCCAATTACTCATTTATTGGCTTTCCTAGATTTTTTTTGTGCTTTGGTTTGTGCTTTCCTATAAAGAATAAACTAGAAAAGGTCAGCAATCATAAGGCATTTCTGCAATAAAAGTGTTTAATCACAGTGTTATCACAGCACAGAGATTAGAATATTACTGTAGTCAGTACAATATGGTACAGGGGATGCTGTGAATGGGGACATACTGTTTACCTTTTATGAACAAGATGAGGCACCAAGTCATATATTACACATTCATAGTTTGTTGGTTACAATTTCTCATATTTAATTTTAGGTCCATCTAGTTTTGCACTTTATCTCATTTCACTTAGTGCTTTTATCTGGGAGGATCATGAACAAATAGAAGTCATCACTCCATTTAAAAAATTTACATCTTCTGGGGCGCCTGGGTGGTTCAGTGGTTAAGCCTCTGCCTTCAGCTCAGGTCATGATCCTGGAGACCCGGGATTGAGCCCCGCATCGGGGTGCCTGCTCACAGGAAGCCTGCTTCTCCCTCTCTCACTCCCCCTGCTTGTGTTCCCTCTCTGGCTGTGTTTCTCTCTGTCACATAAATAAAATATTTTTTAAAAAAATTTACATCTTCTGCAAAACGGAGTGGGCAATTTCACCCAATGGAATGTTGGATTCAAAATTCTGTGCCTTGTATCATACAGTTTTGTCAAAAGTTGTCCTCCTAGTAAATGACAGTAGGGCTACTTTCTGAAACCTGGTACTTTTCTGTCAGAAATCACAGCAAATAACTGCCTCAAAAAGGTGATCCTCTGCAGAGTTTTACATGACACATGACTTAGAGGATTTCACACAAATTTTATAATTAGTCCTTAGCACTGAAAGATGTCACTGAGAAACCCACAATTCTGTCTGTTCAGTTATAGATATTCAGAGATAATTTTTCCAATGATGGTGATATTATTAATGTGCATTGTGGGGTCTTCAGAACATAACGTCTTAGCAGGATGTGTGACTATGGGTTGTAGATAATAATTCTCTGGGTCTGATTCTCCAGTGACATTAGAAAAAGGCACATCCAACAAGCAGAGCTGTTTTAGAATCAACCCACGATCCAGAAGTTAGGGACACAGAGGGTTTCTTGGGCACCTTACTTTTTACACAGAAAGCTAGAGACTAGCAAATACATGTGTGTCGATAAAATAGCCGTGTTTCAGACATGCAAAGTAATCTGCTTCTCTGTGGTCAACAAAAAAAGATGCCAGAGCCCAGCGGGAGAGGGAGATCTGATGAGCGAGTGCAGCCAGACTAGTTCTGCTTCAGTGTGATTTCCGTCTGGAAACCAGAACAAGCAGCTTTGATCCATTTGTGCTCTAAAACTATCACCTCATGCTGGTGCCGATCAGCCAGGCACACACCAGGAAGTGTCACACACTGCTTATTTTGGCCTGACTTAGGATAAAGATTGTCTGGGGACACCTGTTCCTGAGTGTCACATTGACTTGCTGAGAGTCCAGGGATAGACTTGAAAGAGTTTATGCATCCCACTCTCTGGATCCTTCCACTGGTTCCTATTTACATCTCCCTTCAGTTACTAAGCCAGCCTTAGTGACATTAAACAAGTTCCAGGAGGAAACAAAGGTAACCGCATCTGGGCTTGATTCTCTGCAGGTCAACCAACAAAGCACCTAAACAAATATTAGCCAGAGATCCTGTAATGCTGAAAGCTGACACTGTCTTCTACCCTTTAGCTGAAAATCATTTAAACATAGCAAGTATTACTAAGCTTCAAAACGGGTTTGCTGAACTTGCTCTTCTTCCCTTTAGATCCAACAAAGTATGGAACAGCACTTAAAAATTTGATTTAAGAAATCATAATTCCCACCACTTAGCTAATTTTCCGAATTGCCAATCATTTAAGAAATACAAACATGAAGGGAGAACATTAAAATAATACCTAGTAAGTAAGAATGTCAAATCAACAAAGTGACTCCAGCAATACAGGTAGTGTCTTAATTCTAGAAGTAATGCGTAAAATCAGAACTGGCCCTGTTCTCTGTCTCTTTTCAAGGAGAACAGAGTAGAATGACGAAAGACAGCTGGAAGAGAGAAGGATGAAGAGGAAAAAGTGATCTGGATCATTGATCAACTGAACAATCCATTTTGGGAGAATTTTGGTCATAGCATTCACACACAAATTGTCAATATTTCTACAACTCTTTGCTGTTTCTAAATTCGTTTTACTTAGATCGTATTATGTGATTTTTATAGTAAGACCGTACTAGTTATGATTTTTATTAGTTCCCTTTTAGTGACGGAAAAGAACTTATTCAAGACCTCAAAGGTAGAAGCAGGATGTGGGACCCAGCTGTGAATCTTCTGACTCGACACCACTGTGCTCTGATGCGGTTCTGTGGAATAGGAATGTATGATTCAACCGTAGGCAAATGAACTCCTCAGGCCCTTAGCCAGCTTTGAGAATCAGGATGTAACACCTTTTAGTCCTGGCTCTGACTGCCTTGTACATCTTAGAAAAGGTGCTTAATTTCTGCTCTCTTTGATCTGTTACTCTATTTGTTATATGACAACGTGATGATGCAAGGGTCTGTAACACAAGGAAATGCAAAGATCACATGAGCTTGCGAGGAGAGTGCTTTACTTATTTATTTTTAAAGATTTTATTTATTTATTTGACAGAGAGAAACACAGCCAGAGAGGGAACACAAGCAGGGGGAGCGAGAGAGGGAGAAGCAGGCTTCCTGCTGAGCAGGGAGCCCGATGTGGGGCTCGATCCCGGGACTCTGGGATCATGACCTGAGCCGAAGGCAGTCGCCCAACCAACTGAGCCACTCAGGCACCCCAAGAGGAGAGTGCTTTAAACGCCCAAATATTATTAGACGGATACCAGTGGTCCTCAAAGCACAAGGCAAATGCTTTCCTGGGACTTGGTGCAGTGATTATAGAAACATTTTCCCATCTCTTTGCTCATTCAAAAGTTAGTTTCAAAGAAAAGTTACAAAAATGGTTTAGGAAACAATTACCTTCATTAAGGTTTGGCTTTAACCATTGTGTTTCAATAATTTGTAGAGACTAAAGAGCTAAGACACCATTGGTACTAAAGAACATGCTTCGAACTTAATAAATGGCATATAACTAAAATTCAGAATTGTTGGTTGCATTTCTCCTTAGGCAAACCCCAGGTTTCAGGGTTGTAAATAATAGATCTCTTGTCCCCCAACTTGCTAAAAGCATACTTTCCAATTATAAGAAATGTTCTTCCATTCAAAAGGGTTTTGATAAAACTTTATGAATCTGGTGGTAAGAGGAGAAGGAATATCCTTTTTTTTTTACTCAGGTGAACATGTCAAAATGTGTGGGACTTCAGTTAAAAAGCCCTTCACAATGAGGTATAATGAATTCTTAGCATCTTCTAAAATAATTTTAAGGACTTGTTTTAAGTACCCTATACAAATGAAATAGTGTGATTTATTTTCTGACTTGTAGAGATAACTAATATACTGCTGACTTTTTGTGTCAGCATCACTAATGCTTCATGTACTCAGCTAATCAAAGGAAGGTACTTCCTGAGTTTTCCTAATCTTCTCTCCTAGAGCTGACATCTCCCTCAAATGAGGTAAAGTTTTAATCTCTGTAATATGATAGCGAAAGACTTACTTAGATAGAAATTGAGGCATTCCCCCATGGCTTCTCTACTAATGTCTTATATTTGAAAAAAGAATTATCTGAGAATCTATCATGTCCTTCTGTCAGCAGAAGTACTTATCAACCTTCAAGTGATTAATACTTACCGACTCTAATGGTCTCTTCTCCTATGCACCTACCTGAATCTTAATGAGAAGCCCAATGAGTGTACTTCATCCTCCTTTTCCCAGTTTCATGCCAAAGCCCACCCTGTACATCTGTTTCTGGAAACCAGAAAATAAGGCAAAAGAGGCAGGTCAAGTTTCAGGGAGTTAAATGGAACAAAGATGCTGTGGCAGATGGGCATCAAAGAACCTTCTGGAAATAGTGAAGTAGTCCCTCACTATGAAACCCTAGCAGTATGAGGCACCTGTGTGGGTTGAGTGAGAATATTAACAGGAAGTTGAAACGTGTTGGGAATGCTTACCAAGGAGAGAGGGGCTGCATTACTATTAAAGTAGCGAAAATACTTGGTCACTGATAGTTACCTCTAAGGAGCTAAGTATTCCTGATGGCTCTGACCTTGAATCCTCAAGTACTTCAGGAATCCCTGAACATTCCACACATATTTGCCCTTTCCTCAATGGCTGAAACAAGAAAAAACACTGTGACCTGCAAATCACGTGTATTCCAAAACTTTTTAACTGTTCACTTCACCCAACTTAACTTGCAAATTGAAGTTTCCCTTACCTATCTTATATTTCTCATTAATTGAGGTCAAAGTAAGGTCTGAAAGTATCTGGTCATAGGCTTGTCAAATTTCCACACATGCTATTGTTGGGCTTCTCTTGTCTCATAGCAATAAGGAATTGTTCATAAATTTAGACTGCTTTCAAAGTGACATGCTTTTGCAGTTATAAAATTCCAACTATTCTGCATTTAATCAGCTGCACAGTGAACATGCCTTTCTCCTCCTTTACTTGAATAACCGTTTCTTACTTTGTCATCTTTATAAGGGCTCGCGAGTGTCAGGATGAATCCATGCCAGTGAAGGGTATGGAATATGGGTTCCCAACTTGAAACATCATCAACAACCACGATGCAAAACGGAAGTAGTTAGCACAACCTGGTTAAATTTTGGAAGAAATGTAAATAGCTGTTAACCATAGGCTATTGATCATATATCTTTCTATCCTTTCTGGGAAGAAAAATAGTAAATTTGCTATTGTTAGAAGACTTTCAGGTCAAATATACTCTTTAGATAAGGACTGTCATCTCAGAACTACAAGAATATGGGGTGTCCCCATGACAATAGGAACAGAAATGTATCTTTGTGTTTCCAGTGTGTATGGGATTATACTTGCAACTGTGGATGTTTATAGGTGACATTTTAGGTAATGATCTTTTTAAGTGAACAAAGTCTAGATTACTCATTTAACATTCATGACTCAATTCTGCATATTTCTCTTATTTATAACAAAGATCTCTGCTCAGTTTCAGTATGTACATCTCTACTTTTTGCACCCCCAACTTCTAAAAGTCACTAGTAAAATACATTGACATTGTGTGTATGAACGACCCTCCTCACAGAAGTGTGTTTAGGGCTGTGTGATCCTTGCTTCTAATGTTGTGTCTCCTTTCTCTCCTTTTTGTTTTTATCCACAGAATGTTTTTGTAGATAAACCAGCATTTCCGGAGTATAAAGTTTCCGATGCAAAAAAGTCCAAATTCATACTTTTGCATTTTAGCACTTTTAAAGCCGGCTGGGACTGGCTTATTCTGCTGGCGACGTTTTATGTTGCCGTGACCGTACCTTACAACGTTTGCTTTATTGGCAACGATGACCTGTCCACGACTCGGAGCACAACAGTCAGTGACATTGCAGTGGAGATTCTTTTTATTATAGGTAAGAACCAACGGCTGCTTTCCTAGAGGATTTGCATAGAGGAAGTAAGTGTGTTCCAGATTTTTCTGACATGAATTTGAACTAAGATCCATTTGCATGGGCATGACTAAGCCTCTGATGCAAATTTTGGAGAAGCACATATTTGGATTTCTGAAAATTGCCTCTTCCAGCTTTCTCACTGTTCTTTTAGTCAAACAGATCTACACCCATGTTTTGTGTTTCTATCCTTGTTTTGTCAAGAATAGGCTAAAAAGGACTTAATGGCTATTTTGTTGGTATTCTCACATCCATCATGATCTTAATTGCACAGGGTCAGAGATGGGGCTTGTCAAGAATCCATCGGTGGTCTGATAATGGTCCAGTCTTGTGCTTGGTTCTCCATACCCTTCCATGCCTTTCTGGCATGTTGGTGGATCTTGCCAAAGGTGGCCTGGTTGCCAAAGAAGCAAAGGATTACATAAGCTTTCCAGTCAATCAGGAGAAGCAGAGGAGTATCTGATTTTATCTTAAAAAGAGGCTCCAAGGGATGCTTGCTAAGAATATTTATCTCTAAAATATTGGGAACCTCAGCTGAAGCTGTCTGTGCTCCATGCTTATAAGGCTCTTCCTATTTCCCTGTCCCCTTAAATCTTCATCTGTTTAGACAAAAGCCTAGCTCTTTCTTGTTCATTCTAAGACAAATCTTGTATCTCCATTAAGGCTTATATTGACTCCCTGTAGAGGGGTGTGTGTGTGTGTGCGTGCGTGTGTGTGTGTGTGTGTGTGTGTGAGAGAGAGAGAGAGAGAGAGAGAGAGAGAGAGAAAGAGATATTCACAGGAAATTGCAGATAGTACAGAAATGTTCCTTGTCGCGTTTATTCATCCCTGTTCTTATCATCATTGATAACCTGATACCTGCTTCTTTACCTAGTCACGGTGATACAGGGCGACATCCTTATTGTAAAAGAAAAAAATTTGGAAAATGTTTTCAAGCATGTAGGTGAACTAAGGAATGAGAAATGGGTCTTAAAAGTTCAAGAAAAGAAAATAAATGAGGCAGATCCAACCCTTATTTCAGTGGTGATGGTACTTTTTTCTCTGTGGAGCTGATAAAACCTCGAGGTGAGTGGATTCTGTAACTGGATGTCAGCACATTTTCTCTGGATGAGTTTGTATGCTTTTGGTGTGGCTTTGACACCACTATTACCATTGTGTTTACTGGGAACCCCCCTCAAAGCTGTTGGGACCCCTGCTTCCACCCCAAAAGTGGTGGCTGGGGTATGTGTACACCACCCGATGGCAATGTTGTCTACTTGGTTGAGTTGGCAAAGCTACAAAGTCAAGGAAATAGATCTTTAATTGTGGTTTTTGTTTTTGTTTTTGTTTTTGTTTTGAACTAAACCATTCTTCATTAGAAAGGTGTAACCATAGTAAAGAGATACAAAATCACTGGTCAATGGCAAATCAGAACATTCTAGCTCGTGAACAAATTGGGTGTATCCATATACCAGGCCACTGTGGTTTTATATCCTTTTCCTTTGCTAATCTTGCACGTCTTCTCCTACCCACCCATGACACACACATAAATTAGCACTCTAAAAAGACTCCCTGTGACCCCTTCCAAGTTCTTAAGAACTTGAACAGTCACTCAACATGTCTATTAGGCCTGAGTATCTGCTTAACAAATATTTCATATTATTATTAATGTTATTATTTACAGCTCTGTCATGGGGACATGGTTATATCTTGAACTTCCCACTCTTCCTTATTCTCAGATATTTGAAATTCTAAGGGCTTAGAAGCCATTTCTGTGCTACATACTCATTGGCCAGTGATGATATGTTTATACTCAGAACTGACATTTATGAGAAAGATATTTTATACAATTTGGGGGGGTTGAGTTGGTTGGTTAGTTGGCTTTTTTTCCGTGCTTTCTTCTACTAAACCAAAGGAGTCTGGTTTGCCTGCCAGTTGCCTCTAAATATTCTGTGTTCTTTGTGAGTGACATTTTTGCTCTGCTGGGACAGCAAGATGTTCCCCTAGGTAAGCAGTACCCACTGTTTCCTAGCCGCATGACAAGACATGGAAATTCACTCCTGTTTTTAAGCCATTTACCTTCTGTAAAGATTACATTAGAATTTGAGATTTTGGCCTGCCAACAGTTTTAGAGTGATCCCAGCCTTGGAATCCCTTCTTGACTGACATATTTTCATAAGCAGTTAAAACGTGACTGCTCTTTGCTATGGCTGTCTTCCTGCTCTTTTTTCTTTTCTTTTCTTTTTTCCTGCTCTTTTTCTTTTAAATGAGTGGAAACGTATCTACAATTTATTTTAACAGATTTGGAAAAAGAGTTGAAAATTTCTCCAAGTAGTTTCCTAGAACCTTTGGTCTATGAAATATTTCACAAAGGTGACCTAAAAATGATCACTGAGGAATAAATCAAAGTAGTAAGAATAAGAGTGCATAGCCTGTAATATTGTATTTTTACAATGCTAGTAGGGCAGTGCTTGTACCATTTAATAGTTATCAGATTGGTATGTGTGGCAAAATCTATACATATATTTAACATGTTTCTTTTCTATTTATAGAATAGTGTTATTAAATTGGCATCTTATAATCAACTGAGTCAGAACTGTTAAAAAGTAGTTTAAAAAGAGGTTTGGGAAGGAAAGCCTTTTGTATAGCAAAACATATGCTTTCCAAACATTTTCTTATTTAAACCACTGTATACAAATGTAAGGTGATGTGATTATTTTCTAAATGGGAAAATGAAGTGTTCCATTAAAAAAGAATATATAGTCAAAATGAAACTTGGAAGGTAATATATCTCTTTTGGTATTTCAAAATGTACATTAGCTTTGTAAATCCTCGGAGAAATTCAGTGATAAAGAAATGTTTAACTGTGTTAATCCAGTACCTCCTAACATTACTTTTACCTCCCAACTCATTCCTCTCCAGACCACTAAGTAATATTCTTTTGGGAAGACAGACTCAGAAATATTCTTCCTTGATAAATTCACTGTAAAGTATGAGTGTTCTTATGCCAGTCAAACTATAAATATGAATGGTGAGCTTGAATCTCTCCTAACTACTCTCTTCATCTTAAAATAAATTGCTTTGTAAACCACATTAATTCTTTAGGATCAATAGGGCACAAGGTTTGACTGTAAGTTGCAAAGTGGTTATAAAATTACTTTTATTTTGAAAATCATCATGTATAATTTATCTGCTGACTCAAAGCCTTACAGAAACTTGCCATGAGAAATGACCTACTAGTAATTTATCTAATCCAATCTTTCTTACTTTATGGGTGGGAAACTGAGCCCTAGTGATATGCCCGAGGCCCTGTAACTAATTGGTGGCACACACAGTTCTAATTATCAGGTTTCTTAAGGGTTGATAACCAGTATGATTCCATTTTCTGAAAAATTCTACTCAATTTGCTCTCTTTTATTTATAGCAATGAGGCAGAAAATGAGAGAGAGAAGTGCCAACTTCCTTCTCTTTCTTCCGCAAATGCAGAAACTAATAGTTTTAATCTCTGAAATCTTGGTGACAAACACTGTGGTATGCTCATAGGTCCAATAATCACTTACCCCTTTTCCTTATCAAAAACACAAAGAGCCCAATTGTGTGCAGGCAGCAGTATCCCAGACCCAGGGCATGAACTGTGGGAATTCCAAGCCAGCTTCAGGTGTGTGAGTCAGTATGTGACCAGTTCTACCCAACAGGGTATATAGAGATTGTTTCTGTGGGACTTTTTGGAGATTATTTTTTCCCCCTGAAAAAAGAAGAGAGACATACCGGGGGAAATATTTGTGTCCCTATTCCTTTCTCTCTCCTAGGCTGTGTGGTTGGAAGGGTATGATGTATTGTAATTACTGCAGCCATCTTTAATCATGAGGAGAGACATAGGGAAGAAGATGTGGACTTCTTGTTGAGCGATATAATGTGCCTATTATTGGTGCCACTGTTATTGGATATTTTGTTATTGATAGCTATATCATTCTAAAATTTTTAAAAAACCACTTCTCTGTCATCTGTGACCCCTTGTACTGAGTCATTTCAGAATTTCAAAGATAAATCCTTTCCTAAGGAACAGAATGTTCTTTCTTCTGGCATTCCACCATGAGCCTATCTAGGATGTGATTTGCTCATACTTCTTATTAGATGTTACCATCACAAAGGCTTAGAATCATAGGTTGTGCCATAATGCTGTGACTCTAACTTGGTTTCTCTAAGAATCCTCAGAAAGCTAAGGGTCAAAGAAAACATGGTATGCAATTGTATTTTCTGTTTACTCTATATTTCCCTTGGTCGTAAAAGGACAGTTGAGAGCCATGGGGGGATCAATGGCAGTCAGACATCGTGTAGACCATACTGGCCAGGACTGAACATCTAGCATCCTTACTACTGACTATGCTCCACCGATGCTCCCCAGTTATTAGGACTACCCAAACATCCCATCCATATTCCAAAGGTATTTTCTCCTCAGTGTTATATTTTTAAGGTTATACTTCATGCTGATTCAGGTAATTCTATTTCACTGGGTCTCAGTGGGACTTAATTCATTAATCAGCACTACCATCATTGGGTGTTTAATGCTTTTAAATCTTATTTACAAATGATTTTACCCCAACTAATGAGTGGAATTCCTCTACATGTAGTTTGTCTTATGAGCATGTTTATATTTTCATTTCTGGTGGTTTTATTTTTTCCTCCTTCATGATGCTTTATTAATTAATGCTTCTGTTCATTCACCTGCCACTAAATTTTGCTTTCTCAGAGTCTTTATCTCTTCTTATCATTGAATTATTATTATAACCTTGTGACATAATTAACACAGGTGTATCTGTTTATACATAGGAAGGAAAAGAGAGAAAACACTAAGCAGTTTATCCAAGACCTTGCTGATTACTGACCAGCAAGGTCTTGGATACTGACCAACATAAGACTAAAACCGTAAACCCACTTGTACGATGGGTAGTAGCATTATTGAGAGGATTTAGTGAGGTTATTGTATTAAGAAATAAGTTTACTCACTATTTAATCAGTACAAATAAGTACTGTCAATAATGTCATCAAGGCTCTGTCTCCTGTTTGTTTTAATATCCACTATTTTTTCAGAAAACAAGCACTCTTTAATACAAACTGAAAGTTCAGCTAATCATGGGAATAAAGTAGACTAGAACATTCCACATCCCTTAGCTTTCAAGAACACGAGTGTCTGGGGACACATTTACCGCTTAAAGGATCTAAGGCTTTTATAGCTACTTCCACAGATTTGCTTTAGCATCCTCTTAGAAAAGCTGAGAGAAGGTCTCTTAACAATCTACCTAAAGTCAGGCATCCTTTATCTGGCATGCACTGAAATGACCACAGATAATATTTGAGGCCATCATTCTAGGTGCATCTCCCATCCAATCTCCCATGAGCACTTGAAGGAACAAGGAGAAAAGCTGATCTTCATTTCAGTTCCTCACCCTTTTTCCTGCCTTGCTCTGAAAGGTACTAAACTGGGCTTCCACTAACAGTTGGGAAGAAAGTCATTAGCTAAAAGCTTAATCACTAGCTTTAGAAAATAGAGCCTTCTATCTGTTCAACAAATTCATAATTTTACTGAGTCTCTGTTCAATTTCTTCTTTTTTAAAAGATTTATTTATTTATTTGAGAGATAGAGATAGAGAGTTCAGGGGGACGGGCAGAGGGAGAGAGAGAGAGAGAGAGAGTCTTTTGAGCAGACTTCATGCCTCAGTGCAGAGCCCAGAGGCAGGGCTCGATCTCATGACCCAGAGATCATAACCTGAGCCGAAACCACGATTGGGATGCCCAGCTGACTGTGCCAGGCAGGTGCCCCTGTGTTGAGTTTCTACTGATATTTATAGATACCTGTTTCCTTTATAAAACTTCTTCCCAAGTCCTGTGTTTGCTGTGCATAATCTTTATTGATATGCCTTTTCCCATTTAATGTGGAACTGCAAAGTAATGTTCTTATACCATTCAACTGTAGGTTATTATTATCCAATAGAAATTCATATGTCAAAAGAAATACTTTAATTCTTGGGGTGCCTGGGTGGCTCAGTTGGTTGAGTTTCTGCCTTCGGCTCAGGTCAGGATCCCTGAGTTCTGGGATGGAACCTCTTGTCAGGCAGCCTGCTGAGTGAGAAGTCTGCTTCTCCCTCTCCCTCTGCCTCTCTCCCTGGCTTGTGTGCTTTCTCTTTCTCAAATAAATACATAAAATTAAAAAAAAAAGAAATACTTTCATTCTTTCAGCATTCTTGGGTGTCTTTTTCTGTTAGGATAAAATATATAAATCTCAGTGGAAACTGAAAGACTATAGACATTTTATTGTTATTTCATTGCACAAGCAAAGCCCAACGTAGTCATTTCCTTGAAAATTGCAAACAAAGATATGTCATTTTCCCATTTAGTCAGATGACAGTAAAAATACGGACTTGAACATTGAAGGAAAAGATTTCTAACAATAAATAAAGTTAAAATTTTGTGGTGATGAGGGAATTCAAATAAATCTTACCACCAAATGCTTTGGACATCCTGGTATTCCCAGACCATATATTTAGAAGGCTTAAATCAGCATTCATTTGTCTCTTTAGTATTTGCGTCCCTCCCTCCTTTTACTCTCTCCTTCCTTCTGCCCCATTCTTCCTCTCCTGCCCTCAGGTACATTCTTTCTCCGGTTCTCCCTCTTCCTTTCAAATGGAAACTTACATAACCTTGCCCCCATATCTGCACACCTCTACCCTTTACAATAATCTTGGATTGAGTAATAGGGTCTCTTAATAACTCAAGGTGGCATTCCGTGGCCATGGCTCAGATTTGACATTTGTCTCATGTGGGCATTTTTATCCCCACTACTAGAATATCCCAGTCTCTACATGCCCAGATAATACATTCGGAGTGCTGAATAAATGCAATATGTTGTGTTGACTATTAACCATTAACTGGACATGAATCAGTACCCACCTGGCTACTGACCAGCCATTTTCTGGTGAATAAATATAAACCTTAGGATACAGCAATAATTAAACAGTAACAACCAAAACCAAAACCAAAACAAACCAAAAGAAACCCAGAAAACTACTGTGCCACTTCCCACACAAGTGTAAAATATCCAGTGTCTTATCTCAAAAGGGAAAAGACTTTGTCAGAATGCCTTGGGGGAAAAAAAAGAATGCATTGAACAGTAAGGTACTGTTTTCATATTGTTATTAAGGGTTCCCAAATATATTGACTTAAAAGTACCTACTCAAGTACTTAAGCAAAGACTAAATTGCATTTATTTTTGCAAATAAACTCTTAGTTTCATTGTTGCTTCTTTAGGCTTTTCAGAATAAATAAAGATAATTTTTTCTTTAGGGGTAGTTCATTTTTTGTGCATGGATAGTTGCATCATTTTGTGATTGAATTATATGGAAAGGTTTTTAAGTTCATGTAAAATGGGCCTGTAGGTAGGTAGTTTTTCAACCTTGGCACTATTGACATGTAGACCATGTTAATTACATTTTTAAATAGAAACAATGGAGAAAACAAAGGGTCCTTAGTCACACCCATCCCAGCACAACTGCTACTTCCAAATTCAATCTTGCTGGTTGTCGCTTTCCCTACTTATTTTCATGTAATTGTGATCACAGTCTACACAAATTTTGGTTACTTTTTTTCCCCCACATGATATTTTAATGTAAGATTTCTCTGTGTTTTGTAAATATTTATAAACATTTTAATAGTTGTATAATATTCCATTATATAAATGAACAATCCTGTTTACTTAACCATGTCTTAATTGTTACACATCCATTTAAGATGATTTTTTTGCTACTTAAAAATTATAATGAGCTTCTCAGTGAAAAATATATTTATTCGCTAACTAAACAAATGGTTTGCCATGCAGTGTTTTAGCTGCTAGAGATAGAATAGCAAAATAAATCGAGATCTTTGCCTTTATAGGATTTATATTCCAATAGAGATAATCAGGAATCCAAACAAATAAATAAAATGTGTAACATGTCAGATAGTGGTGAGTTGCGTAGAGAATAGTAAAGTAGAGATGGGGGGAAAAATGGGTTGCAATCCTAAATGAACTGGTCAGGGATGGGTGTTTAAATAAAGACAGAAGGAAAGCAAGGAAACAATCAACTCTATATCTCAATGAAGAATATTCCAAGGAAAGAGAACATCAAATGCATTTAGAATTATTTTAAGGGGTGGAATTATTGGGCCAAAGAATATTAACACACACAGCTTATAACATTTTCAAAGTTTCATTTTTTAATCACATTATCCTTAGAGCATTTTCTGATCAGTAAAGCTCTAGTTGAAATGCAGTTTGTTCATGCTAGAATTTTTATAGTACTAGCTCTTGTGCAAAGTTATAGGCGCTTGTCAATTTCTGAATTTATTTTTACTTCTAAAGAGTTATTTCATTTAATGAAGTAATTCAGATGAAACAGTGTTATTAATATTTCATCACTGTTATTTATTTCTATTTATTTTTCCTTAGGAGATTAGATATACATGAAAAATAGAGTTGTATTTGCCTGACAAATACAAAACTTATTACATGATGTACCTGAATCCATTATATTTATGTCTGAAATGTTTGTGAGATGGTAGATTTGGAGGAAAATTGTCTTAGTGCACGTCTGAGAATGATGCTGCCCTGTGACTTACCTATTACTGTAAATAGACTATGAGAAGGAGCACATGCTCATAAAATATGAAACAACGGTGCTCGTTTTGAACAAAGCAAGGAAATTAAAAATGGAATATGACTAAATTTAGAAACCCAGAGGAAAATTGTGAGTTCTTGATTTAGAAATGTATTGCAGACTACAGAAGGATTTTTTTTTTCCATTTACCTCTTACCAAACATGAACTCTGCTATGTCATTCTCTCTTTTTCCCACTTTTTCAAGTATGTTTCCTTGCAGTATAAAAAAATCACACTCTCTAAGTAAAAATAACATTATTTATATGGTTTATATTTCCCATTTCAATCCATACATTTTGCATTGGCCATTAAAATAATCTCTTCAGTTATGCCAACAGTTTTAAGATTAAATAAATACATAAATAATTTTAAAAGCAAATATACCTTGAATATATTGAGAAGTTGTTTAAATATTTTATTTGCATTTTTAAAATATTTATTTATAGAGATGGGGGAGGGGCAGAAGAAGGGGGAGAGAGAGAATCTCAAGCAGACTCCATACTGAGTGCAGAGCCTTATATGGGGCTTGATCCCACAACCCTGAGATCCTGACCTGAGACAAAATCAAGAGTAGATGCTTAACCTATTGAGTCACCCAGGTGCCCCTTTAAGTAGTTTTTATAACAGAAAACTTTATGGTCACCTGGGTCTAGATGTAATTCATTATGTATTGTTCAGTTCATTAAATTTTTGTTGAGGACCAGTATGACATCTCTCAAATGACTGCACATGGCAGTTCCTCCACATAGTTCAGAAGGCCATTCATGGTCTAGACTCTTACCTTTTTATCTGTCATCACTTTCTCCTTTTTCCTGTGTCTCCAGTCATACTGGACCACCAGTAGTTCTTCAACTGTGCCACTCCTTACATAATTCGTATTTTCTTATCTTTCATAGTTGCTACTCTCAGAAAAAAAGGGGGGGGCAAGACATATCCTTAGCTCTTCTTTATCCAGTAATTCTCTTTATCCTTGAAATAGCGTCTTTGGCTTCTTCTACAAGATCATCTTTTCAACTCTTCTTACCCCTATCATTAGGGGTCTGGGTTAGTTTTCCCTCCCCTTCTCCTCCATTTTTCAACCCTGTATCATAATTGTCTATTTCTCCCCCACTCCACACACATACCATAAATAAACTATGAGTTTCCAAAGGACAGGGACTGGATAATATATTTATTTCTCTAGCTCCTCCAGCTAATACAATCTGACCCATAGTAAGCAGTAGACTAATGTTTACTTACTACCATGGCTCAGATAAACAAAATAGAAAGTGTGGCTCATTGAGTTCAACAATAGCCTTCTTTTCCAAAGGCAGGCCTCCATGGCTTTTTCATGTGGTCCCACAGGTGGCTGTTTTTTTATTTTTAAACAATATAGCTCACTTAATTTTTTTTGAAAGGTTTTATTTATTTATTAGAGAGAGGCAGAGAGAGAGCGGGAGAGAGCACGAGCAGGGCGCGGATGGACAGAGGTAGAAGCAGGCTCCCTGGATCACGACCTGAGCTGAAGGCAGATGCTTATCCAGCTGAGCCACTCAGGTGCCCTTAAAGTGAGTATAGCTCACGTTAGAGTAACTAATCCTGAACGAAGTGCCAATAAGCAGACAGCAGGTAGCTTGAGAAAGCCCTACCTGCCTTTTGCAAGCATTCCAAGAGCTTCCCAAGGCCCCCCCAATGGTTCCCTAGGGTGAATGTGAGATGAACTCAGCAATTCAAAAAGCTAGGTATTGGGATGCCATTTATGTTCGGCAGAAGAGAGACCTATGGATGTGCAGAGAAGCAAGGAGATGCAAGTCTCAATTAGGCTGGACATTCTGCCCATCAGAAAATTGGAAATCTTTCTTAGCAATTAACTACTAAGAATTATTTGAAGGCAACCCTGGCATAAATCTGATACCATACTTTGGGTGATGAAGAGTGTATTGAAGAAATTGAAGGTGTTCTCCCTACATTTGAGAAACTCAGTGATTGAAAAAACTTGCCTAAGTGTGAAAAACTTTGAGCAGACAGTGAAAGAGCAGTGGTGCCTTGCTCTAGGCTTTGTGGATGATTCCACAATTGCAGGAAAGACATCTCTGGACTGTGAAGATGTGATCAGAGAAACTGATAGGAAAGTGCGGTGACATACCACGAGGGTTGAGCATCTGGAATGAGGATGAAAAATAAGCAGTGCTTGTGATTTTCATCCATTTGTAATTCTACCTAGCCTGGCCTTATGGGCAAAATGAAATTCACTGCTGGAATGGAATGTTTCAAAAAACCTAACACAAATAGGGCCACTGGATAAAGACCACCTTCTCAGAAGCAGAGCAGAGAATGAAGACAGTGGAGTCTAGGTGTTGGTGTATAGTAACTATGCAGTAAATCGATGTGGAATATTTGAAAATGAACGTGACTTCGCTATGATAGTAAATAAGACAGTCGTCACCTTCTTTTCCTAAACTACTCACCTCCTCCCTTCCTGAATGGAGCCCAATGCAGGGCTCGATCTCACTACCCTGAGATCATGAGCTGAGCCAAAGTCAAGAGTTGGTTGATTAACTGTCTGAGCCACCCAGGTGCACCCGTACTCTTGAACTTTAATTAAATGGATACTTGCAGCCTCCATCCTCTTTTTTCTTTGCCTTGATATATCTTATTCATCTCTCAGGATAGAGCTCACTTGTGATCTCCCACTTGTCTTTCCCAAGCTTCACCTTCTAAGTCTTCATCTTCCAAGTTAACTATTCCTTTTTGAGTGTAGCTATTCCTCCAGAGCCCTCATCACATAACTTTGTAATTTTGTGTTTATTTATCTATATTTTCTACTAAATCATAATTTCTTTGAATGAATGAATAGAGTATTAGTATTCTTCCTGCTCCCAGAATCCAGCCAATACATGTACATATCAGACTATCTATAAATATTGGCTCAGTAAATAAATAAGGGGTAATAATTATTAGTTTCATCACTTAAATAGAAATTAGAACTTAGAAAAGGTAAATAAACAAAACAAAATAACTTTTCAAAGTAGATGTAGCTACTAAGTACAAGGGCTGAAGTTAGAACCTAGTTATATTTTTAAAAGCTATTATTTATATATATATAAATATATATATTTATGGTACACCTGAATAGCTCAACTAGTTGAGCATCGGACTGGATTTCAGCTGGGTTCATAATCTCAGGGTCTCATGAGATCGAGTCTCATCTGGGGCTCCATGCTCTGCAGGGAGAATGCTTGAGGTTTTCTCTCTCTCTCTGCCCCTCCCCCTGCTCTCTCACTGTCTCTCAAACAAATAAATATATCTTTAAAAAAAATAAATAAAAACCAGTGTTCATCCCAAATAGTCATGACATATTATCATATCATCATATTTAACCAAACTAAGATTATAATTTTAAAGGATGAATTACAAAAAAACTACACATATTTTAAATTTGCTAATGGTATGCACACAGCATGATTATTATTTCAGTTTTCATAAACATTAGTAATTTTGATAGCATTCCTTTGGAGACCTTTGAAACAATTTTATTTACACTGGAAAATCCAAAATGTATAATAAGAAAGTGTAGAAAAACTAGAGATAATTTGGAATGGAGCAAAAGTCTAGAATACTGAACAAGAAGCAATTGTTCTCATTCATCTTTTTGGGAGACTAAAAGTGAATAAGAAGAAATGTTTAATATTCACAACTGTTTTTAAAAAAATGTGAAGAGCTAATAAGGTCATTCCAGGGGTGTACAGCAAGGTGAAGCATGAGAATGTACAGCTGTAAAAGTAGGTGAGGAAAGGTAGATGGAATGTCTCTTGCTGTGCATGAATTGATGATAGAAGTAAACATCTACAGGAAG
The DNA here is from genome assembly GCA_004023965.1 of Spilogale gracilis. Classification (NCBI taxonomy): domain Eukaryota; kingdom Metazoa; phylum Chordata; class Mammalia; order Carnivora; family Mephitidae; genus Spilogale; species Spilogale gracilis. Next base: position 97,616 of record PITA01000293.1, read on the forward strand.
GAACTACAGCGAAGTTAATAGCTTAGCAGACAAGAAAGATATTATTTTTCAAAGAACAGAAGTGACAGATGCTAGTGGAAGAGAGGCAGATGAAGAGGTGATATTTTATATTTGTGGTGCTGAAACATGTTACTGCACAGTTCACTTCAACATCAGGACCCATCTGGTGGTGGGCACACATGTTCACACATGTACGCACACACGTGTTTTTAAGGTTCCTGATCAGGATATCAGGTGGATTTGTGCACATGTTCTAGGGAGATGAGAAGGGATGGTCCATTTCAGGTCATCTGGATGTGTCTTGAAAGATTTGCTAAGCCAAGGATGGTTGTAGCAACAAAAGGATTTTTTCTTCTTATGGGACTTATTTATGCTAAATCATTATTTATTCTTTACTTGAAATTCAAAATTAAGTGGCTGTCCTGTGCTAACTCTGACAAGTTTGTACTGAAGTGACCTCAGCGGATCAGACTAATGTCTTGGTTTTAAGCAAGTAACACCAGGACATTGAATGCCTAGAGGCTGTTACAGGAACGGTTTATGTTGAAATAATGCTGACCAATTTTTAGCTGAAGACTGTAAAAGAAGAACGACTATTTAGGAGTGTTGCCATCCTTAACAGAGCCTGGAGAACAGGGTGAGTCCCTTACTCATAATGATAGAAGGTCACATTTTGATTGGACTGTCAAGAGCAGCTACCACAATGCTATTTCATGGGAAATGTTAAATTACTAAGTTAATGGAAGGATAAGAGCAGTGGACTTTGCTTTGTGTATGAGTTAGGTTCAATAAACTATTGTAACAAGAGCTGCAACAGTAATTCAGTGGTTTTTTGAGATGTAGAAAGCTACTTCTCTCTTACTTAATGTTCTGGGGAGTGTATTGAAGGCTGGTAGAGAGAAGAGGGGGAAGGTGGTTCCCTTATGCAGTCATTTAAGGACTAAAACCGACAGTGGCTCTACCATCTTTAGTGGGTTGCTTCTAAGATCACTGTGTTCCCCATTCAAAGCAGCAGAAACAGAAAAGCAAAGAGTGCAGAAAGGAAAATATACACAATTTTATGTGCAAAGTATAAAATCTGCATACAATACTTGCACTGCAAAAGCCTCACATATGACCACACCAGTCAGTGGCAAAGGGGGTGAGAATCATCTTACAGCTGAAATTTGGTTACTCTGGATAAAAAACAATGTGAATTTTGGTGAACAGTGATTTTTTGCTGTTGTATCTTGCATGATAGCCTACAGTTGCAGTTAGGCTGAGAGAAAGAGAATGAGAAGGGAAACAAGGTACTGTTTTAAATATTAAAGGAAATTTCCCCCATCATTTAGCCTAAAGACAAAATGAGGTAAGGTGTGAGATATGTCTTATTTCCTTTGCTTCTCCCATACAACGGGGATTTTATTGATTTGAAGGTGATTTTAGTATTCTGAAGCAGTTAGAACATGACCATTCACTGGGGATCTGCTGCTTCTTCATCTGCTACTTAACTTAAGATGCCACAATCTTTTTTAATGGTGAAGAGAAAGGTGATACAGTGAAGTTAATGAGAGATGATGTGTTAGAATGACATACTTTATGGGTAGCTAAAGTTCTCTTGGGCATAATTTTGACTCTGTGTGCATTACTCTTTACTCACTGACTTCCCAACCTGATATCAACATAATATGCAGATCTTTTCTTGCAAAATAAATAAATATATTCGTTCTCCACATTCCTTTATTAAGAGCTTTGCTGTTACATGTTTTGAATGTATTTAAATCTTGTGTATTACAAGACACCAAACCAGTTCTTCCCAAATGGTGATGCATATAGATTAGCAAATGGAAATAATCTACATGCTCAACAATGAATCTTGAAACACTGAAAAAATTAAATAAAATAAATTATTTTTATAAAAAAAGTACTACCTAAAGGGAAAGAGGAACAATAGCAAACAGTTACAGAGGGTTATAATTGATCAGATCAGCCCCTGTCTTGGACATTATTATTAAGAGAAGACGAATGAATCCTTATCACTAGGAGATGTATTTTTGTAACAGATTGAAAATTTGAACTGACCATACACATGTAAAGTCTGATAACAATTGAAATATACAGAATGTATGGTCAATAGCAATCTTGAAGCACATTGAGAAACAGCCATGTTTGAATCAAATAGCAAAGGAGACATTACTTCTTGTACATAAATACGTATTCAGTATAGCATCAGTACTGATGGGCATTCAATACTGAGCATTAGCTCAAGTATATAATTCATTAAAATTACCCAAGTCAAGTAACAGCCAAATACCACATTTGGAGTACTCACTTTGAGTGAGTACTGTGAGCAGTGCCTCAGAAAACAACTTCTTGGAATAAAAGCCTAGACTTCCAGTTTGTGGCAATGTTCAATCCTGAGTAAACTGAATTTTGCAGCACTTCCTGACTCTAGCTTGACAAAGACAATGTGGTTTTATCTGTATTGCTAGATGAGGTAAGGTGTGAGATATGTCTTATACTGAGAAAACAGCAGTAAAAACAATCTTAATGTAATAAGTTAATTTGAGGACAACATGAGTAGATGATTTTTAACAAATAGATGTCTGTAAACTTTTAGTTATTCATCTTTACATCAATAACCCACTGCCCTACAAATAGAAAATAAGTATAAATAAATAATTAAAGTATGTAGAAAATATAATAAGTAGAAAGATACAGAGTTGGTAGGTTTTGAGAGTTATGTTCTGTTCTCTGTAGAATATCACTGAGAACACTATATTTTATTTATATAAACAGATACAGAAGCACCAGATATTATATTTTATTTGTATGAATAGATACAGTTTCTTCCTTAGCTTCCAGAAATATGCTAAAATAAGTTTAAAGGATAAAGTTTGTAAGAACTTTAAGAAAAATAATTTTATGTGAAATATAAACAAAAATAAATAGAAACTTTGTTTCTTTTAAAGCTATAGCTCAAAAAAAAAAAAAAACTTAAATTCCTTGGTAACCCTTTGATAGTGTACATTTCCAAAGGATAGATTTAACCCTAAAGCTCATCTTACAGGTGTATCTGAGTGACTGTAGGTGCATCTTGGTATTAACTGGCTCTGTAATTCCTCCTGTCCCAAACTAATACTGACTTGTCTTGTTGAGTTCTATATGTGATTATTTGGATTCTGTTTCTCCTTGCCTTGTGATTTCCCTTATTTGTTTTGGCAATCCAGCTACCATGATGAATTCTTGGCTCTTAAATTCCTTTTGAGAATTTGACTTGTCTTTTGGGCTTCTCTCTCTACTCAGACAACCCTAGGGAGAATTGATGAAACCCAAATAGTGCCTTACTTCCCAACTTTCCTTTTGATTTCAGTGACCTGGATTATAATACAACTAGAGCAAAGAAGCACTCTGTGCCCCAACTTTGTCATTATTACTTGATCCTTGATCAATATACTCATATCTTACTGAAATCAGATAGGTGTGGCTTGACATTATTGATCTTTTTATGATTTTACTGTTCACAAAGACTAGAAGTAGACTAAATTATAGAAACCACAAGTAGAAATGCAATTATGGCATAACACAAAAACATGAGCAATTTCTACTGATCACAATCATAAAAATAGCTATGAAATCATAATGTGCTAAAGTGAGAATCTATTTTTCTCTTAGGCATGGTTCCAGTATTTCAAATACTGAATATTTTATTCCATTTAGATTTTTTTTTCATTTAGATTTTTAAAAATATAATACTTCAGATTTGTGACTAATCAACTTTTACATTAAAAGTCGAATATATATTAGTCATATTTTAAATGCATTTAAGCATCCTTTGATAGAGTTTAAACATATCTTCTGACTGAACTGGAAAAACTGGTATCTGATAAATAGGCCATGGGAACAAAACATAGGGACCAGAAACAGATCTATGCATATACAATCATCACCTGACTTATGACAAAAGTGCCACTAGAAAATCTTGGGAGAATGGAAGTGTTTTCTAAAATGGTGCTAGATCAATTTGATAGCCACCTGAGAAAATACAAATCTTGACTCCTGCATCACACAATACACAGAAACCCTTGCCACAAAGGATTGTAGATAAAATGTTAAAGTCAAAAAATAAAACTCCTAGAAGACATCATAGTACAACATTTTAATGATCTTGGGAATAAGCATAAATTACTTAAACAGAACACAACCCAGAATCAGAATAGATAATAACAATTCTTGCAAATTAGTTAAAGAAAAAAGAGGAAAACATATTTCATTAGACAAAAGTCTTGATCTGACATTTCATGAAAGCAGATATGCAAGTACACAATCAGTATTGCTTGATATCTTTAGGAAAATGCAGATAATTTAACCACCACTAGAATGAGTAGAAAATTTTTTAAAAATTAAGAGACAACTAAGCAAGGATGGTGGGAAAATATGGAACAATGTGAAATTCCATATGCTGTATGTAGGCAATAACACAGACAAGGTGAAGGCAGAGATCTGATGGAAGCCAGGGATGCTAAAAAGGATGATTGCTTGCTCTTCTTTGAGGGTTCCTGAAGAGTGATGGGCACAAATTCTCAGCTCTGGGGATGAGAGAGTGGGGCTATACTATTTTGCCCCGGCCTGTCAGCAAGGACCTCCCTCAGTGAGCTAAATGACACCACCAAGTGAATACCAAAGCTGCTTACAACAAGCCCTGCCCCCCTGCACCTTGTATGTGCATCTCCACTAGAACAAGTCTGCCTAAGACTTAGCATAACAGGACCCTCCCCAGAAGACCAACACATCACACCAAGCCTACTGTCAAGAGAACTACAAAGCTTCAGCTCTAGGGGAAATGGAATCTAGCTTCCTTTTTACTTTTATATTTTATTTTATTCATTTTATTTTTAATTCCTTTTTAATTTTTATTTGCTTATTTTATTTATATATAGCATATATAAATAAATATATATATTTTAAAGATTTTATTTATTTATTTGACAGAGAGAAACATAGCCAGAGGGGTAACACAAGCAGGGGGAGTGAGAGAGGGAGAAGCAGGCCTCCCGCGAGCAGGGAGCCCGATGTGGCACTTGATCCCGGGTCTCTGGGATCATGACCTGAGCCGAAGGCAGTCGCTTAACCAACTGAGCCACTCAGGTGCCCTTATACTCTATATATTTTTAATACATATATTTTTATTTTTTGGATCTAGTTTCTTTTAACAAATAGACCAAGACATATCTAGAAAATAGCTTTTCTTCTTATTTTTCTCCTCTCTGGAAAAAATGACAAGATGGAGGAATTCACCCCAAAAGAAAAAACAGGAAGTAGCTATAAAAGCCAGGGATTTAATTAATATGGATATAAGCAAGATGTCTGAACTAAAATTTAAAATGATTATAAGGATACTAGTTGGGCTTGAAAAAATATAAGAATACTAGCTGGGCTTGATAAAAGCTAGAGAATCCCTTATTCCAGAGATAATGGAATTAAAATCTAGTCAGGTCCAAAATAAAAATGCTACAACCAAGGTACAAACCGAAATGGATGCCATAACAATGAGGATGGATGAAGCAGAGGAATGAATTAATGTGTAGAAAATAACACTATGAAAAATAGTGAAACTGAAAAAAGAGGGAATGAAAGGTAATGGATTATGTAGGTAGATTTAAGGAACTCAGCAACTTATTAAAACAAAATATTAATATCATAGAAAATCCTAGAAGATCAAGAGAGAGAAAAGGGGGTAAAACGTTTATTTGAGCAAATTAGAGCTGAAAATTTTCCTAATCTGCAGAAGAATACAGACATCAAAATCCAAGTAGCAGAGAGAACTCCCATTAAATTCAACAATAGCAAACTATTGCCAAAGCATATCATAGTCAAAGTCACAAAATGCACACACAAGGAATGACTCCTGAAAGCAGCCAGGGAAGAGTCTTTGACCTATAAGGGAAGACAGATTAGGTTTACAACAGATCTGTCCATAAAACCTTGGCTGGCCAGAAGAGATGGTAGGATATATTCAGCATGCTGAATGGGAAAAATATGCAACCAAGAATACTCTATCCAGCAAGGCTGTCATTCAGAATAGAAGGAGAGGTAAGAGTTTTCCAGGTAAACAAACACTGAAGGAGTTCATGACCTTTAAACCAGCCCTGCAATAAGTATTAAGGAGGACTTTTTTAGGGTATGTGTGTGTTGGGGAGGGGGGGCAGACAAAATACAACAAAGACTAGAAAGGAACAGAAAACATCACCAGAAATTCCAACTTTATTGGTAACACAATAGCATGGAATTCAGGTCTTTCAATAATCACTCTAAATGTAAATGGACTAAATGCTCCAATCAAAAGACATAGGGTATCAGAATGGATTAAAAAACAAGAGCCATCTCTGCCTACAAGAGACTTATTGTAGACCTAAGGACACTTGCAAATTGAAAGTTAAGGAATAGAGAACCATCTATCATTCTAATGGACACCAAAAGAAAGCTGGGGTTTCAGAGAAACGAGATTTTAAAACAAAGACTGTAAAAAGAGATGAAGAAGGACATTATAATTAAGGGGTCTACCCATCAAGAAGATCTAACAATTGTAAATATTTATGCCCCCAATTTGGGAGTATCCAAATACATAAATCAATTAATAATAAACATAAAGAAACTCAGTGATAACAATGCAATAATTGTAGAGGACTTTAACACCTCACTTGGAGCAATGGACAGATCATCGAAGCAGAAAATCAACAAGGAAACAATGGCGTTGAATGACACACTGGCCAGATTGATTTAGCAGATACATTCAGAACATTTCATCCTAAAACAGCAGAATACACGTTCTTTTCAAGTGCTCATGGAATATTTTCCAGAATAGATCACATACTGGGTCACAAATTAGCCCTCCCAAGTACAAAAAGACTGAGATCCTACCATGCATATTTTCCAGCCACAACTTGAAGTCAACCACAAGAAAAAAATTGGAAAGACCACAAATACATGAAGATTAAAGAATATCTGCTGAAAGAAGAAATAAAAAAGTATTTAGAAGCAAATGAAAATGAAAACATGACAGTCCAAAACTTTTGGGATGAAGTAAAGGCAATCCTAAGAAGGAAGGATATTTCAAAACAACTTCAAGAGGCAAGAAAAGTCTCAAATGCAAAACCTAAACTTACATCTAAAGGAGCTAGGAAAGGAGAACCTATAGCCAGTAGAGGAAGGAAAATAATAAAGACTGGAGAAAAATAAATGATATAGAAACCAACAAACAAAATTCAGTAGAACATATTGATGAACCCAGGAGCTGGTTCTTTGAAACAATTGATAAACTCCTAGCCAGACTTATCTAAAAGCAAAGAGAAAGGTCCCAAATAAAATCACAAATGAAAGAAGAGAGATCACACCAACACCACAGTTACAAATAATCATAAGAGAATATTTTGAAAAATTATTTGCCAACAAACTGGGCAATCTGGAAGAAATGGACAAATTCCTAGAAACATACAAACTACAAAAACTGAAACAAAAAGAAATAGAAAATTTGAAGAGACCCATAACCAGCAAGGAGATAGAATCAGTAATCAAAAACTGTCCAAAAAACAAAGACCAAAGCTGGATGGTTTGCAAGGGGATTTCTACCAGACATTTAAGGAAGAGTTAATACCTACCCTCAAATTCTTCTAAAAACAGAAATGGAAGGAAAACTTCCAAACTCCTTCTATGAGGCCAGCATTACCTTGATTACAAAACCAGACAAAGAACCCACTAAAAAAAATTGCAGGCCAGTATCCCTGATGAATATGGATGCAAATACTCTCAACAAGATACTAACAAATCAAATCCAAGAGTACTTTAAAGGAATTATTCACCACAATCAAGTGGGATTTGTTCCTGGACTGCAGGAATGGTTCAATATTTGCAAATCTATCAATGTGATATACCACATAAATAAAAGAAAGAATAAGAACCATATACTCCTCTCAATAGATGCAGGAAAAAGCACTTGAAAAAATGCAGCATTAATTTTTGGTAAAAATATACATCAACATCATAAAGACTATATACAAATGACCAATAGCTAATGTCAACCTCAATGGGGAAAAACAGAGTTTTTCCTCTGTGGTCAAGCACAAGACAGGGATGTCCACTTTCACCATGGCTATTTAACATATAATACATGAGGTCTAAGCCTCATCAATCAGACAATAAGAAAGAAATAAAAGATACCCAAATTGGCAAGCAAGAAGTCAAACTTTCACTATTTGCAGATGACATGATTCTCTATGTAGAAAAAAACTCCATGAAAAACTTGTTGAAATTAATATATGAATTCAGCAAAGTCACAGGATATAAAATCAATGCACAGAAATCTATTGCATTTCTATACACCAAAAAATGAAGTAGCAGAAAAACAAATCAAGGAATCAATCCCACTTACAATTACATGAAAACCATGAACCTAGGAAATAAAACCTAACCAAAGAGGTAAAAGATCTGTACTCTGAAAACTATATAGAACACTTACGAAAGAAATTTAAGAGGACATAAAGAAATGGAAAAATATTTTCATGCTTATGGATTAGAAGAAGAGGCATTGTTAAAATGGCTATACTACCCAAAGCAATCTACACATTTAATGCAATCCCTATCAAAATACCAGCAGCATTTTTCACAGAACTAGAACAAACTGTCCTAAAATTTGTATGGACCACAAAAGACTCTGGATAGTCAGGGCAATCCTGAAAAAGAAAAGAAAAGCAGGAGACATCACAAATCTGGATTTCAAGCTACATTACAGAGCTATAGTGATCAAGACAGTATGGTACTAGCATGAAAACAGACATAGATCAATAGAACAGAATAGAGAACCAGGAATGGATCCATAACTATATGGTCAACTAATCTTTGACAAAGCAGGAAAGAATCTCCAATGCAAAAAAAGTCTTTTCAATAAGTGGTGCTGGGAAAGCTGGACAGTGACATACAGAAAAATGAAACTGGACCACTTTCTTATACTGTACTCAAATAAACTCAAAATGGATGAAAGACTTACATGTAAGACAAAACCATCAAACTCCTAGAGGAGAGAACACAGACAGCAACCTCTTTGACATCAGACATAGGAACTTCTTTCTAGACACATCACCAGAGGCAAGGGAAATCAAAGCAAAAATGGAACTATTGGGACCTTGTCAAGATAAAAAGCTTCTGCACAGCAAAGGAAGCAATCAGCAAAGCTAAAAGGCAGCCAAGGAAGGAGAGATGACATATTGTAAATGACATATCTGATAAAGGGTTAGTATCCAGACTGTATAAAAAAGTTATCAAATGCAACATCCACAAAATAAATAATCCAGTTAAGAATGGGTGGAAGATATGAATAGACACTTTCCAAAGAAGACATCTAGATGGCTAACAGACTCATGAAAAGATGCTCAACATCACTCATCATCGGGGTAATACAATCAAAACGATGAAGAAACACCACCTCACACCTGTCAGAATGGTTAAAATTAATAGCACAAGCAATAGCAGATGTTGGTGAGGATGCAGAGAAAAGGGAACTCTTTTGAACTCTTGGTGGGAATGCAAATTAGTGCAGCCAATCTGGAGAACAGTATGGAGGTTCCTCAAAAAGTTAGAAATAGAATAAAATAGGAACCCCATAATTCAGCAGTGATACTAAAAGGTATTTACCCCAAGTATACAAAAATACAGATTCAAAGGGGTATATGCACCCTGATGTTTATAACAGCATCAAACCAAACCATGGAAAGAACCCAAATGTCCCTTGACTGATGAATGGATAAAGAAGATGTAGTATATATACACAATGGAATATTACCCAGCCATCAAAAAGAATGGAATCTTGTGATTTGCAATGATGTGGATGGAGCTACAGTATATTATGCTAGGTGAAATAAGTCAGAGAAGGACAAATACCATATGATCTTGCTCATATGTGGAATTTAAGAAACAAAACAGAACATATGGGGTGTGCTGAAGGAGAGAAGGAAAGAAACCACAAGGTGCTTGTAAAGATAGAGAACAAACTGAGGGCTGATGAAGTGATTTGAGTGGGGGGATGGGATAGATGAGTGTTGGGTATTAAAGAGGGCAGTTATTCTGCGGGGTTTTGGGTGTTAATATGTAAGTGATGAATCACTGAATTCTAATCCTGCAATCAATATTACACTATGTGTTGACTAACTATAGTTTAAATAAAAATTGAAGAAAAGAAGTAAAAACAAAATAAAAATAAAAACAGTTTTAAATGTGCTGAATAATTTTATATATAGCAACCTATAGTCAAAACACTACATATTATCTTCTTATGACTCTAAAAAGTAATTTCAAAAAGTAATTCATAGATCTCTCACCAGAATTCTCTTCCTAAGCTTCAGGAAGGTGAAGAATTATAATAAAAAATATTTTGTGGTGGCGCCTGGGTGGCTCAGTTGGTTAAGCCACTGCTTTTAGCTCAGGTCATGATCCCGGAGACCAGGGATCGAGCCCCACATCGGGCTCCCTGCTCGGTAGGAAGCCTGCTTCTCCCTCTCTCACTCCCCCTGCTTGTGTTCCCTCTCTGGCTGTGTTTCTCTCTGTCAAATAAATCTTTAAAAAAAAAATTTTGTGATTGTGTACAGGCAGACTCCAAGTATAAATTCTAGCTCTCCCATTTTCTAATTGCGTGACTATAGGCAAATTAATTCTGAGCTATACGCTATCACTAAATGGACATAAGACCTAATTCATAGTGACTATGTGAGGATCAAAATAGGCAATACATGTAAAACACTTAAAACAAAGTGGGAAGACTTTTAAAAATGCTATCTGTTGTTATGCTCATTGTTTTTATAATTTTATTGTCATGTTAGCACCATATATTATGTGTATCAGATCTATAAAGTAACAATAAAAGTAATTGTATTAGTTTCCTTAGGTAAGTCATTCAGTGTTTCTGTTTCTCAGTTTTGAAGCCTGTAAAATGGTAGTAGTAGTAGTAGTACTGGTAATATTACTAATACTGATAACAGTGACAGCTAATGCTGCCCAGGGGTTTACATCCCAAGAAGTGTGACTCCAGATACTCACTGTTAGCCACTCTGATCTATAGCCTTTTAGGAATATGTATCTGTCAGGATGGACTGTGGTAACAAGTAACCTTAAAATCTCAGTGGGATGTAACACAAAAGTTTGTCTCCCTCACGCTATGTGTCCATTGTGGGTCAGCTGCGAGTTCTGCCCACTGTAGTCTGTCAGAAACCTTGGCTGACAGAAACTTCATCTTGCCACATGTCCCCATGATCATCGAGGCAGGGAGAAGAAAATGGAGGAATTGCACACTAGCTCTCAAAATTTTGCCCAGTATTTCAGGCTACTTCTGCTCTTATAATTTTAGCCAAAGTGAGACATACAATCTCTTCAGGTGGTAGGGAAATATATTCATAAAATATAATCATACCAGGAGGTAGAGAGTCAGGAATATTTGGTAAACAGCAATACAGACTGCCATAAATATTAAGCCAAATATGAAAATGATCACAAAATCCCTAATTAAAATGTAACAACCATTAAATCCTTATTATTTAATTTAAAATTTTTCTCTCTAATGAGAATATGTGTTGGATTTCACTTTGGGGCAAACATTAATTGTATCAATACATTTTTTATCTAAGTTTTCCTCAATTTTTAGTTTTATTACTTGGATAAGCAATATTTACTTCATATGAGATTAATAGACTCAAACATTCAGGGTTTTTAAAAAATTTCATGATAGATATGTATAGATATGAAAGTCTGTATATTTTCTATTGTATTTAAATTTGAAAAGTTTACCACCTGGTAATTACAACTATAGATAGAATAGGCATGCCAAAGGGATTTCTATAATTAAGTGGCATATGCATGAATCATGGTCTTTCAGTAGGTTTATGTTTAATCATTAAATTATTTTTATTAAAAATTATCTGATAATTCCAATGTTTGATATCTAATTTAGAGTTACATATCTCTGAAATGAAGTTGTATAATTTATAGGGAGCCAAAATTGGTAGTTTTTACACATGCATGTTATATAGAAGTCTTTTTACATGGTAGGTTTATATAGTAAAATGAAAGCAATGTACAAAGACAATATAATAAAATAGTTTGTAGACAGTAAGTGGGAGGTTTAATAGAGATACATTGGGAGTGTGTGCTGTCTCTGTTGACCTGCCAGCACAGTCACAGATTATTATTATACTTACTTATGCACCAACAGCTGGGATGACGTCAGGTAATAAAATCAGATTCTGTGGCTATGAGACAAGGCATCCTTTTCGCACATCTTGTCCAACTTTAAGTGCCAAGGGTCCTGCATGGGGCAAAAAGCACAACAGATTATCAATAGGGTTATTTTTATAGTGCTGAAGGATGTTGCCAAGTTGAAAGGGATAGCTGTACTTGAGCCCTTAAGGAATAGGAGCAGCCATTTGGGAGCAGTCTGTATGAAAAACGTGGAGATTTAAGATGGCAAAAGTTTACTTCAAGTTATAGTGACTTTTAGGTCCCTTTCCTTCTGCGTGGGTCTGTGTGATGTTGTTATCGAGGGTCAAAACCAACGCAGGCCACATTGGTACAAAAGAGAAGTCAATACCACCATCAAACACCCCTCGATGCACCTGCTTGCCTTCTTCAGGCATTGCTCTTAAATGCTAATTCTCAGAGTCTGCTGCCTTTTCTTTATCATAGATCTCTCATTTAAAATAAACAAGAGGAAGAAATGTTTACAAGATGAGCAAGGATGAAATGGCATGAAAATCTCATCCATTAACATGGACAGTCAATTACATTCTTAGGATTGTTAGTCCCTCAAACTTCTTCATTAATTAGCTCTGAGTTATTCATCTTCCCACACCTTCTAGTTCAATTTGCTGTGACATCATACTGTGTTCAGAGCGCCTCACAGCAATGAAAAAAGGCAGCAGCTGGTTTAGTTAAATATCCTTCCACCCACGCTGTACTACATTGATTAATTTTTAAAGAAATAGCTAAATGAAGATATTAATTATTGGTATGTGTTGCATATGCTCGCATGCACACATTATATTTTAATTTCCTTTTTCACAAATAAGCCAATATGAATTTTAAATTATTTCCCATCTGGCTTACATACTAATAAAGAAAAAAAGTCTATTAATTTGTGCCATATCAAATTCACCTTTTTTTTCTTTTACTTTCTAATTATATAGTTCTCAAAGATATCAAACTAGAAAAAATGGATTTAACATTCCCGCTTTTTAGTCCACATACAGAGCTGTTTAGTGTGGGAGTGAAATGAGATACTTATTTTTGCAGGTTTTAACAATGTGAAAACAGAACATGGACATAGTTCTCTCTCTATTCTTTGTCTTTATTATAATCATGCTTGTGTAATACTGAAATGCAACAAGGCAAATTGATTATCCTGAAAATAATTGTCATCTAAATCGTTAGAAAATTTAATTGTATTTCACCTCATTTTGGTAGTGTAAATTATGACCAATTTCTTGGAAATTCTATAAAACACATAGAGTACATATGATGATTCTTTACTGCCCTGTTTATTTACTCATTACACATAATACCAGCACCGTGTGTTACAAGGAATAACTTATGTACATACTAACACATGAGGCAGTAAAGTTTTGAGGCAGTAAATTCTTATAAATTAATTTGTTATGACTTTTAGAATACATATCCTGGTTTGAACTGTATGTGAGTGTGTGTGTATTTATGGACAGTTGTGCATGTTGATGATAAACAGAATTAATTTGAAAAATTACATACAGAAATTTGGATAATAATATGTTTTCATGTGTTTTTCCACATAACATCAAAAAACATTATACTTATGCTTTCTGGTTGTCTCAGAATAAAAACCACAGTATTTCCGTTCAGGTAGATTGTGGACCGTCTGGAGGAGACCACATTCTTACTGTAATGTTTGAATGAGTCACTGATTTAACTGCCAAAGATACACAACCTTTAAGAGAAGTGAGATAAGCACAGGGGGACGAGAAGCTGCAGCCCACTCTGGAGTTTGCAGAGCTCCACTTTGCTGCTGTGTTTCTCTTAGGAGGGACACCAGATCTGGAAGGAAGGCTCTTTCTTCCTCATTGGAATCTTAGTTTACGTTTCCCTCATTCTTAGAGAACTTGCCTAGCCATCTCTGCCCTTCCATTTCCGGGGATATTTGCAAGCATCGAGTTCTCTTGGTTCTCGAACACAGATACCACATTCTTATCAATGAAGAGAAACAGAGTATTCCCTGTTGTCCCTAGACAGAATCAAAGGCAGTTCATTCCCTTACAGTCAATTCTGTGACTGCTCTGACACTTCTGTGATATTCTTGTACCTGGGTGGTGCTGATGCTGTGTGGTCCAAGGGCTATGATCAGAAATGCATTTCCCTGTGCAGACCTATTGTTATTCCCTCTAAAATATATTGGGAAGTGTGGTAATCTTGAAGATAATGGAAAGAAAATGGGGTCAAGTGTCAACAGATGTCCTGTCCTCCGTTGCTTACTTTTTTCATGGCTTTAAACAAGGTTCTTAAATCTCCTGAGTCATTGGTAAAATAGTACACTTGAGAGAGTTGCTATTGTCACAAAAACTCATGAATATGAGAAAGTTTGTGTAAATCACAATACACCAGAACTGTCTATTCTTATGCATATGACAAAAGTGGGTTTCTTAGAAATGAACTCTCCAAAAAAATACTAATCATTGAATTAACCTACAGTTTTGCACAACAATAGGGCCATTGTCTTGGAAATCTTAGAATATAATATATATATTGAGTTTTATCTCCCTGAAAATAAACCTAAAGTAGTCATGTATCTCAAAAATAGGTTTGCATCTGCAAATTAAAAATCACTTTTATATTCTTTAACTATTATTACTATTTGTGTATAGAAGTCTTATAATTACTTCTTTTTGAAACCTAAAATTAGCATATCTTCTGTTCACCCAATTAACTCAAATGAGTAACAAATTATTTTTTAAAAGCTTTCTAAACTGATATTCTGTAATGACTCATCCAAGAAAATGTCTTTTCTATTCAGAAGTCTGCACCTCTTTTATTGTTTAGTCAAACACATAATTTACTACAGTTTTAAAAATGTTTGTTGCATCAATCAACGTGAGGCCAATCATTTTATTCATTCCTCCATTCATTGGAGAGCCCCAGGAATGTGGATGGTGGCAGTGGGTTTTCTGTGAAATTTGTGATAGAACGGGTGATCAGTTAGCAAATATGCAACGAATTTGTGCCCCCAATCTTTTTTCCCCTTTTTTCCCAATGTTTATTTAAATTCTAATTAGTTAACATATTATGTAATATTGGTTTCAGGAGTAGAGTTTAGTGATTCTATGCCTCCAATCTTATAATGAACTTGCAGAGTTATCTCAGCCTGTTTATGGAAACCACAGATCACGGGAAGGGCTTGGTAAACAACTCTGGATTTCTCACTCATAAAATGAAAACCTAAATGCCTAATCTGAGCTTTCTTTTGGAAAGCAGGAAGTTGAAATCTCTGCTTTATTTCAACAGCTGGTGGCCTGACCTGTTAAATTGGCTTCCTAATAAAGAAATACATGAGCGCAAAAAGTTAAGAGAAAGAATGAGAAGTTCACATGCTGCCATAAGAGCCTGATAACATTCCAGTGTTCTATTCCTCTTGGTAGCCATGCTTCAATGATGCATTGGTACTTTGCAATGATAGCACTTGAACTTTGCAGCTGAAATTATCTTGGATGGTTTTCACCTTTTGTGAATGGTTTAGCCACTGCTTCTTCCTTTCCGAGTCTCAATATTAGCAATAGCACTATTTGAATATTTTAATTTTTTGACAAAAATGTGACTTTTAACGATGCCATTTTTAAAAGTTGGATTATTCACAGTAGACTAGAAAAGTTATTTTCTTTTTAAGTCCCCTGGAACTTGCTTCCAGACTTGGGAGATGGCTGGCTTCTGTGAAGGTACCAAAAGCCAAAGCACTGAATTGCAAATTAGGAGACTTGGGTTTGGGGCTTGTTCTTTCAGGAACTAGCAGAGGTGTGACTCTGCACAAGTCACTTTAGTTCCTTTGTGCCTCAGTTTCCTCATCTGTAAAAGAGTATAATAAAAGTGTCCACCTCTTAGCATTGTTTTAGGGAGTCCATGAGATAATGGTTATAAAGGGCCCAGAAAAATACCAGGCTCATGCTAACAGCATGTGTGGTATCTCTAATAATATAATAGTAATTTGTCTTGTCATAGTTCCTATATTATATCTCTTCACAAGGCTATGATGAGAATTGAGTTAGAGAATACGTGTTGGACTCATTTTTTTTAAAGATTTTATTTATTTATTTTAGGGAGAGAGTGAGCATGAAGGTGGGGAGGGTCAAGGGGAGAAGCAGATGCCTAAGTGGGCAGGGAGCCTGATGTGGGGCTCTATACTGGGACTCCAGGATCATGACCTGAGTTGAAGACAGTCGCTTAACCAACTGAGCCACCCAGGTGCCCCCACATTGTGTTCATTTTTGTAGTGCTATACAGCCAATTGCCACAAACTTGGCAGCTTAAAACAAGAGCTATCGATTATCTCAATTTTTATAGGTCAGATAGGTCTGGCTTAGCTGGATGATCTGCTCAGAGCTTCATAAGGCTGAAATCCAGGTGTCAACTAGATCTTTCTTTCTGGAGCCTAAGATCATCTTGCAAACTCATGTGGCTCTTGAAAGCATTCATTTCCTTAGGATGGAAGTCCTCATTTCTTGTTAGATGTTAGCAAGAGGCTACTCTCAGTAACTGGAGACCTCCTGTGTTTCCCTGCCATGTGGCCTTTTCCACATTGTGGTGTTGCTGTCTTCTGGGCCAGGAAGAATGTATCTCACTGGTTTCCAATCCCTTACCACCAGCTGAAGAAAACTTTGCTTATACAGGACTTACTGGATCAAGTCAGGCCATCCAGGTGAATCTCCTATTAGCCATATCCTGCAGCATGGTCATGGCATGATATTATGCTCACAGGTTCCACCCCCCTTAAGGAGAGGAGATCATATGAGAGTGAGGGTCATCTTTGAATTCTGCCTAAATGTGAACATGAAGTGAAAAGTAAAAATGACATACCAAGTATACATTATTGCATGTCATATCACTGCCATCATCATTGTGATCATGATTTCAAATTTTTATCCTCACACAACCCTATTTTACTTATTTTCAAAGGTTGAAATTAACTGTAAAGAATATTCCAATTCATTCAATAACCGTATAACTCAGAGCTTTGCATTTGCTTCATAACTCCCTCAATTCCTATTCTCTTTGACTGGCATATTGACTTCCCACATTCCCTCCTTTGATCATTGAGTCAATGACTCACAGCACTCTCCAAGAACAGAGTTCCATGGAGAAGTATGTTGTACTGAATTCACCAGTCCATAAAATACTCAACCACTATCCCCCTTACATGTATGCAACAATCCTGAAAATTCTTATGGCCTGGTTGTGCTCAACTCTAAAACAAATTAAGGAAAAGGTAATCTTTTCCAATGCTTTAATGATATTTAATCCAGAGACTAATATAACCTACTCTGAGATGTTTATTAATAAATGGCAAGAGTGAGCCCAAGATGATCCTTGTGGCTCTGGCTGTCATTTGGCATGAGGGCCAAATATATTGTAAAATGCTCAATAAATAATAAAATATAACAAATTTACAGTAAATGTAAATATAAAATAGAATATAAAATAAAAATTTACTAAAAGAATAATGTAGGGAAGGGATGAAAATGATTACATCATCCATGAAAACAGAATGGGGAAAAGACTGTTCTGGTATTTTGTTAATGTAAGTCCCATTAGGACAGAGATGAATTTCAAGCCTACACAGAGATTAATAAAACTTTGTTCATGAAATAAAGTAGAATTTTATTAGAAAAAGAATACAAGCTAGAAATTATAACTGTGTTCAAAATCATCTTTGCCAGTGTTGACATTATGATCATGGATGAGTTACTTTTCCTCATAAAGACTTAATTTTTGCCTCTTTAACATGGAGGTAATACTGTCTACTTAAGAACATGTTCTGAGGATTAAGTCAAATAATCTATGCTAAGTTTTTAGGACAATGCGTAGTCCGTGGTGACCATTTAGTAACTGATGACTATTGTTATTGTTATTTTTATTCATTTTAATTATGCTAACTTGTGGCCCAATGTCTGGAATGTTCTAAGTGCTCAGAAAATATTACTTTCTTCACCCTTCTTCAATACCTGTTTGTTGAATTGAACTGGATCTGTCAAGAAGAGAATTTCAGGTATTATCTGTCTGAAATACATTAAGAGGTTACTGCTTGTCTGATTCTATTTAATTTTATACAATTTTCTTCCTCCCTGCTTCCTCCCTGTCTGCATGCCTGCCTATCTCCATCCTTCCTTCTTTCCTTGTCTTTCCTCCTTTTCTTCTCTCTGTTCCTTCCTTTTCTTTCTGTTATCTTTTTTCCTCAAGCAGATATTATTTTAAATTTCCGAACAACCTATGTCAGCAAGTCTGGCCAAGTTATCTTTGAAGCAAGATCAATTTGCATCCACTACGTCACAACCTGGTTCATCATCGATTTAATCGCTGCCCTGCCTTTTGATCTCCTGTATGCTTTCAATGTCACCGTGGTGAGTAAAGAGCTCCCTTCCATATGACCTTAAAGGTTATTTTTAACTCTGTGTTCATTATCCACATGTTTAGGTTTTTAGCGTTTGTGACAATTTGTGCATCCAGGATTTTGTTCCCTCCTGAATAAAGATGCCAAAGTGGCCAATGGTATGCAGGCCACGGATCGCCCACTTGAGGAAGTTTCTTCCTTTAAAAATTTGCATTACCGGTGTGAGTTATTTAAATATCTAGACCAGGATATACCAGAAGCCTGAGTTTATCATCAGTATTGACTCAAAACAAATCCTTTGGCAAGGAAACCATCTGCAGAAATACAAGCATTACTTTGTATTACTTGGGCAGTTAATTGCCTCCAAAGTTCAGTATAGAATTTAAGATTTCTTCTAGTTTTCTGACTTTGACTCTCTACCTCTTCAATATTTCATTATTCACTGGCAAAACAAAGAAAAGGCCAATCAAGATGCAGGAGAATGCCAAAATTAAAATGAAAGAATTCAACCATTTCTTGAAGTCCTTGTAAAAATGTTGGAGGGGGCAGAAACCTAAATGACACAATGACCATGAACTTGAGAGCTCTGTTGGATTTTTAACTTTTCTCTAGGATTGTAACTTCTCCTCTTTCTTCATGGAAAACACTTATAAAAACTTCATGCCTCTTCGTAGGAAGCAAGTATGTCTACTTGTGGTAGTAGCTATTTCTACTATTGAACAATCGTTCTTTTTTTAAAAAAAGATTTCATTTATTTATTTGACAGAGAGAGATCACAAGTGGGCAGAGAGGCAGGCAGAGAGAGAAGAGGAAGCAGGCTCCCTGCTGAGCAGAGAGTCCAATGCGGCCTGGATCCCAGGACCCTGAGATCATGACCTGAGTGGAAGGCAGAGGCTTTAACCCTGAACAATTGTTCTTAAGAGCATTAAGTGCTCCCTATACATAGAGAGACTTTTAGGGACGCATAATAGCATTTTTTGGCCAGTAATGCAATTTGTTCTTACAGTAACAATTTTTTTTATTACCATATAATGTATTATTTGTTTCAGGGGTACAGGTCTGCGATTCATCAACATTACACAATTCACAGCACCTACCATAGCACATACCCTCCCCAATGCTCATCACCCAGCCACCCCATCTTCCCACTCCTCCACTCCCCACCAGCACTCAGTTTGCTTCCTGAGATTAAAAGTTAAAGTAACAAATTTTAGCAGGCAAAAATTTACTAAACATTTGTTCAGATTAAACATATTTCTTACTCAGTCGACAACCCCTTGAGATTGTCTATTAAAGTGATCAGTGTTTTTCAAATACAGTCCTTACTGACTTTGGAATGAAGTTTGAACTGTAATCCTGCCTTTTTAATGCAGGTTTGTGCAGTGTTAATTACCTATATGAGAGTATTTTTCTTTCTTTTTTTTTAATATGGAAAGTTGAGGGTGTCAACATCTTTAAGAAGTTTATAAGTCAACTGAAAGGAAACCTCTGGGGAGAAACTTAGTATATAATATCAATCAGTGCCACTTTTGAATTGTTATCCAGGCTTTTAAAAGTGCTTTTTAAAATTGAATTTGACTAGATAAGTGTACTGTAATGAAAGCATAATGACTTAAAACAAGGCTTTTGGAAGACTGCAACAAAAAAAAAAAATTCAAAAGAAATATACAATTCACAAAATGTTAAAAAAAAATTTCTACCTTCTCCTGGAGAATTAATTGTTAAATAAATGGTGTTTATTAGACTGTACTCTAAATTAACTCACTGCTTTGCTACTAAATACTATTAATATTTTTTCATATTCCATTTCTCTTTGGGCATTGAACGAATAGAAACATTAAAAATATATAATATATATTTATAAGATGTATGCAATTTTAGGATATATAACCTGTTTGTATATCATTAACATCCTCATTGCCTAAAATTAACACAAAGGATTTTTGAAAAAGTCTAATTCTCCTATTTTGATGAATTTTAAATACTTGCACACTTTTACTGCATTCTTGCTCCCTTTCTTCGTTCTATCTTGTGAAATCTGGCATGAACATTTTATAAAGAATGCAAGTTATATATCAACATCTTTGTTGGAAAGAAAGAAAAAGAGGAAGGAATAAAGGAATCTCTTCTCATTGGAGGGAGCATATGATCGTTAACAAATTGGCACACAAATTTGGTATGTCCCCAAGTAAATTATTCAAGATGAAATATTCTATTTGAACAGAAAAGTTTGTTCAGTATATTATGTTTGCTCCTCAGGAAAACATAACTTATGAGGAAAAGTTTATGCATTATGTGAATTTTATACTGCACAGACTTAAAAAGGGGGGTAGAATAAATAAGCAAGCACAGGTGTTAGCTTTCCAGAATTAAAATACATCCAGTAAGTTCGTCTCTATAGATGACATTTGAAAATGCATTGCAACCATCAAAAATGTATTGAATGCTCTAATTTTGATTTACCCATAATTGCTGATGGTAAATATTTTGTATACAGCTTACACATTTCTTTAATAAAATTTACTATGTGTAAGTCACTATGAAAAGCAGTCTTAGAGACAAAGTTCTGAATGAGATATAGAAAATATGATAGAGTGAAAAAGGCAAAAGTGTAAATCCTACTCTTATCACTTACCATCTGAGTGACTTCCTTGGGGAAGTTAACATCAAAATTGGCAAAATGAGCATAAAAATCGCTACAGGGTTTATCAGCAGCCTAAAGATTTTTATAAAATACCTTACTAAGTGTCAAACACCCAGAAAGACCTCAGTACCTGTTAATCAACTTCTGTCTTTTTCCCACCTAGTGGATAGCCAGGGGGGTGGTCATGTCCACGTGGTAATATGGGGAACTGCCATTGATAGGGGGTTCTGATGAGTATATTACTGTCTTGCACCTGCCTTTATCAGTGACAAATTCAGAAGAGCATCCTAAGAGTAGAAAGAATAGTTTCTCTTTTTTTTCAGATTATTTATTTCCATCCAAATTAAATATGCCTCTTTCTTTTGTCATTCAGTAAGAGCCCAAACACACATTTTATAGCAAGAAGCTGTTGACTCAGATAAGCATAATTTATTTCAAAAGTGTCACTAAAATCACTAAGGCTGCCTCATCCTGGACAGCAAGTTTAGTGTCCCTTATCTTTCCAAATGACTTATGTTCTCATGGAAGGACAGCCCCCCGTTCTTTCCTCAAACATCCTCTTTCTGGTGAGAGAAAATGGGGAGATCACCCACATCAGTATTCTATGTTCAATGGTGTCTTAGTCTGCTCAGGCTGCTATAACAAAATATCATTGACAGGATGCCTTAAACAATAGATATTTATTTCTCAGTTCTGAAGTCTGGGAAGTCCAAGATCAAGGTTCCAACCAACTTGATTCTTGATGAGGGCTCTTTTCCTGGCTGGTGGACAGCTGTCTTCTTGCTGTGTACTCACATGTTGAGGGAAGAGAGAGACACTGGGTTAAGGAGATAGGGAGCCAGGGAGGGAGGAAGAGAAGAGAAGAAGAAAGAACATTCTCTGGACTCTTCTTATAAGAGCACTAATCCACCTTAAGGATTCCACCTTCACGACCTCCTTTAAACCAAATCACTTCCCAAAGGCCCCATCACCAGTTTTCATCATATTGAGGGCAAGGGCTTCAACATGTGAGATTTGGAAGGACAAAATTCAGCCCACAGCAGATGGTTTCCTCCATTTGGGATTTCTGTTTGAGGTTTCATTTCAAACACTTGACATGGTTTTACTTTGGTGGGTACAAATTATTGTTATAAAGCCAGTCTTAAATGGAGGAAGGGATGTGGAATTGAAAAGCACATATGTAAGAGGTGGAGACACCTTATGTTCAATCCTGAAGCAATAATGTGTTTCAGTTGTGCATCAGAATATACAAAATTATATTCAATCAAATAATAGAGAAAAAAGATAAATCTGAAGGAAAATAAGTATTATTTTGAAGAAATTAAATTGTCTTGGGGCGCCTGGGTGGCTCAGTTGGTTAAGCGACTACTTTCAGCTCAGGTCATGATCTTTGAGACCCGGGATCGAGCCCCACATCAGCCTGCTTCTCCTTCTTTCAGTCCCTCTGCTTGTGTTCCCCCTCTGGCTGTGTTTCTCTCTGTCAAATAAATAAATAAAATCTTAAAAAAAAAGAAATTAAATTGTCTCACCATCTTTTATTCTATCACCTCTTGGCAGAATATGTGGAGAAAAGGCATTGGTATGGTCATAAAAATGACCATGGCATGGGAATCATTTAATTTTAAGAACTTTCCAGAATAGCTGTAAGTTAAAGTAACTGTCATAGCATGGAATGAAACGTGGCCAAGTTGTGCTGCTCTGTTTCCTCCCGCAGGTGTCTCTCGTGCATCTCCTGAAGACTGTCCGGCTGCTGCGTCTTTTGCGTCTCTTGCAGAAGCTGGACCGTTATTCCCAGCATAGCACAATCGTCCTGACTCTGCTCATGTCCATGTTTGCGCTCCTTGCACACTGGATGGCGTGTATCTGGTATGTCATTGGAAAAATGGAGAGGGAAGACAACAGCCTTCTGAAGTGGGAAGTTGGTAAGGGCTTACATTTGTCACATTTTCCATTTTTAAGTGAAAAAGGAAGATTGTCTAGAACTTGGAGGAGGTGAAAGATGAGTCCATAAATATGTTCTCTGACTGTCAATTTGTCTAATACTTTTTAGGGCCTGGTGGGGGGGGGGTCCATGATATTAAGTGATTTCTTTTGAGAAAATACTCTGGAAAATCTTTATACATTTTTAAAAGTGTAATGAGTTAAGATTTCAATGGGCTCACTGTTTAACATGACCAGCCAGGCTATATAGAAGTGTTTAGATAAGTAATGTGTGATCTTATCTGACATATCCAGTGCAGGGCTAATCTCACTGAATCACTGGGCAACTGGGCTATGGCCAATCATTTCAGTGAGAGAGAGAATGAGTATAGTATAATGAAACACTTTCCACATTTAGTATACTTTGAGAATTTGTGATGTTAGAGGTAACTGGATATTCACAAATATAATTTGTAGAATTTTGTGTCCCCATAATACATGGGAATTGAAGGGAGATTTTCCCAAGAGTTATATAATTCTGCATAAATGAATCTGAAATGCACTGCACAGAAACACATTTTTAAACTTATGTTAACCACAAGAACTTTACAGAAAATGAAACTCTGAAGGCTATAACCCTCTAGCCAAAAATATCTTCATTCTTCTCCCAGTCGTTGCCTTTAGAAAATTGTCATAGTATCCCACATAGAATCCCCCCCCCCATTCTGACATTTCCTTAAAAGAATCTGTTTCTTGGTTGACTAGAAAATTCTTCACTTCTTTTCTCCAAAAATCAATCTTGAACTTTCAGAAGCTCAGACCTTGCACAGGGATGAAGCCGGAAGAGATTCCCAAGACAGAAACATCTTCTAACTTTTCATACCAACACTTAATGGCAGAATGCATTGGGAAAATCCATGGGTTGACTCTCATAATGTCACCCTTTTACCAGAGGGCATACACAAAGCCTTTAAAGTATGTGTTTGGAGAATGAGCTGGAGACCCTAAGAAAAACAGATTCTAGGGAGTGACTATCCTTTCTGAGTTCTTAAAAATGCTCCTCCACATCTCAGTTTTGACCCTAAGCTACACTGAAGCAATAGATGTGTTCTGATAATTTTCATCTCAGACGGATTTTATCTTCCCTATCAAAGTGCTTCTTCTGTGTCTTGCTATGGATCTCAATTCTAAGAAATGAAGTCACAGGAGAAATAAAACTGCATTGTGAAGCAGGAATATTCTACATAAAAAGAATATGAGATGAGATGTGAAAGAGTGAGAGAGGGAAGACAGGAAGAGGAAAAGACAATGAGGGGAAGACAGAGAAGAGTTGATTAAAAGGAGGACCAAAGTCTGGATTGTACTTGGATTAAAACATTTCCTGTCCTTTAGTATTGTTTCCCTTTCTATTTTCTTGTCCTGAAGGCTCTCTCATCACATGCTTTGGTGTAGTCCTAATGGTGTTCAGTGTATTACAGCATTAGATCTCTGCTCTTTGTTTTGAATCCATATTAAAATTCTGACTTGTGGTCAGTCACCTGATTCCTTTCTGGTCCTGACCTAATTTCCTTCAGGTCCCAGACCTATACACTCATATTAATTTGTAAGTCTTGTCTAGTCTGAGAGTCTCCAGATGGGGAAATTCAGCTTATTCACGCTCTCAAATTTAGTTAGATGAGGAAAGCTTTTTGTTTCATTTCCAACACACCAGTTATGTTGCAGATGTACAAACTAGCTGTTGTTTTTCTTCCCACAAACACACAGAGGTATTGATTTTCCAAGAAAAAAGAAGACAACCATCTAAACTGCTTCAGTATTGCCCCCTACCTCTCTTACTCTTAAACCTGATATTATGGTTCAGTGTAACGAATGGGAGCTTGTGAGGTGGAAGTCAACCCACAAAGAAAGCACTGACATAATGCAGTGATGGGAAGAAAACACTGGCTTGGGGCAACAGAATTCTCCTCGTTGAGGCTCCACCACTAATAGTGAGGTTTGCTGTGATTTTGTTCACCTCTACAGGCTTTGATTTCCTCATCTACAACATGAGAAATACTCACCATAGAACCATAATTTATGACTTTGATGGAAGAACAAACCCAGTTTTGTGTGTTTATTTGTTTTTATCATAGTTCAGTGTCCACATTAACTGTCAATAGCAACCATACAATGTCAACAAGTTTGAGGAAAAAGGATGTGTCAGGAAGTACATCTTGTGATCATGATGGCATGTTAAAGAATTGATACATTTTACTCAGTTATGATAAGAATAACTCAACCTTTATCTTTAGAGAATCAGATTTCTTGTCCAAACGCCTCCCAGAATATGAGCAGGAAGATAGTATGCTAATTATGTCTGTCAATATTTGATTTATAGGCTTGGCAACAAGGACTTTACTTTTCTTAAAATTTCTTGTATTAGTGTTCATGTAAAATGTTCTCCAGCTGAGATTTGGACACAAATTAAATAATCATGACCTTTTCTACTTAATTTTTTAATGATGCAGATGAGAATCTAGGTTAATTTAGTTTTTACTAAATTAATTTGTAATTTGTACACTAGTATTATTTTATCTTTTTTGGTCCACCTACCATGAATCAAAAAATTCTTCATACAAATAAAGTTTGATTAGGGAACATGGTCTTTATGTTGTGACTAACACTAGAAGTATAGAACAGATTCATATTCCTAAGGGATAAAATGGAATTTTCTTTCTGATCATTGTTAATTGCCTCAAAGTGATTTACCCCCTTTTTTGCCCTTGGCAGGTCTACTACTTACAGCTAGAGAGAGTTCCAATATTTTGCATCAGATTAAATCAAAGTTAATCTTTAAAAAAGATTGTAGTATCTGTAAGATATCTATTTTTAGAAGGAAGAATTACAGTGGACTAATTATAAGAGAGGCTGGTTACCAACTGATTTGCCTGGTGTTATTTTTACTTCATATTCTTATGTGCTTGTATGCTATATTTTAAGAAATGTAAGGTTTGACTTATTGGTTCATGGAATTTTAGACTTACGAAGACCTTAGTCTAACTTTTTTGATTTTTTGGTGAGAAATCCAGCTCTAGGCTGTATAAGCTCTGTGATGTAGGGGTTACTCTCTGCTCTATCCAATGTTGTGTCCTTACTATGGTGTCTAGTTCTAGGCACATGGTAAATTTGTGAAAAAAAAAAAAAGTTGAGAGTTAATTTTTTTTCTTTTTTTTTTTTTAAGATTTTTATTTATTTGACAGAGAGAAACACAGGCAGGGAGGGAACACAAGCAGGGGGAGTGAGAGAGGGAGAAGCAGGCTTCCTGCTGAGCAGGGAGCCCGATGTGGGGCTTGATCCCGGATCTCCGGGATCATGACCTGAGCCGAAGGCAGTCGCTTAACCAACTGAGCCACCCAGAAGCCCCGAATGAGTTAATTTTCAAGGTCATTCAATTACTACTGACAGTCATGGGACAAGAGTATAGATTCCTCAACTCCTTGTGTATAATTCCTTCTAATAATTTTGAATATTTTGAAATTAGAGGAAATGTTTGTTTAGCAAATATTTTCCAGCAGAAAGATTGAGAGGAGAAGAACAAATGGGGTGGTCACTTACTATTTGCTTACTCGGGGCAACGGGTGGCTCAGTTTGTTAAGCTACTGCCTTCAGCTTGGCTCACAATCTCAGTGTCCTGGGGTCGAGTCCCATGTTGGGCTCCTTGCTTGGCAAGTAGCCTGTTTCTCCCCTGCCTGACATTCCCCCAGCTTGTGCTTGCTCAGTCCCACTCTCTCCCCCCCCCCTCAAATAAGTAAATAAAAATCTTAAAAAAAAAAAGATTTGTTTACTCACTCAAAAAATATTTTTTGAGTACCTACTACATGCTTGCTTGGTCCAGTGTAAGTCACTTGAGTTACTAAAACTAATCTGCTTAATGTCATGAAACTTAAAGTCCAGTAGTTAAATGGAAACAAATAGCTCAATGGATATATCACAGTGTGACAGTTCTATAGCCGGAACATGCATAGAGGGGAGGCAGCTAGATCCAGCTAGCATATCAGCAAAGGCTTTTCCAAGATGAGCTGGATTTAAGGGATGAATATGTCTTGTCTCTTCAGGTGCTGAGGAAGGGGCATGGGTGAGAGCATGATTACATGAAGCAGGTCACAAGGAATCAACATAAAGGGTGAATGGGGTAGAAAGGTGATAAAGCTCAAGTGTCAAGTAGTCAGGGACCCGATCTTTAAAGACTATACATGCTAAGCTTTCGAGTATGGACTTCATCCTAAGGCTATAGCAAAGCATAAAATTCTTTCAAGCAGTGATCCTTTGAATATAGAACACTGGGGAATGGGGGAGATGTTTTGCTCTGCTTCATTTTCAATATCTATAAACTGCCAATAATAATGGTGCCCACCTCGTTAGGGTTGCCAGTATTAAATTAGGAAATCTATGTGAAGCATTTAATACTGTGCCTGGCACCTAGTAAATTCTCAATAGATATTAGACATTATAGCCATAGTTACCATTTTATTATGACAGTCACTTCTAATAAGGAAAGTACCTTGAACTGTGACTAGTGATACTTATGATTCTGTATGGGAAGAGTATTAAGAACTGCTTTTAAAAAATACTTCCTTTTAAGTTTAGCTGTAGTGCTGGACAATGAATTTTATGCTTGTGCCTATCTTCAAAAAAACACAAAAAAAGCCACACTTTATATTTGAGTCAATCTCTGAAAAATTAGCAACCTTCACGTAGCCTGACAATTGCACCTGCAGATTTCCCCTTCTAGGTTAATATGGGTGGCAGGTCCAATGTCTATCCTATAAAC
Source organism: Spilogale gracilis (assembly GCA_004023965.1). Lineage (NCBI taxonomy): Eukaryota > Metazoa > Chordata > Mammalia > Carnivora > Mephitidae > Spilogale > Spilogale gracilis. The sequence continues at coordinate 125,627 of PITA01000293.1, forward strand.
TTGTTGGGATATAGAAAAGTTTTATAAAACTTAGTACTTCAAGGGCAAGATTTAACACTACATCAGAGAGGCATAACACAACTGAGTCTGTGTGGTTTTTTACTTTTTTAAAATTGTTTAACAATTTGTTTATTTTGGGGGGAGGAGCAGGAAAAGAGCACAAGAGACAATCTCAGGCCACTCTCCACTGAGTGTAGAGCCCTACAGGGCTACATCTCCTGACCCTGAGATCTTGACCTGAGCTGAAATCAAGGGTCAGACACTGAACTGATTGAGTCACCCAGGGGCCCGTAAGTGTGCTTTTTAAATTAAAACTTTTATTTTGGCTGCAGACATGTTTCAGAATGATCTCTGGGGGAAGGGGGGAATCTTTACTTGTTTTCTCTAAGTCTTCAATAAATACCCAGCTAGAAATGTGTGAGAAGACATGCATATTTTTGTACACTTCAATTAATGTAGGGATATATTATTTTAATGATCACTTATGAAGTTCAATTAATGACTTATTGTCACCGCTGGGGACCAGCCTCAACAGAGATATGGGTCCCGAAGCGTGGGATGTCTGGCGGGCAAAATAATAACATGGACATGGAAATCTGATGCAAGCTGACAGACCTGAGGTCAGTCAGGAGAGACCTATGAAGCAGGCTCAGGCTCACGCTCTGGGCTCTGGCTTTTTAGCATTGGCTTTCTAGCTCTAGCTCTCTAGCTCTGGCTTTGGCCCTCTTGCTTTGCTTCTGTCTCTCTTTGCAGGCTCTCTTGCTGCCTCTGCCTCTGTCTCTCTTGACTGTCAAGGGTCCCAGTCTTTTATTATTCCCAAATGAGGAAGTTGGGTGGTGCAGTTAAATCTTTAACTGCTTTTGCACCCACCCTAGAGACAGGATTAGTATTGTTACTGCAGGGTACAGAGTGATTGCTTAGACTCACAGAAGTTGAGACCATTGAGGCACAGGGACCAAGAAATACAGATAAGAGATACAGAGATATGATTACCGGGAGGAGGATTAAATGGAACTATATGTCTTGAATAAGCACACAAAGGACATATTGCCCTGACCCACAGGATATGTGGCTTTCTGGATTCTAGGTGGGGAAAGCCCGGAGGGACTTTTGTTCACTTTCACGGGTACCTCCACCAAAGTTTCTGGTGGCTTGGGAGGGGTGGATCATGCACCATCCTCCGACAACTTATGAAGCTCAATTAATAAGATTGAATTAGTCCTTAAAGAGCTCCTTAGGATATTGAATAGAATATAATGGTTCTGATTTAAGCGAGAAAGATTTGGACTTGAATCTTGCTTCAGGGATTTACTAGGCACGTGATTGTAACTTTAGTGTGTGACTTTTTTATACAAGGATCTTTAGTTTTCTTGTCTGTAAAGTGGGTATGGTAGTACTGACCCTCGGTGCTTTTGAGTATTAGAGGTGCTCAAGTTGACATACCTAGCATAGTCTGGTACGTAGTACCTTCTTGCAGATGGTAAGTACCACCATTACAACACCTCCTCCATTCTTTATACTAACCAGGCTATTCTTGAGCTGCAACTACCTGCTCAAACTTACATCAGTGAGCTAGATAGAGTCCAAATACCAGTACTATTCATGTGTAGTGAAGAGGCAAAAAGGTGGTATTTCTCTAACAGTCACTATTCTTGGTTGCAAACAAAAATAGAAAAGGGATCCGTCAACAGGACATGCAGACTCAGTCAGAGACACAAGTCTTAGGGAAAGAACATGATCCAAGGCAGGTCCAAAGATCCCAATGCAGGAAGCACCATGGCTAACATTTTGCAAACATAGCCTAAACTTGTTTTTGTCTTTGTAGATTCTATGAGAGAGTCCTAACCTCCTGTTTGTCTCTGATTCACAGTCTCTGGAGGGAGAATCCAGTCAGCTAAACTTAGTGACATGCTCAAACACTGACTGCTGGGGTGAGAAGGACCTCCCACCTTTCACTTCCACAGTGGGAATCTATGTCTCCAGTTCTATGTATGATGGAGAATACCTGCTTCACATAAGATTTTAGACAGCCAAAAAAAAAAAAAAAAAAAAGAAAAAAGGATGACTATCTTCTACAATAGCATCTTTACCCTTATATTTAAAAACAGTACAACTGAGACACCTGCCTTAGGCTCAGGTCATGACCCCAGATTCCTGGGATTGAGTCCTGCGTCGGGCTCCTTGCTACATGGGAAGTCTGCTTCTCCCTCTGCCTGTAGCTCCCCCTGCTTGTACTTGCCTTCTGTCTCCCTCTCCCTTTCTCTCTGACAAATAAGTCTTTTAAAAAATAAAAATAAATAAAAAATAGAAACAGTGCAACTTACAAAAACATTTACTAAAATGCTTCTATGAATCATACCCTTCTCCAATATCATCATCTCAAATGGAATTAGCTGGAAAATGGAGGTGTGGTAATCATCAATGCTTTTGCTTACTATAATATAATCTGTGCTCCTTATGTAAACATCACAGTGGCCTTCTACTTACCAAACTGTGTTACTTCCACTAGACTGCATCTTGGTCAGTAGCTTCCAGGTGCAGCCAAAATGCTTCTTTATAGTCTTTCTCAAAGCTATCTCTATTGGTAAGCTATGACATGCTGAACTTTAAAATAGAAAATCTGCTACAGAGGTTAGATATGAGAGTATACTGTCATAGAGAGAAGCTTTTTTATCTTTTAATCCTTTGGCTGGAGTAAGCTTATCCATTGTGGGGATGCCTAAAAGTGTGTCTGTACCAACGACCAAAAAAAGAAAAACAAGCCCAAAAATCTAGAATGGGAAGAAAGGATTAAATGAGATATCGTTTTCAAACTTTCATTGACCATTTTAATCCTAAATCTGATCCTCGTTGGATAAAACATCATAAAAGCTGGTTGATTCGAGGGCTTTCTAGTTATTAATTGCTTAGCATTTACAAGCCTCATGCAATGGGGAAAAAAACCAGACTTACGATATTGTGGGCTTGTTATTTCAATAATGATATGCGTTTTTCCTTAAGAAGATAGAATTGACTAGTACTCTACATTCTTAGATTTTGTATAAAAGGTTATAAAAAACGTTTGGGGAATATAAGAAATAAAGAAAGGGGAAAAAAAGCCTTAAATGAAGGTTTCCAGCCATTAAAATGCACCCTAGTGAAGGACACCTGTGCCTTTTTTTTTAAACACAAGATCTTAAACTTTAATATGTACTGAAATCACCTGCGTACTGTATTAAACTACAGATTCTAATTCAGTAAGATTAAGTTGGAGCCTGAGACCCAGCATATTTAACAAGTTCCCAGGTGAAGTCTGGGCTACTGGTCCCCCCACCATAATTTGAGTTGCAAGATTTTAAAAAGCTTGGAGATTTCCATGACTTTAATATTCCTGGTTTATAAACAGTCCTAAACCAGCAGCAACTCAGTCCTTCCTATCCTTTCCCACATTCCTATCCCTTTTCAATCCTCATCACATCTGTGAATTTATTTGGATATGGAAATGGACCAGGGAAGCCCATTGAGAAAGAATTCACCTCAATGCTGAAGCAATACAACACTGTAGTTTATTTTATTTTATTTTAGAGATTTTATTTATTTCTGTGTCAGAGAGAGAGGGAGGGAGGGAGAGAGTAAAGCAAGGGGAGCAACAGGCAGAGGGAGAAGCAGGCACCCTGCTGAGCAAAGAGCCCAATGTGGAACTCCATCCCAGAACACTGAAATCATGACCATTTAACCAGCTGAGCCACCCAGGTGTCCCACCATCATAAGAAACATTTATATTACTGGTAGTTCTGAGAAACTAAAATTGAACACTGTTGGTTTTAAAACAGTTGCCAATGCGCCATCCTATTTTGATAAAAAGTTTCTAGAAAACAACATTTTCATGTTTTCAGAGCAAGATTTTATTCTCTTGCCAAAAAAGAGCAAATGGTTTATTTTCTTTCTTTCTCTCTCTTCTTTCTTTCTTTCTTTCTTGCTTGCTTGCTTGCTTGCTTTCTTGCTTTCTTGATTTCTTGCTTTCTTGCTTTCTTCTTTCTTCTTTTTTTTCTTTTTTTGTATTGTTGATGCCCAATGTCTCATTAGTTTCAGGTGACAAATGATTTATTCTTAAAATTCAGATTTCCATTGTACTTTCTGAATATAATGATAAACTTTACTTATAAAAATTGAGGAAATAGGGGCACCTGGGTGTCTCAGTCATTGGGCATCTGCCTTCACTCAAGTCATGATCCAGAGTCCCAGGATCCAGACCCACATCGGGCTTCCTGCTCAGTGGGAAGCCTGCTTCTCTCTCTGTCACTCCCCCTGCTTGTGTCCCCTCTCTACCTCTCTAGCTGTGTTTCTCTCTGTCAAATAAAGGAATAAAATCTTAAAAAAAACTTGAGGAATGTCCAATTCTGAGGTTGAATTATCTCCGTAGTCTTACTGTCACTGTTTTAAAATTATATGGGCATTTAGAAATCAAGCAGCACAAAATAAGCTTTTAATTGCATAATATTCTTAATCCTTTGATGGGGAAATTCTGGGTTTCAGGTAGCAGACTGGGAATTAATATGGTTTCATGTTGCTGGAATTGTTCAGTAAAAGGTCATACTTCATACTTAACAATTAGAAAATACTGAACCTGAAATATACTCAGAATATCCTCGTGCCAGAGTTTCTAAATATGTTCAAGCTTCAGACGATACACTCCAAGCAATAAATGGCTCTATTGTCATATAAGTTTGAGAAATGAAGCCATTCCATCCCATTCTGAAGGACTGAAAGATATATTAGCACAACGTAAGCTCAGAGAAATCCCAAAGAAACTGATTAAACTTCATTTAACCCAAATGTTGAACACATTTATTTTACCTCATAACCTTTCCTTTTTGTACTATGCATTAATAATAGTCTGCTAACATCCTATTAATTGGGATTTAAAACCACATACCTTAGCAAAAGTTACTAGACTTAGTATCATAGTAAGAGGAATAATTAAGATTGTCATCTTTTTAAAAATATAGGCTACAACATCTATCATTTCACAGTAAATCTGTAAGAATAGGGAGAGATATTGTCCTCATCTCTAAGATGGAAATAATTAAAAATACCTACTTTAGAGAGTAGTTGTGTTGTAGGATCATTGGGTGTGACTATCAAGAAGGAATTCTTGAGATCTTTTATGGTGTAACCTAGGAAATTTATTTAAGTAGCACAGGGACAGGACCCATGTGCTGAAAGAGCTGCACTTTTGCTGTATGAATCTGGTGCTTAATATGCTTATATTCTTAGTGCTCAAGGGAGAGGAGATATGCAGGGAGGATTAGATTATGAGTGTTTCTTCAAATTTCTACTCATAAAACTACTTTCACTGGGATCTCTCTGGTGCTTATCATTCAGCTTGATATGAACTATCTGTGAGATGTACCAGCAGTCATGAGACCCTTTAAAAATGTAGCAACCAGCACTTATTTGATCCTTATAGAAACTATACAGACTTAGGTGAACATTTTTCTGCTTCTATACCTTACAGTTGGGTGAGCTTAAGTAAGCTAATATATATATGCCAATACTTTGCAAACTGATAGGTGCTATAGAATTATGACACAATCATGGTTGTATTAGTAACATATACACAAAAACACATACTTGCATATGTGCATATATTTATATGTATGTGTATCTCTTTCTCTCTTTTCATAGATACATTATGTACATACTCTATACCACAAACTCCTGTCTTTACGTTCTCCCCATGATACTGATCTTGGTGTGCCTATAAAAAAAACCCATGCATGATAACTGTATTTGGGTGAATACAGGAATGAATGAGTGGACCACAAATAAAGGCTTCTGTCCCATATCAATGGGTCATCCCACTCAGATTCAAAGAGGAAGAGGTTCTGAAATCAGTCTTCCTTTAGTGTTTGGAAGAAGTTACACCAAGTTGGTCTTTCCTTATATTATCTCATCATTTATACAAATTAAAGAACAAAATTCTCACTGCTCATTTGGTTAAACTTTATAGCCATGAAGCATATAGATCATACAATAAAAGGAAGCCAAAAAAAGAAAGAGACAAACCAAGAAACCCATTCTTTAAAGAGAACAAACTGATGGTTACCAGGGGAGGGGCTGGTGAGGGGATGGGTGAAATAGATTATAGGGATTAAAGAAGACACTTATATGATGAGCCCTGCAAAATGTATAGAATTGTTGAATCACTATATTATACACCGGAAACAACTTTAACACTGAATGTTAACTCTACTGGAATTAAAATTAAAAGGTGAATTAAAAAAATGAATAAAATAATAGAAAACCAATGTCAAGATTCTATTTCTATTGAATAGCATATTTCTTTAGGATATTTTGACTATCTAAATATTTAATTTCTTCAGTATTCAAACCACATTTGAACAAGAACTGTTTTGTTTCTATGGGAGGAGATAATAAATTTCCCTCTACTTTTTAGTTTCTTTTATTTTATTATTTATTATTTATTTTATTATTCATCATTTATTTATATTATAGGACACACCCCTGTAATAAAAAGATTAACAGGAGAAAACAGAAGGGTAGTAACATGTGTATCTCTTGTATACATGGGAGAAACCCAGGAAAATTGAGTGACTTGCAAAAATAGTCCATACCTTCATCTTAAATACCACCCTTAGCTGAAGACAAAGAATGTTGGGAGTGGGGAGCCAAATATCAGAGTCATCAAGAAAGCACAGTAAACAAGGGTATGGTTGTGTCAGAGGACAAAAATTCAACTGAGTAAATTTGAATATCAAATTAACTTTTTCAGTGATTCAGGGAAGCATCCCCTCTTTCAAGCAGAAAGCAGCCCTGAGGAGGTGTATAAAACAGAAGATTTTCATAGACAGAAATGATGCAGGAAAAGGAAGTTATTAGCACAAGAACAGAAAGGATTGTTGCAGATAAGGTGATCTTCCATTAGCAGGAAGGACAGAGTCTTACTCAACATGTAAATGACCTCACCAGTGCTGATGGGGAAATTCCAGACTGATTGGTTTAAAATTCCGCTCCTGGGTGAGGCTGAAGTTGCAGTTAGATTAGGTGTTAGGTTTTGGTGGGGTTTAGTAAAAGTGACTCCATTTTGGGCCTGTAGTTTCTTTTTAACAATTGATAGAGTATCAATACCATATCAATATCCATATCCAACTTCAAAACCATTTCGTTAAAACAAGTTATTCAAAACAAGTTCTAGGGCGCCTGGGTGGCTCAGAGGGTTAAAGCCTCTGCTTTCGGCAAAGGTCATGATCTCAGGGGTCCTGGGATGAAGGCCCGCATCGGACTCTCTGCTCAGCAGGGAGCCTGTTTCCTCCGCTCTCACTGCCTGCCTCTCTGCTTGCCTGTGATCTCTCTCTCTCTCTCTCTCTCTCTCTCTCTCTCTCAAATAAATAAATAAATAATCTTAAAACAAAAAAACCAAAAACAAGTTCTAATCACAGATGACTTTGTTCACAACAAGGTTTCGAAACATGGATTTGAAATCATGACGAATCAGTACACAAGGAGTGATCACGGGGATCGATTCAGCCTCCGGCCACTTCGCCCCCTCCCTGAAGATCTGGGCGGGACTGAAAGTGCCAACAGTGTGACCACATGATTGGTTCTCCAGCAGTTGGCCCCCATCCAAGTTCTGTGTAAAAGTCACCTCATAAAATGAAGACCAAATACATGTTTCTCATTATAAATTATAATATCACATATACTATTCAAATATATAGATTTTAAAGGCCCTATTCCTCAGAGTTTTGGGATTCTTGTGATGTTAGTGAATAAGTTAGTTCTTGGTACATTTTTGATTTCTTACTGCGGGAGTATGATAAGCATTGGTTTCACCCCTTACAGGATACCAGAAACAGCTAATCATTTCAACTCTTTCATTCTCTATCCTGACCCTTTTTTGTGTGTGTTTTCTGAATTAGTAAATGGTTCAAACATGCTTCCATTTTCTAGCTGGAGATAAATTTGGGTTGGTACTGCTGGTAGCTCTCATTAGATCCAAATCCTCCAATGAGCTGTTTCCTACTCTCATTTTTGGCCTCAAAGCCCTGGAGGAATATGCTTGGTTCTCAAATATCTTGAGCCCTGCCCTGAACCTAGACTTTGGAAGGGAGAGTCTCCTTTGAGTATTTTCTGCAAGGAAGTTTTGTTTTGAAGTGATGTTTGTTGACCATTCATTGACTTCCTATGCTCCTCCCAAAGGATCCTATGACTTAATTACTAGAAATTTTGCCTACTTCTGACCTCTTCCTTTCAACTCTATATGATCTTCCTGAGTTGTGTGGTTGTTAAGCTAAGGAACAGTAATATGTTTCTGGCTCCCAGAATGCCTAATGCTTCCGTTCTTAAATAAGTTCAAAGTTGAAGACACTAGTTTTAGGTTGGTCCAAAGAAGAGAAAAAGTGGTCAGGGGGAGTTTAATATTAACTGAGTGAGGCTTGGATGTAACTTTCTCCCTTTCTTTCTTTCTTTCTTTCTTTCTTTCTTTCTTTCTTTCTTTCTTTCTTTCTTTCTTTCATTCTTTCTTTCTTTCTTTCTTTCTCCCTTCCTTCCTTCCTTCCTTCCTTCCTTCCTTCCTTTTTTCCCTTCCTTCCTTCTTTTCTTATTTTCTTTCTCTTTCCTTCCTTCCTTTCCTTCCCTCCTTCCTTCCTCCCTCTCTCCCCCTTCCTTTCTCTCTCTTTCTTTCTTTTCTTTCTTTCCCTTTCTTTCTTTTTCTTTTTTCATCCATATTTTAAATGCCTAAATAATTTCTCAATATTATTTATTGAAGAATCCATTTACTCACACTAATTAAATATGGCATTTTAATCATACTCAATTATTATGCATACTTAACTAGGTTTCATTTTTCTTTCATTGACAATCTAATTTTATACCAGTATTGCAGAGTTTAATTATTGTACTGTTTAAATTTTGGTACAGCCAGTAAAATGAGGCCATTCTGGCTCATTTACTCATTTAAATCAATATTAGAAAAAATCCCCCTTCCAAAAAAAATCCAAGTTTTAACTAGAGTTAATTTCAAGAATTAATTTAGGGAAATTAATGCTTTTAAAACAGTGAAATATTTTTGTCATCCGAGGTATGGTACTTAATCTCCAATTATTTTAAAAATTTTATATAACTAAGAGGAAATGTGTAGTTTTCCTCATACCAGTTACACATAGTTCTCACTGAGTTTCTTTCTAAATATTTTACATTTTTGTTCTAATGTGGGTGAGATCCATTTTCCATTAATTTTGTTCTAGTTATTATTGATATAAGAAAATCTGGTGACTTGAAAATAATATTGTATAGATATTTCAAACAATATGTACCTAAATTTTAATTAAGTTAAAATTAATTAAGTTTTAATTAATTAATACATTTATTTAATTAAATTAATGCTCAGGAAAACAGTCTTATAATCTAAAGTACTAACAAATTTCTCTTCTCTAATGTCTATACTCTTTTTCACACTGGCTGGAGAAAATTATCTATTTTATTAAGTGTTTACTCTAACTTCATTAGATGTTACTGAGATGTTTTATAGATCACTAATAGACATTATTATTGATATTTGATACTCCACAGAGTTACATCAAACTTTAAACTATGGCCTTCAGAAAATACATTTTGTTAGACAACATGGTATAATAGAACAATTCTTAACTTGGAAGTTGGGATCCTCTATTCTAACTGCAGCCCTGCTGCTAATTAGCTGTATGATTGATGAAATTTTATCAGCCCATATCTGTCCCATTTATCTCTGCAAAATGAGATACAAAACTGATTTTTACTGAGTCTCAGTTCTTCTTGAGCCCTTTTGGAAAATGAATGGAAGCTGTAGCTCTCTAATGATAAATTCATACCTGCATGTAAATAGTTTGCATAAAATTATAGTTTGCATATTCCATGGTGCTTTTTCATGAACTCCTAGTAAACAAAACAAAACAAAAACATCCTAGAGTTAGATGAACTCTAAGATTGGTTTCAACTTAGAGAAGATTTAGTTACAATTCCTTTAAGAAAACTACCCTGCACTTGAAACCGGAGTGTGTTGAAGAAGTAATACCTTAGTTTGTTGACATATCTTTCACCATGAGACTCAGTCAAAGCTGCCCTAACTCATTAGTAGAACATTTTTTCAACTTTCTGTTCCTTCTAGGTTTTGTACCATTGGAGTGTAATTGTAAGTAATCTGTACAATAATATACAAGTTGTGAAAATCCTCTCCTTTAATCCACTTCTTCCTAAAGTTCCTAACCATTGAAGGAATTTAGCCACAGCCATGCACTGTGAATTTTATGATGCAAACTCAATATACAGTTTCACTTTACATCCACCTTTGAAGAAATATAGTGATTTCTTAAACTGAAAGAAAGCAATACTGCTCTCTAGATTGGATATAGAAATATCCAACTTGTGATTGAAATGTTCAAATTTTCATTTCTGATTTAATCTCTAAAGGATAGTCAGAAGCAATGCTGATTTCCTAATATCTTACAACTTCAGTCATTTGGAGAGCATTGTGATTTGCCCAGCTGGGGAGTGCCTTTGCGTTGCAGCCTTTAACTCCAGCATTTTTTTTTTTTCCAACCCTGTACTCAGCAACCATAGGAAATTGAGTTGGCTCCAGTTGAATTTCTGCTATAGTCCAGCCAACCTTGGTTCATAGATCACAGGATGTTGGTATAAGGAGGAGCCCTAGCGAGAACTATTCTAAACCTCTAAGTTTGCTTACAAGCTTGCTTCTTATGATGCACTGGTTAAAATAGTGGACTGGGAGTCATGAAATTAAGAGTCCAATCCAGGCTTCAGGCTTCATATTTCTTCTGGGTAAAATAAGGTGGTTAGAACAGATGATCTCCAAAATGTTCAGAACATCAACTTATTTTTTATGTGAAGAAGGGGGAAACAAAAGACTTCCAATGGAGATTTTCTACCTTAAGGTATTTCTGAAGATGGAAATACATATTTCTACTGCCAAAAATATGTAACCTGGTTTTTGTGATTTCCAGCCCTTATTCCAAAGAGGGAGCAAGGTTGACCTGATGGAAGTCTTTTTAAAATTACATCTTAGTGTATGCATTCTTCTCCTCACACCTAAATATAATTAAATTTCCAGTGCTGATGGGTAAAAAGAATATTTTTAAGAAGTAATAAAGAAGACTGTTTCCCCATCACTAAATTAAAAAGATTGGATCCAGATAACAGTTCTTCTGAATAGCAACCCTTGATGCATCCTCTTCCATCTTCCCACTAACATTTACATAAAGGACCAGGATAAAAACATCTTAACCATCACTGAAAATTAGAATCAACCATTGATCTTTCACTACAAGAAACAAAAAGAATTTCCATTAAATGACACATAAAAAGGTTTGGATTTTAAAATATAACCAACAGACAACTTGAGGTTCAAATTTTGAGAGATACACCCTAACGGAAGCCCTCCATTCCATACTCAAGTCTGCCCTCTGATTCAGAGGGTGCCGGTCTGTAAGGAAACAGGACAATTATCTCTACCACACACACATCGCTTTACAGCAGAGTGATGGCTCTGCCAGGCTCAGTAGCTTTTCTATTTCATCCAAGATTAAGAGAACATTTCAATGTACAAAATTTCCCATCTTAGCGATACGGGCTGGAAAAGGAGGTATTAGAGGGGTAAATGTTGATATTAACTGGTAAATAGAAAAATCTAGATTACATAGACTTGTGAAAAATTAAATGTCACTACCAAAGAGAACTTAAAATAGTACACATACCTTATAAATCACACAAAACATGGTGCATATAGAAAAAGACAGGAAAAGAGGAAGTATCAAAAAAACACAAATGTAAGAAATAATACGTCTTGATTTTATTGAAAATGTAATGACATGGGGAAAGCTCAAGTAATTTCAAATGACAAACTCAGGAGACAGATTTCTATGTATTGTATTATTTTTATTTGGGATTAAAGGACACACACGGACTAGAAATAAATTCAGTAAGTAATGGAGTTATTCGTAATTTTTTTACATGTTTAAAAACAATTGACTTACATCAAATTGGTATTTAGCTTATATTTACTTAGTACAAACTACATACATGTTTCAGTGCTTAATATATTTGTGTACATTATCTCATCTGATTTTTATTGCATTTTCATGAGGCAGATATTTTCAACCCCATTTACAAAGAAGAAACTAAAGCTTGAAAAGTTTGAGGTTTCCTAGAAATTTCTTTTTTTTTTTAAAGATTTTATTTATTTATTTGACAGAGAGAAACACAGCTAGAGAGGGAACACAAGCAGAGGGACTGAGAGAGGGAGAAGCAGGCTTCCCGCCGAGCAGGAAGCCCGATGTGGGGCTCGATCCCGGGTCTCCAGGATCATGACCTGAGCTGAAGGCAGTCACTTAACCAACTGAGCCACCCAGGCGCCCCAAGAAATTTCTTTTTTAAATAAAATATTTTTAACATACAAAAAATGTAGAACAACCTGTAGACACTATTTGAAATTATACCTTTAATATTTTACAGTATTTGCTTTGTTTGTATTTTTTAAATGATACAATATTACAGATAAAGCCAAAACCTCATTACCCCCTAATTCTCACTTGTTCCCTCGTTACTAAAATTGGTGCATAAGCTTTACTTAGAAGCTGTTTTTCACCACACAGTGTATTAATAAAACAGTGTGTTATTTTGTCTCATTAACTTCCATATAAATGATCACAAATAGAAGTCATAATGGTAATAACAGAGGATAATTAAATAGCAGATACTAATGGATGATAATAACAACACATTGTTCCAGTGTCTTCTTGGTATTGTTCTATGCGTTCTTTTCCCAGATCTTCACCACCAGTTATTACCAATGATTTTAAACTTGGAAAAATCTGGGGGCAAGGAGAAGTGGAGGATATGAAATAGTTTAATTTCCACTTCTCTGTGTAAGTAAGGAGAACATAGTCTTCCCCGCCCCCCCTTTTTGTCTTTTTTGGCTGTTTCCTGTTTGGTGAATGAGACACTTAGCTCATTAATTTGCAAGTTCTTTTCTTTCTTTGATAGTCTGTTTGGTGCTCTATATTTTAAAGTGTTGAATCTTTACGAATTATTATTCAATATGTAGGTGACTTGTGAAGTTAAGTGTTTGTTAGTGATTTCTAACTGGATCCATTAGTTGTCACAGAATTTGGTCCCTGTGACACTGGTTCTTCAGTGTTTGTTGAGGCTCAATTTGAATATATTCTTTGGTGTTTGGATAAAAAATATATAAACTTTTTTGCATATAATTTTGCAATGTTTTATATATGTCCATTAGGTCACTATTCTGAATTTAGTTATACATGTATTATAGATCCTTATTAGGATTTTTTTTTATGGAATATATACCAAAATTTTATTTGGTGCTCTTTCAGATCTCTGTTCATTTTCCATGATGTTTGGTTTCTATTTAGTAGTTCTAGTTCCTTATTCAAACTTCTGAATTGAATTTAAGTATTTAAAATAGATTATCTTAATTGTATTTCCCCATTTTTATTTTATTAATTCAAGTTCACTGTGTGTTATTTTCTTTTCATGTAATTCTTGCAAAAAGTGAACTATTTCTTCATGCACTTTATCTTTTTTATTTTTTCACTTTTATTGTCAGCTCATCTTCAACAGGGCTTCTTTTAGAAATCCCGTACAGGGTGCCTGGGTGGCTCAGTGGGTTAAAGTCTCTGCCTTCGGCTCAGGTCATGATCTGAGGGTCCTGGGATCAAGGCCCACATCGGGCTCTCTGCTCAGCAGGGAGCCTGCTTCCTCCTCTCTCTCTGCCTGCCTCTTTGCCTACTTGTGATCTCTGTCAAATAAATAAATAAAATCTTAAAAAAGAAAGAAAGAAAGAAAGAAAGAAATCCTGTACAGATTGAGGTATGAGATATACAGAATTTGGGCTGTTTTTATTTGCTTTTATCAAGGACAGTAAGATCATCTCTTGCACTAGGATCAAACTCTTAAAAACTTTTTTTAGCTTCGAGGTGCCTCATGGATAATGTATATTTAGACACCAATGAATGCAAGGCACAAGTCTGAATTTTAAAAATTTCTCTCAAGAGACTACTTTTTTAAAACTCTAGTTTCCTTGTCATTCTCAGAAGCTCTTGGGTAAATTATTTCTACCCTTTCCCGTGCATGTGTCATGGCTGTATACCAGGCATCAGTTTCATTGTTTGTAGGATTTCAGTGTTCTCTCCCGTGCCTGCATGGGTGTGAAACCCAAGGCCGTAGACATCACTACTTCTGGTCAGCTGCCTATCCCTCTCTCCCTGTCAGCACCACCAGTACATCAGCCTTCAAATGTGCTCCTCCTTATTTTTGCACATGGAGGTTACACCTTCTCTTTTGGAAGAATGTATATATTACCAGTATTTCCAGGTATTTATATCAGAAAGGTTAACACACTAACCGTTCATAGTTTTTCCAGAACTACAGTATCAATTTCTGCCCCAAATAATGTAACCTAGCATTGTATGTTTTGTTTGAAATATAAGAATGGCTGTCATCTAAGCCTAAAAGGCCAGTTGAATAAGGGTTAATTACTGAAGACCTTATTCCCACTTATGATGCCTTTATAGAGGAAAATCATTTAAACATAGGACATCAAATCTCCAATCCTTCAAAGACCATTGTTCAGCTACTAGGAAAATAAATTATGCGCTGTCTAGAGAAGACATCATCAAATGTGTTTAATATAGAATTATTTCTTGCTAGCTACTATATTAATCATATTCTTTTGGAATAGGTAACAGTTTAATGTATTGCAGCTAATTTTCCTAAGAGACTGTAGATATACAGAAAAATAGGATAGAAAAAGAACTGAGTCTTTGAGATTGTTGCATTTAAACTCGACGAGGTTTTCAGTATTTACAATAAATAAACATTTGTTGAGACCTGAAGAACAGTGCTATGAGCTGCAAGCAATACAGAGAGTTATAAATTAGAGCCTCTGCCTTAGAGAAGTATACTCTCCTCTTAGAGAGTCACGAGGTAGACACAAAAATTATTTGTTAAATGCTGGTTTGGTGCAAATTTCAACAGGCAAAACTTCCTAAGAAGTTTAGAAAGAAATGGAAGTAATTTTAACTGAATCTCCATGAAGATGGCATTTGAGGTGGATTTCAAAAAGGCGAATACTATTTTGGAGAACATTTAGAAAACATTTAGTGAGGTGTACTGTGAATAAATTCATGGAAGTAGGATATTTCACAACAGTTAGTAGATGAGTTTGTGTAGACTAGAACATTCTTGAATAAAATAAAAAGCTTACATGGATGAAGCAGGCCAGGTACTAAAGTAAAGGGTACTGAAATTAAGTTCTGGAAGAAGTGGAGAATGCAAGCCCTACATGAGGGAACCAATTATGACCTAACTCCAGCTCCAGTGTCTGATTTTTCCAGAGAATTTGAGAGTCAGGATGTTTTGGTAGGTGTCTGATATTTAAAGATTGGCAAACAATTTAGAACTTGAAAAGCATAGTGGAAGCACAGTGTAAATAACTGTGGACCTGATGAAGTCCATAAATCCTCAGTTTGCCTATTCAGACACACAATGAATAAAACCAGAGATAAGAATACACATGCTATTTTTAGGGAATTGGTCTCACACTTTATATATACTTGCAATAATGAAAAGTTTCTTCTGTTTGTTAATCCTAATTGTGTGATTATTTTTATAAAGTGGCATTAAATTTTTAAAGGATTTCCACTGGAGTACTTTCTCCATTTAAGATTTTAACAAATGTGACTATAAATTATACATACATGATAAAAGAGAATTAAACACTTTATCTAAACCAATTAGACATCTGGTTTAAAAATGTCCATAACTCTTTTCTCCGTTCTTGTCATGTGTGTCTGTGTGGGTGTTCGCTTTGTATTTAGGGTTTCTCCAACTAGCCACAAAACGAAGAAATCATTAAAATATGTGTCGTAGTCTAAGACCCAGTGGAGGCTACTGCTGAAATCTCCTTGCTGTCATGTCATTTACTTGGACATGAGTCTTTGGGTTTTTGTTTATTTCCACTGGGATTGTCAGGAAAGACAGAGAAAAATCCCGAATTGAATTCCTCAGAAACTCAGAGACCAGAACTCTGTTAAGATAGAAATGATTTGTGAAGCCTCTCTTTGCAAAAATGGTAGATTTGTTTCCTTGTATATTTCCCCATGCCCCTGTCCTCTACACCAAAATTAAATAGACTAGCAGAAACCGGATGCCAGAAGATTGCCTTCATGAGAATATTAACAACAGAAATAAAAGTTAATGTACATCAGGTTTTATGCAGCTTTCAAACTCTATATCCATTTTCTCTTACAAAGACATCGAAAATTAATCTGTGGCTGGACAGCTTCCTGTGGATCTACAATTTGGTCTCTAAGGATCAGATGTCACATGATGGTTTGTAAGAATGTGAGTCGTAGATTCCGATGTCAAAACTTGGATGCTCTCCTTACCATCTGTGTGGGTTTGCATGTCACTTACCTGTCTAAGGTACTGGTCCTGATCTGTAAAATAGAAGCAGGATTGGCTTCCTCACCTACGATGAAGGTTAAGTGATAGAATGTGACTCTTGGATGCTCAGTTCATGTTAACAGCTGATGCTGCCACAACCACTTTGACATCATTATTCCTATCATTGACACGTGATATTTTATTAAAATTATGGCTCTGGTAGCAGATTTTGTTTCCCAGAAACTTTACGTATTTTATCTACAGCGCTGAAGAACTGCTTACAATCTTTACTAAAAAATCTGCCACTGATGGTCAGATTACAGGCTTATTTTTAGCAGACTTTCTAGCCTGAAATGGAATTCTGTCAAGGTTGGCTTTTTTTTTTTTTAGTATGATACACAGGAGGGTGGTATTTCTAATTTTATCATTTACCCATAAATTCATGTTTTTATTGCTAGCTAATCCTATTAATTTTTAAAATATACAGGCTCTTACGGGTTGCAAAGCTATTCTGTGGCTGCAATGGTATATCTTGGAATATGTGGTGACTCCGACTGTCTAGGAAATAACCAATGAAATGATTTCAAAGAGTCGATTAGCACTTGGTTTAAAAGCATGTCATAAGTGAGGAGACATGATTTCTATCTCCAATACAGTCTTTTGTATGTTTCATACAAAAAATGCTTGTTCATAGCAATGCAAATATATTTATAAAAATCCAGATATAATACCATGATGTACTAGGATTCTGAAGAGTTAGATCTTCTTAAATGAATAATCCAGTGTGATTTTGTTGACAACTCAGCATGTGTGACTCTGTAGTTTTTCTGTTGACAATATGCCCTGTGAATGGTGTGAGAAAGTCATGTTATGGTAGTCATTCCTTACAAATGCCATGGCCATATTGAGTGTGTATGGTGGGGGGGGGGAGGGGAACAAACAGCAGTTCATTACCACTGCCAACTTAGAGGATTTTACATTCTTTAAAATTGGTGAATCACATATTTTTCACTCTCTGGAAGGGAAAGATTTCATCTTTGGATGGCAAGCTCAGTGGAATTATTTTAGTACAAGTCTCTATTTTCTATGAATCAATCATTGCATTGAGGCATCAAAGAATTTTTTAAAATCTTGATTTGACCAAATATTGAATTGATTTTGATGAAGATAGATGTTTTGATGCTACCATTTTGAACCTTGAATTTAAATAACTCTGTGGATGTTTGCCCTTACTCTTTTGCCCTCTAAGGACATTTCTGTTGTATATTTAGTAATATAGACATTTTCACTAGAACAACAACATTTCTGACTTCTCTTCTAGAAGGAACTTACTACAACTTCATTATACTTTTTTACATTTTTGGATCAAATACCTATACAGCGGTGTTAAATAATTCCATTTCCTTTTTAAAATTTCTATTGAAATTACTTATATCAAGGTAAATTTTTATATGCAAACTTTACATCAAAGACTTAAATCATCAATCAATTTTTTTCAAATCCCACATCATGCAGAATGAGTTTTCTTTTTTTTAATACTTTATTTTATTTTTTCAGTGTTCCAAGATAGAATGCATTTTCTTTTGTGACATTTCTACCAAGTCCAATTTTCTCAATGTAAGTTTTAAAGAACTAATTTTGGTTAAGAAGATTTTACTCTTCTATTATTTTTGGTCCATAACAACTTTGCATGTAGTTTTAGGTATTGTGGTTTTATTTTTTATTGATTATTTCTACTATGTTTAGTTTGTCCCCAATCAGTGTTTGCTGTCTTCGGTGTTCCTAAAGATTGTTTCTTTTCCGTCAGGTCATTTTGTTTTGGGAACTAGGCAGTTTGAACATGCTCTGTTGTAAACATCATCAGCTATATTTGTTTCATTTCTACTAACCATGCTTATTAATTGGATAGCATAATTAAAATTTGTTTATTTCTTTGGACAAGGAACAAAGAGCATAAGATAGAACAATGATGGCATTTAGATGGAGAGAGGCATCAAATGTCTTTGCAATCCAAATAGTGGGTCAACATGTTCTTTAAATTTTTAGATACCTCAGTGGAATCAATCAGGAAACCTATGGTTTTGCTAAGTGATGGTGATGCCTCAATATACTTTATTATTATCTATGTTAATGGATCACTTTCTTCTAACACCCAAATTTTCCCACTGATACGCCCATTTTTAGTTATATACATGATATATGATGAAAATTAATTGTCAACTCATCTTCTAATTTAGAAAGCTAATTTGTTTTGGAGTCATCTAGTTATTTGTGACAAAGTGATGGAAGACTGCGGAAAGGTGAAAAAGATCCAACATTTTACACAGTAATCCTACCCCAGGCACCAAGACAGATGTTTGATAAAATTATCTTCTTCAAGCCTCTCAACACACAAGAAGGCATTTTTAGTTCCTTTTTAAGTTGCAGGAGCTGGGACTTGGAGGGCTAGCTGCCCTAAGTCAGATTGTTAAGTAGTCATGGGGGCTGCAGTCTAAGCCATCTGCGAACCCAAACGCTGTTTTATATTCATGGCAAGTGTCTCTATTCTGTGGTCTTTATGATTGAGATGGATATGCTTTAATGAATATGTATTGAGTGCGTACTAGGTGCCACACCCTGAGCTAGGCTTGGGAATCAAGCATATAAGATGCTGATAATTCCTGCTCTCAAGAAGCAGCGGTCTAAAGCGAGCTACAGGCAGATAATCAGATGAAATTAAAGGGCAGTGAGGCCTCCAGTGGTAGGAGGGGGAGGAGAGGAGCAGAGGGCTAAGCGATGGAAATGGAAAATTGATTACATAGATTACTGCAAAGTGAGAGGGGATAAAAATAAGTCCTAAATGAAATCACTGGAGGTGCAAGAGTTTTGCAAAATCAGACCAAATGACCCTCAGATGAACACCCAGTGTTTTCTCTAGCAGTTCCTCAAGGCCTCAGTAGCTTTTGCCTTATTGTTTCTTCAAAAATTATTTCTAGATTTTAAGAATGTGTATTACTTTTTTGCGTTATGAGTATTCTCAAAACAGTTGAAGGAACCCCCCTGACTCTAGCAAGAATTACTAAGTTCATCCCCTTGTTATTTGTGTTCTCTCTCTCTCTCTCTCTCTCACACACACACACACACACACACACGCACACGCACATACATATACGTAGGGGAAAAATGATTTGACGTTTCCTGTTAAATTATTCAAAGGCTTAACATTCTTGTCACAAAGTTATCCATTATATCAAATATTAGTCCTTGATGTAGCAGTTTAAACCCAACTTTTCTTTTGGTTGATTGCTTTTGTTGATTTTTGATATCTTGGAAGAAAAGGAGGATATTTTAAGTTTGCAAACTTGCAGGTTAAACATACTTTTCATGACTTCCTGTCCCATATCCTTCATTTCAGCCAATTGTGTAAACTCCTTTTCTCCACCATGCGTTAAGTGTTCCTGGCCAAGTGCCTTCATTCAGCTTCCCAAAATGCACTTTCCCTCCACCTCTGTTATCCTTTGCAGTACAATTTGAATACTCTCCTTCTTTAAATCATTTCCGATTTCTCCAAAACTGAGTTCAGGCAAACATATGTTATGATTAGAGTTTCCTGAGTAGACTTGCAAGGCAACAATGACCCAGCTCCCTTATCTTTACATCTCACACAGCATCTCCATCTCAAGCATCATGCATGGTTCCTAAATATTTGCTAAGTGAGCTAATTAGTTAATTAATGAATTCAGGGCTTCCGAAAGAAAATTGATCTGAATGTACACTGGGCTGGGAAGTGGATGTGATAACAGAGCATTCGGGAACAAAGTTTTGTCATGAAGGCATAATTACTGATCAAGACAAACAAACAACAAAATACAGAAATGGACTGCATTCAATTCTGAGGCAAAACATTAAAGATAGACATGAACCATCTACGGAATGTACGGAAAAGGGAAACCAGGAGCAGGAATTGGCGTCCTATGATCTTGAAAAAGGTGACCTTCTAAAGTGGGTAGGGTTGCAGCTGAGGCCATGACCATTGTATTTTTAAACATTGGAAATGTTGCTATATTTTAGAAGAAAACAGTAGAAATAGGGCCAAATGGTGGGGAACCAGGAGAGGCAGATTGGGCTCGACCCTAGTCTTAGAGACAGGGCTGTAACTGCATGTTCCTGGGTCCTCAGCAGTTGGAACTGGGAGCCAAGTCCTGCCTCTCCCATAGCCTGGGCTCACCAGGGCCCCACGCTGCTCCCTCAGCCCTGTCTGGGCATGCTGCTTCTTGCTACTTTCTCTCTGGATGTTCTGGCATCCTTGGACTTCCCTGTTTTCATTACTGTATGCTTCTTGCTGCCTCTGCTATATGCCCAGAGCAGGACAGCTTTCTCCCCGAATGACATCTATAAAATTTGCCCCATGGCATTTGAAACATGTTTTCCCGCAACCAGATTGAAGGTATTTCAGAAGATATCATCCAATGAAAGTATAAACACATTTTCCCCCCAAACTGCTAATATGTAAATAAACTGTGGACTGTACTTTGATTACAATGTGAGTTAAACCAACTTTCGCATGCCAGGCTGGAGGCTGAATCATCTCTTGCCCTTGCTTCCATTGTTTCGAACCCATTACAAAGGCATTATGGTCTCCAAATAATGAATTTGTAAACACAGTTCAGGTCCGTGGGTGAAATTAAAAGTCAGATGCCAATGAATGGAATGGTTAAAACATGATTCCAAGTGCTTAGTTTACCTAATATTTTTAATAAGGTCTAAGAAACTAGGAAAGTGGATTTTCATAAGAAAAACAAAAGCTGTGTGGTCTCTAATTTCTCCACAGCATGGGTCTGACCTATATATACAGTCTATGTGAGGGTAACCAAAGAGTTCTATTCCTGGAAAATCATACCTTGGGGACTTGCTGAGAGTTCAATCTCCAGTTCCAAAAAGCTTTCATATTCCCCAAGCTTTTGCTTATGCCGACCATTAACACATCGATTCCCACACAACCACCTTTGGAATAAAAGCTAAGGCTAATGGTGGGGGTGGTGGGTCAGCGAAGAGCATCACAAAAGTTTCCATGCTCAAAATAAAAATAACATGTCTCCAGACCACATGCCCTAGATGATGGTGACTGTAAGCAGCAGAAGATAGTATGGGAAATTTCTATCAGCAGGTGGAAGGGAACAGCAATTACACAGAAAAGTCAACTGGGGCAGCCACTTCTGTGAGAGAGATGAAGACGGGAGAGTGCTGATACCAAAGCCTTGGTTGACAAGAAGGGTCAGGAGGACCAGGTGGTAGCATGGCATATTAGCAAGGGCAAAAACTCTTGACTCAGACAAACCCAGGCTCAAAAGCTGGTCCTTCTCCTTAACAGATGTCTACTCTTGGTCGTGTTTGACTTGGCCTTTCCAAGTACTGTTATTTTAATATCAACATTTTAGATTATAACACTTGGGTCTTAGAGTTGTAAGAAACTCTTACGCAATGGAGGATTAAATTAAATACATATAAAATATTCAGCTCATAGTGTGATCAGTGTGTGGTCTCTATACACAAAGGCACAAGCAAGAATATTACAAGATTGTTTTGACCATAACAAGTCAAGTAACGGTAAAGCAAGTTGACGACAAAATATTCTGAGCCTATGTCCTACCCATTTTGTGTCTTCAGTACCTTGTGATGGAAGGTGGTATTTGTAATATGAATGGTGCAAAATCCCTGATTTGTGAGAATGATGTGATTGTGTATGTTATTTTTGCTACTGTGTTCATTATTTTCTATGGATGGAAACGATAAGCTGGATTGATATTTTACACCAATATTCAGTAATGAAGGATTTTAGAAGTCTGCATTACTTTCAGTAAGATAGAAAACCTCATTCCTTTTCAACAACAGCAGCAACCATAAGAATAGTTTTTATCTAGTGCTTGTTATGTTTACTACTGCATTCTGCTAAGCCCTCTATGTGGCCCGTGTCACTTAGCGTCAAAGCAGCCTATGGGGTGAGTTACTGTCATGTTCTCCATTTTAGCCAGGAGGAGACTAGGGCCCAGGAGGATGAGTGACTTAGCCAACATCACACAACTAAGTAGCACTTTCCTGTGCTGCATTGCTTGCCTTCTGGGCTATCCAGGTTTACCGGACTCCTTGGTGGGACACATTTCTCTATTGTCTGTTTCTCTTCTGCATTCTCCCTATGTCTTTTGTTCCATGATTTGTTGTCTCTGGGCACTCTGTCTCTGTCTCATTTGTAAAAATTTCCATGCCACCTGTAGGTGTCTGGGGCACACCCCGTTGCCCTGTGTTAACTTCACCTCCGATCGCTCAGCCATGTGCTGGCTAAAAACTTATTTTGAAATGTTCGTGCCAACTCCCACCACTTACTGCATTTCATTCCCCATCAAGCCATCAAACAAAGGTAGTTCTATGTTTTTAAAGGCATCACTGGACATATGAGTCAGAATCAGCTCTTCTAAAGGAGAACAAAGGCTAACCACTCGAAGTTGGTGATTTATTTTGACATGTGGGAATTTCCTAGAAAGCTGAAGAAACAGTCCCAATACCAAGTAAAGGTAAATAAAATCCAGAGGACTCTTTAATGGGGTATTTGAATGCAACATTCCAGCATATTGTAGAGCTTAATTTATTTCAGTTACTTGTATAATTGAGATGTTAGAAAATGTATCCCTTTTAATGCATTTGGAAGAAATGTAATTAGAACTTTATTTTGAAGTTCTACAAACCAGAGAAACTTGAGATTCCTTTTTAATTAATGTCAGAGTCTATCCTAATTTAAATGACTTCTAGGCAACTACTACAGCTGAGAAATGGTTTGCAAACATGGGACGTGTTGATTCATTTTTCTTCCCTCAGTTTGTAGCAACTCTGAATCTTTGAGAGAAAAGAGAGAACAAAAAGGCAATTGGGGGCAGAAGATGAAAATAAACTTTAGCATGCCTGAAAAGTAAAATTGTTTAGCTGTATTCAATTATTTTCATCCTAAATTATTTTCCTGAAACATGTTTTTGTCTCTTTGTGCAAAGGATGAGTGCTTTGGATTAGAATTTTCTTATTGGGTGACAAGTTGTCTTTATATACGATATTCTGAGCTCAGATATCAATGTATGTTTCACAAACTCATTAAGCCGTGAAAAACATATGAGCAATTACTTAGGAAAAAATGTTCATGTTGAGGCTGATCCGAAAGCATTGTGGACTGTATGAGGATTTTATGTAAGACAGTTCATAGTTTATGTTCTGTTAACCTAGCCATGAGCCTAATCTTTGTTAGAATTCGGGGAGGGAAACGATACATGAGAGACTTTGTTTTGGAGGGGGTGTGGGGGGATGGGAGAGCCTGGTGGTGGGTACTGAGGGCATGTCATTGCATGGAGCACTGGGTGTGGGGCATAAACAGCGAATCTTAGAACACTGAAAAAATAAAATAATATAATGAGAGGAAAAAAAAAAAGAATTTCATCTATTTTTAGCCAAGATTTGAGATGCATCTGAAAGGACTTCAGTTGGTTGGAACCAGATGGCCTGTACTGCTTCTTCTTAGGATCAGTCAGAAAACCCTACAGTAGCTGCTCAACTATGGTTTCAGGTTGTTGCACATTTCTCATTCTTTCTAGAGCTTTTTTATTTAGTTTGTTTTGTTTTTTGTTTTTTGCTACATGTGAGGATGGTCTGTTTTGGTAGTTTACCATACTCTATAGCCTTTAAATTCTTTCTTTCTTTCTTTCTTTCTTTCTTTCTTTCTTTCTTTCTTTCTTTCTTTCTTCTTTCTTTCTTTCAAGATTTTATTTATTTGACAGGGAGAAACACAGCTAGAAAGGGAACACAAGCAGGGGGAGTGAGAGAGGGAGAAGCAGGCTTCCCGCCGAGCAGGGAGGCCGATGTGGGGCTCAATCCGGGGTTTCCGGGATCATGACCTGAGCCAAAGGCAGTCGCTCAACCAACTGAGCCACCCAGGTGCCCCTAAATTCATCATTTCTTAAGTGAAATGTTATATCTTAGTAATCAGTACTCAGAAAATTTCTTTTATACCAACTGAATATTCAAGTAGACTTTAGAGAAATGGCAAACTTTGGACTGGTTTTAGCACAAGTGGTGCATTTTTTTCTTGACAGTATCAATATCACATAAAATTTGCTTCTGAAAAATTGTTGCAGTGGAAATAGAGCAGAAATAATATATGCATCAAAAAGTGAAAACCTTCAATCCTATCCCATCAATATTTGCTAAGGGGTCATCACTCAAATAATCAAAAACAAATAAAAGATGAATCCATAAGATCATGGGTTATTACACAAGCATTTTTCTTTAAGAAAGTCAACCATTTGTGATGAAATGTTACAGGATCTTATTTCATAAAATCCTAAATCTGAGAAAGATTACTAAAAGATCATGGAAAAAGAGATTACTCAATCCCATCATCTCATATTCAAGATGGAAAAATGGAGGACCAGTTAGCCAACTGGTGCATAAAGGATCATACATCAACTTAATTAATGGCAGGACCAAGGTTAGTCCCTCATTTCCTGACTCAGAGTTCAGTCTCTATCATTGTATGTTTAATCATTTTTGTTTCAGACTTTTTCAAGAGTGAGTTACACCATTTCAGAAATGTAAGATATTTCTTTGCTTATGAAAACCAAAATTTGTGATTAGTGGAAACTCGAACTAATGGAGTTCCTGTTCAAATTGAGACCTCAGATTTACTGATGTCTTCTCCTTAATGGAATCAACAAATCAATATCAAATATTACTGTAACCTGGTGTCCTTTTAGTCTTACCCACGGTCACATCGGAAGGTGGAGAATGAGTTTTGGAATCTAAGTCTCTGCACTTCTCCTTAACTCTGTTTCTTATGTTAAAATATAGCAATTCCATGATTTAGTTAATGGTAATGTATTTTCCATTGTATGTAATTTCATAGTTTGTATGTATGTAATTTCATAGTTTGATAAACATCTGGATATTAAAATTAGGGGGAAATGGGTGATGGCCATACAGGGAGTCTTTGTACTCTTTGCAACTTTTGTATTAGTCAAAATTATCCCAAACTAAAAAATTTTATTGAAATCAAAACAAAACAAAACAAAAACTTACAGTGACAGGTGCTAGTTGAACCTTAAGGAATGGAGATGGATATTTTGAGACAATGGAGGTGAGATCTTAAGCTTTTTTGTAATATTTTGTTTGGGGTTAACAATTCTTTTTTGTTGGTTTTTAAAAAATTTATTTGAAAAAGTTTATTTATTTGACAGAGAGAAACACAGCTAGAGAGGGAGCACAAGCTGGGGGAGGGGGAGGGAGAAACAGCTTCCCTTTGAGCAGGAAGCCCGCTGCGGGGCTTGATCCGGGACTCTGGAATCAGGACCTGAGCCGAAGGCAGGCACTTAATAACTGAGCCACCCACTCAGTCGTTAAGTGTCTGCCTTCGGCTCACTTCATAATCCCAGAGACATGGGATCGAGCCCCACATCGGGCTCCCTGCTCAGCGGGAAACCTGCTTCTCCCTCTCTCACTCCCCCTGCTTGTGTTCCCTCTCTTGCTGTGTTTCTCTCTGTCAAATAAATAAAATCTTAATAAATAAATAAATAAATAATAACTGAGCCACCCAGGCGCCTCAACAATTTCTTTTTTGAATGTGTATAACAGTAGATACAATACCTCACAAATGCTTTTGCTTTCCATTGTCACACCATCACCACCCCACAAACCATATAAACACATGCACACAGTCAGACTCCTGACACCTGTCTTCATATTTCTCAATCACCGCTACAGCTGGGCAGGCCCACAGTTTCGCCCCTTGTGGAAGGCTGAAGAAACCAGAGAAGTTCTCATGCTGTCACCACGGTCATTGTCTCCCACTGCTTTGCCTCTCCCAGTCAGACATGTCCTGCTTTAGGACTCATAAGACTCACAGTGCTTTCCTACTTCTCATCTGAATGGAGTCCAGAAGGATTAAGTATGGAGGGAAGGGAAGCAAATGTTAACCATAGTATTTTCTATGCTTGGAATTTACATTAGAAGCCTCTTGGTCCCTGTTGAAGTAATATTCAGGTTCTAAATGCCATATTATCTAATGTCTACAGTGTAGATTATGTTTGGATAATTCTTCTATTTTCTCTGATATGATATGTGCCTTTAGGACACAATCTACTGCTCTAAACAAAAGTGGTCACTGGAAATGCAAACTTATTTAATAATGGTTTGAATAAGTACAATTAAAAAGATAATTTAAAATGATGACTTCTTTATAAGCAGTTAATATAGTAGAAAGATCATGGATGTTTAGTTAGAAAGGTATGGATTTGCCTCTCAGTTTTAAAACTCCTTAAGAGAAGGGAGAAAATTGCTAGGGGCGCCTGGGTGGCTCAGCTGGTTAGGCGACTGCCTTCAGCTCAGGTCATGATCCCGGAGACCCGGGATTGAGTCCCACATCAGGCTCCTTGCTCGGCAGGAAGCCTGCTTCTCCCTCTCTCACTCCCCCTGCTTGTGTTCCCTCTCTGGCTGTGTTTCTCTCTGCCAAATAAATAAAATCTTTAAAAAAAAAAAAAAAAAAAAGAAGGGAGAAAATTGCTGAACTTCTCTTTTGGGATTCCCATCAGTTAAAAACAAAAAACAAAAAGCAAAAAAAATAAGCAGAATAATTGTGATAGTTGTATGAAAATAATGCTATGTGAAAGCCTAGAAAAATACTTGGCATTAGTAATTGTTGACTGCTCTCAGAAATATTGTTGGTACTCCACTATGTCCCCTCAATCTGTATGATTCCTATCCTTAGTATCTGTGTCTATGCCTAAGGCATGGTCTTCGGATGTACAATGTTGAAGGCTCCTTCGCTAGCAGTCACAGCAATGGTGGGGAATTCATGCTCCCTTGGAGCCGCCCTCAATCCCTTTTTCCAATATGGAGTGTATTCCACACTGATCCCAGAGGTTCTCCAGTGGGATTAAGCTCCAGTTGCATATAGTGATAACTTGCTTGATTAGGCATATCTACCTCCTCTCTCTTTGCCCCTTCCTATTCTCTTCTAAAAATATTTACTGGGCCAACACTTAAATAAATTACGGATAGTTAAAGCCATGTTTCAGGGTCTGAATCTGAGGAGCCTGAACTAAGACTGCTTCTTTCTTACCAGTATGTGCACTGTAATAAAGAATGGCACCTCGCTTGTAAAGGCAGTCAGGGACATTGCAACACTAGTACTCTTGGGCCTATTGCATGTTGAAATACTATGCATAGTGGTCAAGAACTTGAGCTGCAACAGCACACATATCTGGTTTAAAATCCCAATACAGCCATATTGAACAAGCTATTTAATTTCTTAACCTTAGCATTCTCACCTTTAAAATGTGGATAATTTCTATATTGCTATAATGATTAATGAAATAATGAATCAAAATAATGGATGATAATTGTATTTATTCCACAGAGTTAGTGCCCATAAGTAAGACGGAAGATGTACTGTCCTAGTAGAATGTCTGGAACACTGGAAGTTCTCAGTAAAATGTAAACCATGTGCCAACTTAGTAACGAGAAAACCCTAGCATGGGCTCCATTTTAGCCTCTAGCTAAATGCTAATACAATGTGTCTCATTCATATGAAACTAAGTATATTTGAATTATAAGTGTTATTAGGTATGTGCTAGTCTGGTTTTTCTCTATCCATACAAACACATCTTAACATACACATTGTCTGATTTAATAAGCTTATATTTTACTGGGTAGTTTTTCATATTAGTAAGGTATTTTATATGACAAAGATATTAACCATAGGTTTTCCTTAACATGCTCCTATTCCTTTCATTAAACCTAAAATATCTGTTAATTTACCAAATGCTAACCTAAATTTTTTTTTTAAGATTTTATTTATTTATTTGACAGAAAGAAACACAGCTAGAGAGGGAACACAAGCAGGGGGAGTGAGAGAGGGAGAAGCAGGTTTCCCGCCAAGCAGGGAGCCCAAAGTGGGGCTCAATTCTGGGACTCCGGGATCATGACCCAAGCTGAAGGCAGATGCTTAACGACTGAGCCACCCAGACACCCCTAAACTAAACCTTTCAAGAATACATATGTTGTATAAAGCAGGTCACACCTGCACAAACTGTGCACACATAGGCATCATAAAACTAAGTAAGTTATTGTAGGAAACCTAAAGAGTAAAATAATTAGAAACTCCCGTTTTAGAGTTGAAAGAATGTAATTGAGTAAAATATTGGGCCATGGTAAGTATGCAGTGAAAAATATATGGACTGAATTATACTAAATTACAGGATTTTCTGGGCATGATCATTAAGACTCATTCAATCTTTGAAATTGATCTTTATTCCACAAGTGTACTCTTTTATATGACAGGATTGTTTTTTGATACCTTTGTTTTTATCAGAGGGCAATGTATTCAGCATATTTGGATTCTATTTCATGTTGTGTATGATTTTTTTTCTTTCAAAATATTCTTTAGGGAAAAAAATGAGCAGAAGCAGACAGACTGTTCTAGGACATCCCTTCCTTTAGAGACGAGTTTCTCCAGCATAAAAAAAGATCGGCTTCCAAATTGGTTAAACTGTTTCTTCTGTACAGTACAGTGACATGTTGTCTTGTTATAGTGAACATGTGCTCTCATTTTGGACAAGCTGTTCTGTGAAAAAGTTTTATTTAGCCCACAGAGCCAATCTCCGGATTTGTGGGTGTTACCTCCTTTCCTTGTTACCAGGTTTTGTCATCATCATTATTGCTTTTGCTCTGTCAGCTGTAACACAGTTTAGTAGCAACCTTTCTTAAAAAAACAAGATGTTTCTGAAAATAGAACAGTTGGCTAGACTGAAAAGAGATATCAACAAAAGTAGGTCTGTTGTTCCTCTGTGTTTTGCTCCCTCAATCACTTCTGAGATAGCTTCACACATTGTAAATGTACATGCATTGGATGAGGATATAATCTAATATAATCTGTATGTCCTAATATAAACTTTTATCCTATTTTATCACAGAAATCAAATTCTGTGTGGACACTGATTTGTTTCAGAGAATTCTTAAGTGTTTTACTTCCATTCAAATTAGGTTTAACCAAATATATTGACTGAGTTGGTATGTTTGCTTTTTTGTTTTTAAGTGAGAAAACTGGCTTCTGTAAGTAAATGAATACCTTAATTTAAGATCAATAGATGGATCCAGTTGTTTCTTCATAGTCTGATTCAGCCAAGTAGCTTTTAAAGTAGTAGCTTTATTGTTTCTGAGTTTTTTCTTCTCTGTGAATCAACTAAAACAAAAATTAGGTCATGCAATATTTACTTTTGGGCGAAATGACATTTTTCAGCTTCCCAGTACTTAGCAGGAATGCCCAATATGGAACAAAGGGATAAACCCCTCTAATCACTTCCTTATCCAGCAGAAGTAATATGGCATCCCTTTCAGACCACAAGTAGGAAACCACATGAGAAATAGCCAACCCACTAGCCATTCAGCATCCTATGGTTCTCATATTTGACAATGTTTGGATCAAATGCCTACAGGAGTACTATTCTGAGACATCAACCTCTCGAATATGATGATAAATTTAGATGTTATCTCTGCTTCCTGATTTTACCTCTGTGTCTGGGCTTTCTTCCTACAGTGTATATAAATTTACCAGTAATATTTTTTAAATACACAATTTGATTTGCTTTTGTGATATTTCTTCAGTTAATTTTGGACAAGTTATTTTTATTTCTAAATCGTTTTCTATACAAGATTAAACTAAGTTTTAACAAATCACCCTTTATCCTCCTTCCCCTCACTTAAACTTCTAAAACAAAGCTTTTTAATCTGATACATATGAAAGGGCTTCAGGAAGCCATGAGCCAAATGAAAATGAATATAGAGTGGTACAAGTTTCTTCACATGTGCTTTGTTCTGACAAAAGGATCGTGTCTTTCTTCAGATTCACAAATGGGTGTATAACTCCCGCAATTTTAAGAACTACTGCCACCTGGATTTTCTCCCTCTTGTTACTATTAATTAGGAAATGCTAATTTTAGGTTCTACTGAATACATGGGATCACCGTTTCCCATTACAGTTCACGCACGGGTCCCTTATTTTCTCTTACCTTCCTGGATTTGGTACTTTCTTTTTCCAATGTAAGTAAGAGAAGGAAGAGAGAGAAAAGAGTTATGATGCATTAACCCTCCGCCAGTAACAGTGGTTGGCATTTCCATATGTGGCAGCTCATTGGATCCACAGCAGCCCTACAAGTTAGACAGTATCCTTGTGTTTACAGCTAAGAAAAGTGAAGCTCAAAGAAGTTAGTCATTCCTACAGCCTATACAGGGAAGAATCCAGATTTAAATCTGTGTTAAATCTAGTGTCAGGGAGGAAATTTTTTCCTTCTTCCCTATTATGTTCTCTGGCTGGCCTAATAATTACATTGACATAAGACAATCAAACAGAAGAACAATTTAACTTAGTACACATAGAAGTCTCATGTAGATTTGAGGGGGTCAAAGGCAGGCAGTTGAGGCTTATGTGTCATCCTGAGCTAAGGCAGACAGAGGGGGCTTCAAAGGGAAGGAAGACAATTCAGTGGAGGATGAGAAGAGCAAATGTTTGGTAAACAAACGTTTGCTGTTCTGATATAAAAAGTTATCCCTGGCAATAGCTCTCTGCTTGGTAGAGGCCCCCATCTAAGTTCTTTTAGGTAGTTGAGGGGGAAGTAAAAGGCTCTTCTTGAGTCTGTTAAGCCTTCATTGCCTTCAACTCAAACAATTCACATGCTAAAGTGGCACTTTCTGGGGCAGCCTGCTCTGAACCCCACTGCTAAAGTTTATTTCTTCACAAAGACTTTCCAGAGTAAATGGTCATAGCTTACTAAAAGCGTCACCTTTTATAATGTCTAACTTACATTTTATGATTATTCTCTATCAACAAAACATATATTCATTATTCTAGGACAGATTTACAAGTGCACATGTGCTGTTTTATTGCATCGGTGTTGTCATATTGTCTCATATTGTGACAGAGTGCAAGAATCATTTATACATTCATTAATTCATTCACTTTTTAAAATAACATTTATTAAACTGTACTCTTGTCTGGAATAGTGGTTCTAGGATTCTTCACATTGGATTCTACATTTTAAAAAATGCCAGTACCAGAAATTTTGATGCAGTTAGTGCAGGTGGTGCTTGGGCAGTGTCTTTTTAAAAAGCTTTCCCAATCATGGCCGGTGTTGGGAATTATTGTTCCAGAGTAGTGGCTTTTCAAAGCATGGTCCCCTCCATCTGCAGGGTCAGCATGATGTGGGAACCTATTACAAAAGCAAATTCTCAGCCCCCCCCCCCCAGGGTACATTCTGAAATGTACCAGAAACTCCAAGGATAGGACTTGGCTATCTATATTTAACAAGCCCTCTAGATGTTTCTGAGGCAAGCTAAAGGTTGAGAAACACTTCTCTAGAGACACAGGATGAATAAGGCACAATACTTGCCACTAAGCGATTCTCCTTGGTCTCAGGGAACTTCCAGTTGTTTAAAATATTCATTTTAATTACCTAGCA
Organism: Spilogale gracilis; assembly: GCA_004023965.1. Taxonomy (NCBI): domain Eukaryota; kingdom Metazoa; phylum Chordata; class Mammalia; order Carnivora; family Mephitidae; genus Spilogale; species Spilogale gracilis. Next base: position 157,609 of record PITA01000293.1, read on the forward strand.
CAGTTCCATAATCTATAATTTTATTTGATAATGACAACATTATTACTACTTAAAAAGTGTAATGACTTTCATCTCTTCTGGGGTAGCCATTAAATGAAGTGTTTATAAGAAAGTAGTGGTCAGTGAATATCTCTTAACAAAAGTTTTATGAACTTTATGGGTTCAGCTGAGTCATCACAGTGTTTTGTAAGGTACACACATACAATGAGAAAGACAGGATTTTGAAATACAAAACCTCAGAGGATAAGTATTTCCAAGAAAGGATTTTAAAGTGGTCTTTGTGTTGCATTTTTATTCTATTATTGTCAATATCATACTTGCTATTTCCCATCTTTATTAATGTAGCTTTTTAAAACAGTTTATGACAGCATAATTTACATACAATAAACTGCATATACTTAAAGCACTTAATTTGATCAGTTGGGGCTCATATATACACCAAGACTATAAAACAGCTGCAAGGGGCATCAGAAAGTCATTACACTTTTTAAGTAGTAATAATGTTGTCATTATCAAATAAAATTATAGATTATGGAACTGTGCTAGGTAATTAAAAATTACCTATTTATTGTCGTGTAGGGTTTAAAAATACCTACTAGACCCCTTGGTCTCTTAAAATTCCAATTGAGAAAGGAGCTTAACTACTAAGGACGCACACAATACCATTACTGACAGTAGCAATCCTGATTACTGTCTCTACAGGTAATCTTTTGGATTAGGGTAACTTGTTTAGTTTTGACTACCCATCTGCTCCTGAATGCCCACTTCTCTGCTGTGTCTTACACAGAACACTTGCATAAAAGTGATAGTTTTGTTTTTGTAGCAATGGAATCTCATTCCTTGCCTTTAACTTCCTTTTGACTTTTCTCTCTTCTTTCTCCTGAGCAAATTAGTATGTCCCTAAATGTTCCTTTATCATTACCGCCAGGTGCTCACACTGGGGCTTTACTCTTTGGGCTTAAGTTCTCACTCTTTCTTCCGTTGCAGGCTGGCTCCATGAGTTGGGAAAGAGACTAGAATCTCCATACTACGGCAACAATACCTTAGGGGGCCCGTCGATCCGAAGTGCCTATATTGCCGCTCTGTATTTCACCCTCAGCAGCCTCACCAGCGTCGGGTTTGGGAATGTCTCTGCTAATACAGATGCGGAGAAGATCTTCTCCATTTGCACCATGCTGATTGGTGGTAAGGGAAATTCTTCTTTCATACCAAGAGAAAAATGCCATACTATAACTATTTCCTTTATTCAGTCCTAAAACACAATTGAGATATATTATTTAAATTGGAAGAGTTTAAAAGCACTAGTTAGAAAATCAGTGACAAACACTTTAATATTATGTATAGATTAGTAGCAAAAGTATATGATTTCAAAGAATTCCATTTTCTGGACAGATGAAGAAGTAACCATTTACCTGATGGTTGATTTTGAAAGGGCAGGAACTTTGTTTTCTTGGCGTATTGTTTGCCTCTAGTGTTTGTGAATTACATGAGTCTGAATTGCAGGTATATGTTTGTAACTCCATTTTATAGTCTCAAACAGGTCAGTGTTATCAAATTTTATTAATACTAATATAGTATTAAAAAATTAATACTATATGGTATAGGATGTTTGATAGATCATTCAGTTAAAAAGAAAAACATCCAATATAATAAAAAATATTTAACATTTTAAAATTGTTTTTATGTTCCTTTCTCTGTACTAAATGCTTCAGTACAACTCCCAGAGAAATTCTAAGAAGAAAAATCTATGGGTTGGGCACTATTACTATCCCATTTAACAAATAGACAAACTAATATGCTGTTGTCTCCAAGCTCCAAATCCTCCTTCTGTGCTGTGCTTTGTAATGCTGGGGTCCGGACTCTGCTAACCTCATTTTTCTTTATCAGCCAACTTGAGTTACTCACGCCAGCAAGGGTGCCAGAGGAAGACTGGAAAGTGGGAGGTGCAGAGAGGAGACTGCCTGCTTCTGATCTGTCTGATGTACCTTCAGTGGCAGACAGCCTCAAGTGGCAGCAAGTGGTCCCAGCATTCAGCATCTTCAGGCACTCCCACACCCAGCCTCGTTGGGTCTTGGAGATCCCTGCTTCCATTGAGAGCGCCTCCACATCCAAAGTCAGAGCCCTGGTTTCTTACAGCTCCTCACGGCTCCTCTTTGGAGCTTCTATGTTCTGATAAGTGTGCTTTGTTCCTTTTTGCAACCATCTCCAAGGACAGAGCTCCTTCTTGCAGTTATTGTATCCACATTACCTCTATATTCTCTTTTTGCTCATTTAGCTCTCTAGCCCCAGGAAAACCAATTCTCTGTAGTGAATTTCCTCTGTTGAAACCTTTAGTTTAATTTCCCTTTTCTGAACCTCCTAACTTATACAGGATTGACACCATTCTTATCCACATCTTTTCAGATGATAAATCTAAAGCTTGGAGAAATAAAGAAATTCTCCCAATGTCATACCATCAGTAAGATAAAGAGGCAAGGTTTAAACCCAAATAAATGCTTACTTCTATCTATAAATACCTAATCAGAAACTTACCGAGTTACAGGACAGCTCTCATGGAATAGTAGGAGATGTGAATATTTACCTGGATCAAGAAAACATTATTCTTAGGCTAGAATTCTTAAACTACTGTTCTATTAGTTCTGTCAGATTCTATCTTATATCTGCCTTAGATATAAGGCAGCAGAGGTTTGATGAGTTCAGATGCCAAGATTCACTGAGCTCTCCATATCAAATACTATAAACTAGTGTTTATCAGCAAGAACAGTTCTTTCTGTCCCATATGTTTCTCCCCAAAAGCCTGTTTTATCATATTCTTTCAATGGCCTTAATCCCAGCTATCTCTTAGCGTTTCAAACCTTACAATAGGGGATGGTTCCTACCAGCTTCCTTGGGTGGGAGATGTAAAATGTGATTTGGGGCTTTAAGCGATGATTCATCCAGCCTATGGTGAAATCAAAGAAGTATGAAGCCAACCCTTCCCTCAGGGGACTTATGATCCAGTTTGGAAAAGATGGGCTGAAAGACAGGGAAAGAGTTTTAATAACAGCAGGCAGTAAATGCTAAGTGCCAAATGGGTTAGGAAGTTTAGAGGCAGTGACAAAGCAAGGGCCAGGGATCGGGAGAATTCTTGGAAAGGCAGTGCTATGGCGGGATTGCGGAGATGGCGTGCTAGGACTGCAGCAGTCGTCACCAGCTCTTGGCTGAGGTACAGCAGCAACGGCCCAGGGAGCGGAGAACAGGAACTCTCATTTTCTGAAGAGCTACAATGTGCCACCCACTGTGGTGGCTGTTTTATACCCAGTATTATGATTTCTCTAATTGCCAGTCTCCTTGATTTCCCCATCTTTCGGCTTAGCGAAATGACAAGCATTTTGCCAATACGCACAGTTTATACTTATTTAATATCTGCCCGTGTTTCTTCTATTCCTGGTGGACATTTGAGAAATGCTCAAGTGTTCAAGGTTTAACCTACTGATTTGACATTTCAAGAATCTGCTAGATCATTGAGCTTTTATTCTCTATTGATCCACATACTATGCTGTGAATGGTCCTGCATCAGAAATGGGTAAGGCTGAAATTATTCCCTGCTATTTGCTGTAAGTAGAAAGCAATGCTGGTCACAGGGCCAAAAGATAGGGGAAATAATCAGATAATGTTACTTTGTCACTTGTTAAATGTTCGTTGATCAAATTATCACGGAGCAAAACTGGTGCTCATTTGTCAGTGGCATTAAAGCATTTAGGTGACTTGAATAGCACTGAGGAAACGATTGCTTTTGAATGGCAAATGGCATCTAAGTAACTTGAATTTATTAGTTAAAGCTTCTCAAATTTGTGTTTGTGGGAAATAACTCTATTATTGTGACAATTACCCTAGGCTAGAAGAAATGATGCCTGCATTTTAATATTTCCTAATTAGCCAACTAGCATAACTATTCCACAATATGGAACACTTTGTTCATTTAATTCTTATAACACTATGAGATAGAAGTTATTAACACTTTAATTTAGATATAAGGCAGCAGAGGTTTAGTGAGTTCAAATGGCAGGATTCACTGAGACCAGCAAACTTATAAAATATCCATTTTATTACATACTCTAAATTAATTTTATTCCCTTAATTTCTGCAAATATACACAAATAATTTATTTTTTTTTAATTTAAATATATATTACTATGGAATCGAGTCTGAGGTAACTTATTAGGAGTCTCCACCCAAGGCTAATGAAATTACTAATAACAGGGATGCAATATTTACTACAAAAGCAGGAAGTAGCAATATTAAATGTTGTAGGTGATTGCCAAAACCCCAAATAATTATCTAGGGCAGAAGCATTCACTGGCGGAGTGAGGAGGCGGAGGAAGGGGAAGCTTCCATTAGACCAGCTGTGATGACAATGTGTGCAAACCACTGATTTATGGAAGAATATTTAAAACTATCAAAGAGATCCAGCAAAAATAATGAGAAAAAACCCATACCTGGACAAATCTCTATAAACTTTGAGAACACCCAACACAAAAAAGTGACCTTAAAAGTTTCGAACAACTATTACAATTATTAAGCGAATGCTGTAAAGCTGACGGGTACAAGTTCAATATACAAAACTTAATAGTATTTCTCTAGGCTAGTAACAAACAACTAGAAAATAAAATATAAGAAATGATTTAAGAATTAAATATCAAATGTGCAACTGTAAAACTTAAGAAAATTTACAAATGGTCTAAAAGAATGGAAAGATATAAAATGGTGATGGTTTTAAGACTCAGTATTACAAATATACCAGTTTTATCCAAATTAATCTGAAGATTCAATGCAATGCCAATGCAGATTTAGGTACGTGCGTGTGTTTGAAAAATAAAGAGACGTTTCTAAGAATTAGCGCAAATGCAGAGCTAAAACTAGTCAAAGCAATTGTAACGAAAAACAAAATTGGAAAATTTGCGCTACAGGCATCAAGATGCATTGTAACATTACAGCAATTAAGAAACCGTGTGTTGGGGTGCCTGGGGGGCTCAGACCTTTAGTGTCTGCCTTCCACTCAGCCCTCATCAGGCTCCCTGCTCGATGGGAAGCCTGCTTCTTCCTCTCTCACTCCCCCTGCTTGTGTTCCCTCTGTAGAGTGTTTCTCTCTGTCAAATAAATAAATAAATAAATAAATAAATAAATAAATAAATAAAAATAAAATCTTTAAAAAAAAAAAGGAAAGAAAAGAAGAAAATGTGTGCTAGGGGCACCTGAATGACTCAGTCATTTAAGCATCTGATTCTCGATTTCAGTTCAAGTCATGATCTAGGGCCCTGGGATTGAGCCCCGGGTTTGGCTCTGTGCTCAGCAGGGAGTCTGCTTGTGATTCCCACTCTCCCTCTGTCCTTTGCCCCTGCTTTCTTTCTCTCTATCAAATAATAAATAAATAAATCTTTTTTAAAAAGAGAGAGAGAGAGAAAGAGAAGGAAGCATGTGTAGCTCAAGAACAGACAAAGAAGCCAGTGGAATAATAGAGTGCAGAAATAGGCCCATGCACATATGGTCACTCTATTTATGACATAGATGACATGCAGTGTGAAGGGGAAATGATGATTCTTTCAGTAAATATTGCTAGGTCAAATGTGTATCTGCATGTTGAAAAATAACCTTGACAACTCCTAAAACTGTACATTAAGATTTATTCCAGCTGGAGCCCTAACCATAAAGAAAAACTGGGTAAGTTGAGCTACAGAATTTATATTTGTCAAAGGACATTATTTAAAGAGTGTAAAGAGAGCCATAGGATAGGAGAAAGTATTTGCAAATATTTATCTGACAAAAGATTCTTGCCTCTTATATATAAAGACTGTTTACAAATCTGTAAGAGCAGACAATCCAAAAATGCATAAAAACTTTAAAAAGTACTTCACAAACAGATTTCCATGCAAATAGACAATCAAATATAAAAAGGTGCTCAACATCATTCATGAAGAACATGCAAATTAAGATCAAAATTAGACAGCGTTTATATTCACTGGAATGGTGTTCTTAAAAACAATGACAACCCAGGGGTCTGCGAGGATATGGAATATCTTGACTTCTCCTATACTATCATTGGGAGTGCAAATGGTGCAATAGTTTTGTTGATATTTACCAAAGCTAAACATACTGGTACTCTGCCACTCAACACTTCTACTTCAGAGAGTCTGTATCCAATGGAATATTTATATATAGATATCTCTATCTATCTATCTATCTATCTATCTATCTATCTATCTATCTATCTATGTATCTGTCTATCTCTCTGTCTATCTATCTATCAAAATTCAGATAAATGCCTGTAGAAGCATTATTATAAGAACCTCAGACTGGAAATGCCGATTAATAGGAGAATAAATAAATAAATTGTGAAATCATTATTCAGTAGAGTACTATACAGTCATGAGAATGAATGAACTGCTACATCACCATATGGATGAATCTTACTAACAATGCTAAGCAGAGAAGCCAGACACCAAAAAGTACATATTGTATGGCTTTGTTTAAAGAAAGTTTAAAAGCAGGCAAAGCTTATGGATTGCACTATAATTCACAACTGCTGTTTCCTTTGGTAATGGGGCTGGTTAATGTCTGTGAAGGGGACACAGGGGAAGCCTGGGGTGCAGGTAATACCTGTTTATTTCTCAGAGGGGGGGTGATTTACTTTAAGAAATCCCAATGAGCTGTACATTAGTACTTGTGTAATTTTCTTGGTGTGCTATTGATACTAATTTTGACTTGTAAAATTATAATAGATAAGCTAAAAATAGTAACTACGAAGTGTGGGATGATGGAATGGTAGGTAATAGCTGAGTTCTCACCTCTCATTCAGGTTGTTTTTAGGTCTTGTCTTAACATGATGAGTCAAGCAACAGAAGTAAAATTATGTTGTCTAAAATTTGTTGATAATCATAAGAAGACCTAAAATAAATAATTTGGAAAGATTGTCCTTGGGACATAGGATGGTGAAGGGATGGATTTGGACCGAACTATTCATATTACATTTTCGAAGCTAATTGCTTAGGATTAAAAAACTTCTTAAAGAAAGTATCAAATGACCAGAGGTTCACTTCGGTTCCATAAATATTTATGGCACACTTAAATTATGCCAGGCACTGTGCTAGATGCTGGGGAAACAAAAATGACTAAGACATATTTTCCTTCGAGGAGTTCACAGTTTAGTAATGGAAATAGGAACTTGGGCAGATGATGTTCTCTCTTTTTCCATTTTAATTTTTCCTATTATAATGCACATTTAGAAAAGACTGAAAAATCCACACAAAAATTAGAATTACATAAAATCCCATTACCAAAAGATAGTCTTTTCAGTCTTTTTATGCATCTATAACCCTCTTTCCGACAATATTTATATTAACTCTGCATATCATTTTTGCCATGAAACAAAATATATTAGAACATTTTCCCATTTCTTTAAAAGCTCTTCTATCATATTTAGTAACAGCTAACTCATAGACACCCAACAAGTCAGCCCCAATTGATGGGTCTGTCGGCTCAGGCATGGAGGTTAGATAAAATTTCCTAGTGAAGGTGACTCATCCCTGAGGACATGTCCTGTTTAAATGAAGAATTGTTGTCCCGAAAAGGTAAAGTGAAATTCCTAACAGTTAAGGCTTTCCTTGGGTCCTCTCATCCTAAATATATTCTCCTGACATAATTTTATTGGACCCATATGGGCTATGGTGTTCACAAATGCAGGCTTTTTAAAGACATCTACACTGCCATTTGAATTCGTCATTTAGGAAATTGTTCTCATTCTGTTTTCTCTGCCATCTGCTATCCACAACCCAGTGTACTCTAGCAGGCGGGGAAAATTCCAGGTCAGTGAGTAGGTGGGAGAGAGGAGGAGGGCAACTAAGATTACCCAAAGCCTGAGCTCTGGTCTCCTTTTTTATCAGGGGCCAGCAGTCATGAAGGCCCTGCAAAATGTAGGTGGAGGAGTTCAGCAAGGATGTTGTACCCTAGGGGAGCAGTGTTGCCCACAATGCAGAGAGAGAAGTGGGGAGGGAAAAGGGGGAGAGGGCTGAGAAGGGGGGGGAGGGAAAAGAAATGAGAAGGGAAAGAAGACAAAGAGGAAGGAAAAGGAGACAAAGGAAAAGAAAGCCAGGCAGCGCTCTAAGAGTACCCTTTCATTTAAGGTCTGTTGACTTTCTTCTGAGACCCCAATTATGGAGGTTTCTCCCAAGACCCGATGTTAAGACGAGATTTTACAAAATGCATTTGATACAAAATTCCTACACAAAGCAAAAGAGCCTCCCACACACTCAGCAGCCGCCCTAGCATGCTACTTTAAGAATTATATACATCAGATTTGCTAGGAGTAAAAGGAAAAGTGAATGACGACTTCCAAAATGACCTGGATATTGCAGTTCTGAAGTAAACTGCCATAGCAGATGGGATGATCTGGCCTGACAGTTCTATTCACTTTGTGCCCGTGTGAGAGTGATAACCAGGACAGAGAGGCAGAGTAACTATGGAATCTGAAAAATGATGGGAGTTGGGGGTTTTATTGTTTAACTACTTAAATGAGAAGTATTTGCCTCTGCTGAAATGAGACTGAAATTATGGCGACTCGGATGCAGACAAGGACTTTCCAACAACACTTAGAATGCTACAATTAATCCAGTAATTCATTTTATTGATAATGTACAATTAGGATGCTAAATGGTCTGAACATATTACTTCTCTTACTTTAAGTGTTTTACACACATTATAATTAAGCAAAGTTTGTTAAAATCATACACATAATTAAGGAAAGCAGTGTTAAAATAAAGGAAATAAAATTGTCCTCAGTCCTCAGTTTAGTCTCCATGAAAGACTATTATATACTTTTACAGATGGTAGGGCTTCCAAACACTGAGCTCGTAAGTGTATTAACTGAGCCTGGAATTGGTGTTTAATTTCTTGGACTTAGAGCAGAATTGTTTCCTTTCTTCTCTGAGTGTTTACCTTAAAAAGAGGTCTCTTCTTCCAAACAAGTACTTGACATCAGAACTACTGTGCTTTAACAAACATACAGAAGAATGGAGCTCTATTTAGAATTTACCAAGAGCCATTCAACAGCAAGTTTTTAGGCAATATACAGTTTTCTTGGAATAGTTTTCACCTGTTGGGAGACATTTCATTTTTTGAAAATTTAGAGAGAAGATATACTTACCATGTGTGGAGCAGGCACTTATTAAATATTTCTTGAATTTCTTTTATTGAGAAGTTATTTCCACTAACAACCACTCTTAAATGTTTAAGAGGTTGCCAGAAAACCTTAACTGAGTATTTTTCCCCATATCTTACGCCACTGAGTGTGTTGAAAATTCATGATTACACTTTCCACTCTCGTGGGAAAAATGAACATAAACTGAGTGCCCACTGTTTTTCACACAAAATATTGGAAACTTTAAAAAATATATATATATTAATGCCTTAGATCTCAAAAAGCCCTGTGAGTAAAGTACTGCTATGTCCATTTATACATTAGGGAACTACACCCATGGGAATTACACATCTTCCCAAGCTCAGAGTTAAGAAATGCCAAAGTCAGGTTTCAAATCCTGATGTGTCTGATTCTGAAGTCCATATTCTCTCTGCAACATTATATTCCTCCTGTATATCGACACTAAGTTTAATTTTATTCTAGTAACTTTTCCAAAATGTTAAGGGCTTAGTTATTGTTATGTTCTTTATAGGCATGGTGACCTTATCTTTCATAGAGAAATGATGATATATAACCTGAAAGAATTTTAATTCCAGTATTAGATTAGATTGCAGTTAGCATGCCAGTGGTCACTAATTTCTGGCAAATGTAGAGGAAAGAATTTTATTTGAGGCTATCTTGAAATAGGATGGAGATTCAGGAAAATCAATGCAGTAATGTGTTGATGCATTTGCACTAATGTATCCATTTTGATGCTAAGAAACTTTTTAACGGAGCTCCTTGGACATTGAGAATTTGGTACAGGGACAGTTTGATAGATACTAATAGACCAACTACTACATTTTTAGTCTTTTTTTTTTTTTTTAACCAAAAGCTGTTGAAACGAATGATTTCACTGAACACCTGAACTTCTCTCATTGTCAGTCCTATCTGGGATGGGGATCAGAGCTGAAATCTGAGTATCACTGAGAGCTGATCTGCCCATAAATGTAACTACACACGGCTCTCAAGTCTCCTAAAGCCACAGTGCCAGGTGGGTCCAAGGCCTTCTTGGCCTATCTGCTGGTGTCCGCAGAGGCCATTCTAATTCTGCTTGGCTAATGATGTGCAAATTCTTGTCTTGCCTTTTCTGACTTTATGATACTTGAACACTCCTTATAGTTGGCAACTCCTAGAAATCACTTTTTTTTCCCCAGTAGAAGACCCATCTCCAATCCCCATCAACTCTTGAGTTCTTGTGAAAGTCTTCTATCTTAATATAATCTGGTGGTGTTCTGAAAAAGGAGAAGTCTCAGCAAGAAAGTGGAGATTAAGCCAGAGAGTACTCTGACCAAGAAATCTCATTGAAACAGGAGTCGCATACATATGTATGGTTGGCTCCTCTCAGAATGGCAACAATGACTCTAGTGGGATACCTGTTTTTCTCTATGAATGCATTTGTTTCTTTAATGGCCTCAGATTTTCTGATTGCTCCCTTAAAATTTAAGGAGCTAAAGTGAGGTTGGTGATGGGAACCATAGGAATCTCAGTTTCAGATTGCTCAGAAAATTCTTACTTATACCTCTAGCAACTTTCTCCATACCTTTATTGATCAAAATGTGTTATATTTAATATCTGAAAACTAATTTTAAGCGATGGCTTAGGGGGAAAGACTAATAAAGGTTAACCGGTTATAACAGACTTATTTTATTAAGATTTTATTTACTTATTTTTGAGAGTATGTGCATGCATGCACAAGTGGAGAGGGGAGGGAAAGGGACAAGCAGACTCTGTGCTAAGGGCAGAGCCCATTAGGGCTCTCCTGACCCTGAGGTCATGACCTGAGCTGAAATCAAGAGTCGGATGCTTAACTGAGCCACCCAGGCTCCTCTCTAGTAGACTTTTCTTAAAATGTATTTGTTATTATGATAACCATAGAACTATAACTTTATAATGTATTTTATGAAATTTTATTAATATTATTTTCTCATGACTATTAAACTGTATTTAACTATTAAAATAATTTAGATGCCGAAAGTGCAAAATGCAAGTTTGCTCTAGGCAGAACAGCCTCCAATAGATTAAGTGTGAGTCAGAGGGGCCTCTTTTGCCTATTACTGAGTGTTCTTAAAAGATGTTTTTACTCTGATCAAACCATTTGGATTCAAATGACCACGTCAGGATGCCCTCTGAAAAAGTAGCTGTACCAAAACACCTGTGTCACCATGACCACATAAGAATCCTCTGCTGAGTTCAGGATATATAAACTTTAAATTTAGACTTAAAGGGTGAGCCCCTCCATCATAGTTCTCGCCCATGTGTGCTGTGTTGTCTTCTCTAGCTTTGATGCATGCCTTGGTGTTTGGAAACGTGACGGCGATCATACAGAGGATGTATTCCAGATGGTCTCTCTATCACACTAGAACTAAGGATCTGAAGGACTTCATACGGGTCCATCACCTGCCCCAGCAGCTCAAGCAGAGGATGCTCGAATATTTCCAAACAACCTGGTCAGTCAACAACGGAATAGATTCAAATGAGGTAATGTTCATTTCTCATGTCAAAGTTTTCAGGCAGAAAGCACCTATTAGGGGCACCTGGGTGGCTCAGTTGGTTAAGCAACTGCCTTCGGCTCGGGTCATGATCCCGGAGACCTGGGATCGAGCCCCACATCAGGCTCCCTGCTTGGCAGGAAGCCTGCTTCTCCCTCTCACTCCCCCTGCTTGTGTTCCCTCTCTGGCTGTGTTTCTCTCTGTCAAATAAATACAATCTTAAAAAAAAAAAAAAGAAAGCACATATTATTAGGTAAAAGCAAGGTGCTCTAGTGCAGGTCTCAGAAGCGAAGTACCCACCCACCAACTTCTTTATCTCTAATTTTAATCCCTCATGAACTTTGGTCCATATTCTTTCATCTGCTTTGGCTTATATTTTCATGATGCCACTTTGGATGGACCAGTGTTTTACATTAATTTGTACTTCAGTCGATCAGGTGGACTTTTATTCTCACTGATGCTCTTTGGAGGAACCAATCAATTCTTAGGACCACTGAATTGTGTAATGTTGGATTAGTAGATTAACCAAGTTAATGTGTGCCTTTAAAATGAATAAAGCGAGAAAGTACCTGTCTTCTGGCACATGTTACCTGTGGACTTCCAGGAATATTCCAGATCACTACTGTAAGAAAAGTATCTTATCAATAAAGCAACCATGCTATAATCCCCCAGTCACACTGTAATCCACACTTCTAAATGATTATTTGGTTTCTCCTCTCTTGACGTGATCATGATGCCAGAGGAAACACCAAGGGGTCCAGATTTCATATCCTTCTGTCCTGAGCAAGAGTTTTTGTGAGAAGGAATTCACAAGAAGCTGTACATTTTCATTCGAGAGTCCTTTATTAATTTATCCTATTTCTCTAGGCTTACTATCAGCTGATTTTTCAGTAGCATCTAACTGGGGTCACAGTCACTGAATAATCGCCCCAGGGTTGAATAGACATTTTTTTCATCTTCTGTACTCTGGTTGGTCAAACAGTGAGAAGAACACCCCTCTTCTCTTACAGAGTAAATCAATCAGACCGGACTTACCCCAACTTGGTTTCTTCTTTTATCTTGACAGCTTTTGAAAGACTTTCCGGACGAGCTGCGTTCCGACATCACTATGCACTTGAACAAGGAAATCTTGCAGTTGTCCCTCTTTGAGTGTGCCAGCCGGGGCTGCCTCCGGTCTCTGTCTCTGCACATCAAAACCTCTTTCTGTGCTCCAGGGGAGTATCTGCTGCGTCAAGGAGATGCTTTGCAGGCCATCTACTTTGTATGCTCAGGTTCTATGGAAGTTCTTAAAGACAGCATGGTGCTGGCTATTCTTGGTAGGTCTGAGTTGAAAAGGTTCATGAAAGTTTACCCTAGAGCATAAGTTAAGAAGAGAAAATGGCGGGGGCTTGGTGGGAAATACTGGTACTGTGAATAAGGAAATTCTGGATGAATATACGGAATCAGGATTATTCTTTAAGTGGATTTAATTTGCCAACTGTTTATTATTAATTGCTGTGCCACATACTGAGTTTACACTGTGCTGTTACATCCAACATATCTTTTCATTCTTGTTAAAAATCCAGCAATATGAATCTTAACCCCATTTTAGAAATGAACAAATAGTATTTTAGTTAACTTAATTTGTCCCAAATAACATGATAAGAAAACAAACACAGTTCTTTCTGATTCCAAAGCCAAAGTATTAGTTGTGGGGCCTGCTGCCTGTTGGTGAACTAGTTGGTCACTTTTAATAGGGCGCTCTGTATTTCGGTGAACAAAGTCTGAGAAGAACATAAAAATTATTTCATCTGGACTAGAGAAAGTGTGAGAACGATTATGCTTTGAGGATGAGCTCTCACTGCACTCACTAATCCCGTATTGTCAAGGTGGCCATAAGTCTTTCTTTTTTTATTTCCTCAAAGAAATTCCACAAGATGGACTGGGAAGATTTTGTACCACAAAGTTGACTCCCGTCTATTAAGACGTAATGGGTTTTCATTGAAATAGAAGGCCAGCTGACAAAAATGACATGTAGAGTCATTGTAGAAAAATTCCTTCCCCCCTTTTTTTGTGTATTTCTTTTAAAACCACTATCTCTTGTTTGTTTGTTTATTCCACTACTATTTATTGAAGGCTCAAGAATGTGTCAGGTAGTGGACTAAACAACAAATACATTTTGAAAACCAATGTAGTGCATCAATGTTTAAGAGTCGTGTTAATCAAAAAGGGCTAATTTATTTTTAATATCATTTAAGAATTAAGATTCATAAACAACTTAACCATTTATAAAATATTTTTACATATGGGTCTAATTTAAGCCTTCCTAGTACAAAGAGACATATGGGAGTGGTATTTTCTCTCTTTTTCCAAAGTCAAAGCTAACCTAGGTCTTTTGACTCTGTCTCCAATGCTCTTTCCACCTCTAAGTGATGCCTGTTATTCTATATAATCATTATAGGCATGCTATCATAATTCTAGTTTATAAGCTTCAAACAGATTATACTTTGGGAAAAGGGGAGAGAACTAAAATTTACTGAATCCCTAATACGAACCAGGTGTTTTATTTCCGTTATCCAGTTTAAATCCCACTACCTTGTTAGGCTGCTGTGATGATCCCTGATTAAAGGTGAAGAGGTGGAGGCTGGTGAATAGTGAAATACCCGCCGGCTTCTCATTGCTTCATATTCACTCAGTTTGCAATTACCAGGGGAAAGGTAGTGCTTGTTTTTTTATTATTTATTTATTTTTAAAGATTTTATTTATTTATTTGAGAGAGAAGGAGAGCACAAGCAGGGGAGAGGCAAGGGAGAGGGAGAAGCAGGCTTCCAACTGAGCAGGGAGCCCGATGCAGGGCTCGATCCTGGGACTCCGGGATCATGACCTTACCCGAAGGGAGACGCTTAACAGACGGAGCCCCCCAGGTGCCCCAGGCTTGTCTTTTAAAGCTTTTTTGAGCCAAAAGAAATGTTTTTTCTCTTACATTTTTTTTCTCCTTAATGGAAAGGTTGGATGAGGAGGTAAGGGGTGAGGGGATAGGGAAGTTGGGTGATGGGAATTAAGGAGAGCACTTGATATATTGAGCACTGGGTGTTCTATGCAACTGATGAATTACTATAGTCTAGCCCTGAAACTAATAATACACTGTATGTTAACTAAATTGAATTTAAATAAAAAATTTTTTAAAGGTATGGAATAGCAACTGACAGTGTTTTTTCAGCTTAACCGGTTCATTATCAGTCAGTATCGGAGTGAGGCTCTCTGTGTGTGTTTTTTAAAGGAGAATTTAACATTCCTGCTCACTTATCAACTTTGCAAAGTCAAATGGCCATTCTATTATTTCACGATTCTAAATTAAAAGTGACAGTTATTTCTAAATTTGTTTCAAAAATTGTCTTTAATTGTGAAATACTTTTCCATGGGTTTCCATAAGACTATGCCAGTTTTTGTTTTGTTTTGTTTAATTTCTTTGACAGAGAGAAACACAGCGAGAGAGGGAACACAAGCAGGGGGACTGAGAGAGGGAGAAGCAGGCTTCCCACCGAGCAGGGAGCCCGATGTGGGGCTTGATCCCGGGTCTCCAGGATCATGACCTGAGCCGAAGGCAGTCGCTTAACCAACTGAGCCACCCAGGTGCCCCAGGACCATGTCAGTTTTATAGGCTGCCTATGACATAGCCTGCTTTTAAGAGGGCATATAGTTATTTTCCCAAAAGTATATGGTCTGATATGCTTGTAAGCAAAAATAATGTACTATGTTTAAATATATATACTCTATTTTTTTCCCATAATCTTGGTGTATTTTTACATTCGGTAAGCAGCAACAATTCTGGGAATGAAACATCTTATCATCCATAACATTAGAAAATAATAGGTAAAAATCCAATGGCTTGTAGGTAATTAACATTGTTTGTAATACATAATTCAAATGGATTTTTTATTTAAAAAAATCTACTCCCAGCTGAAAGACTTAATCCATTGCCTTTTGCTCTTGGCCCCAATTTCCTCCACAAATTATGATTTTTATGATTTACATTTTCACATCTTCATTTCTACTATGTCAAACATCAAAAGTTATCCAAGTGCAAATAGCCACATGACCATTCTAAATACTCGTATGTGGTATTTGGACTAAACCCAAACAAGGATAACAAATTATTAATATTTAATCTCTGTGATTAAGTATATTTCAGTGGAGATTGTGTGTTTTACTTTCCTTATAGTAATATTGTCTTACAGGGCCAATTAATATCAACACTGACTTTGATAACTTAAGCACATGGCTTCACATTTGATCTGTAGGTATTTAATAGATCTTCACTCTGCCAACAAAATGAATTAATATATAATGTTGTAGGGAAGAAGCATCACCAAACAGCTGTCAAACCGTAACTTATTCAAGCAACTTAGTTGTCCAGTCAATACATGAAGGCATTTCTTAATCTGATGCCTGGAAAGCAGTTGACACAGAGTCAAGGATTTGTTACGGGGATAGAATTTGTTTGCCTTGTACACTTTCAGTGCATGTCCTGGTAATTGTGTTTTTCTACCAATTTCTTCATTGTTTTTTAAAAGAAGATGACAAAGCACTGATAAATGTGCTCTTCACAGATGGTATCAGTCTGCCTAATTATAATTATACCTGTTATTGCTCTAACCTGGATGGTTGGCAGATGCATCCCCTTCAGTTTCTCCCCTCCCCAACCCCCCCTGGAAGAGTAACTGGTTAGCAAATATCAATAGCAGAATTTTGAAAAGTGGAGATATAAGAGACCATAGAAATCTTTCTCTTCTTTTAGAAATAAGGATATGAAAACCTAGAGTAAATAAGAAACTTAAACGAAGGTCATAAATCTAGATAGTGGGAAATCCACAAGACTGGAAAATCGGTGAAGTTAGGAACCATGCCTTACAAGTGCACACGCGCTGGGGCTCTAACACGAGGTCTGGCTTGCATGTCAGTGCTTCATAAATACTCGTTAAATGAAGAAATAAACAAATTCTTTCTGGGGTGCCAAAGTTGGCAAGATGTTGGTGTTTTTTTTTAATAGCTGGGGTCACTGTGGCTTCAGTAGCCATGCTGTGGTCCCAAGGTATGGAAGTATGATGACCCTACAGTCATTCCGAACACCAGTAGCTTCACAGATAATATAAATGCTCTTTGTAGCACACACTGCATTGTGATAAACTCTCCTGAGATATACGGATTTCAAAATTGGCTATATTCAAAGCATCCTGGGTATATCTACGTCTTACATCAGTACCCGACTTGAATTTTTGAACACCAATTTAGATTTCTAACAAAATATGTAATAAACAGAATTGCCAGGTGACAATATGGGTGACAACAATAAATCCAACTTGAATTCTCTAACACCATGTGGTTGTATAGTCCCTTAGCATCTATAAGTGCAGATTTTAGTCCTTTTTTTCTTTGTCCAAAAGCCTCATCTTCAAGGTTTGAATTTAATATTCTTGCAGAGATAATACTCTAATGTAATTCAATGATTTTTATCTGTTACATATTTATGAATATTTCAAGTGTTCATGGTTAATTTGACATGTTTCCTTTTCCTGTGAAATTCAATAAAATGGAATTTTATTGAAGTCTGTTACAAGTCAGAGACTTTCCTTCCAGAAATGCTGGGCACAATAAAATATAAAAATTTAGAAGTTAAAACATTAATTGAGGGCGCCTGGGTGGCTCAGTTGGTTAAGTGACTGCCTTCAGCTCAGGTCATGATCCCGGAGACCCAGGATCGAATCCCACATCGGGCTCCCTGCTCGGCGGGAAGCCTGCTTCTCCCTCCCTCAGTCCCCCTGCTTGTGTTCCCTCTCTTAACTGAATGGGGGACAGGACAATTTGTCCAGTACCATTCCAAGGATATTCTTTGCTTGGTGGTTTCTCTGTGGATCAATGGTCGGTTGTTGATTCCCTGTGAGATAGAGCAAAGTGGCCATTAAAAAAAATAATAAAATTTCAGGCCCAGGGCAGAAAGACAAAGCCAGGAAACTCCTAAGTTGTAGACCTGAATCTAACACCAGTGTCCTCTGTGAAGGTAGGTTACATGACTGCAACTTGGAACCCAAGCTTGCCTGAGGGTGGAATGGATTCTCTCATGTTTCTCACCCGGATGCCCAGTGAATTCATGGCTGTGTCTAAAATAAATCTGAAACTGCAATCAGCTTTTTGTTAGCACTTAAGTTTATGCTCTCCTTCCTGCTAGGCTAAACTGATGCAAATCAACTGAAAGATTTTAAAGATTCAAATACATTGTTTGATATGATCTAAGCAGCAAACTCAAGGAAGCAAGCTAGTTCCCAGGCAGCGGAATCCAGCCTCAGACTGATAGGCGGTGGCATTTTAAGCCAAATACCCGGGATGCTGGGTGTGGCCGGGGTGCAGGTGACAAAGTGGTGGTGGGTCTCTCTCCCTGCAGTGGTGCAAGCCAAGAACACACAGTTTCTTATTGACTCGCTTCCATTTTTGGTGGGAAAATTGGCCTTTTACACTGTCACAGAGTGTTAGAAGTATGGCTAATGTTTTACATTTTCATTTGGTATATTTCACCGTCCACGATGTCCAAACCTCTCTGTAACCCCACCCTGTTCTGAGGAGGGGAAGGGAGGTCACCTCCTCCCTCCTTGCCCTCCTCTCTTGTAGACGTGTTCAGAGGTAAAGAAAACAACCTGAGTGTGTTAGCAAGCTGACGATGAAGCCAGTTATTGTGTTAAAATCAAAATTATTAATACACATTTGCATGGTCTCCTACAGAACGTTTTTGTGCTCAAAAAAAAAAAAAGGGAGGGAAAACTGGAGCCATTATTATTTCTCCTGAACAGTTGAGGCAACTGTGACAAAAATGTCAACTGCTTTGTCTAAAGTCATTTATCGAATGCCGTGAGGAACTGTCTGGAGCCCATCTATGACCAACAGTTCATAACTCTGTCTCTCCTCGTCCTTATCTCCCAGACCACCGTTCTCAACTGGTAATAGTTGTGTCTTCCAGAGGACATTTGACAACATCAGATGATATTTTTGGGTGTCACTGCTGGGGGTTGGGAATATGAGACGGTGCTAAACATTCTACTGTGTACAGAAAGCCCCCCGCCCCAACAAAGAAATACCAGACCCCAAAGTCTCAAGCTTCTGAGATGAAGGTGTCTTTTTCTTTTGCAGTGTCATTTCAGAGAAGGGAAACCAGTAAGTGAAATGAAGTTTCCAGTCCCAGCTTGCTTTCTTTGAAAATGACATGTCTCTTTTTTTCACTGTTTCAAGGGAAAGGGGACTTAATTGGAGCAAACCTATCAATTAAGGACCAAGTGATCAAGACCAATGCAGATGTGAAGGCTTTAACCTACTGTGATCTTCAGTGTATCATCCTCAAAGGACTCTTTGAAGTGCTAGACCTTTACCCAGAATATGCTCACAAATTCATGGAAGACATTCAGCATGACCTCACATACAACCTTCGAGAAGGTCATGAGAGTGATGTAAGTCTTAACTTCTAATTAATGCTGATATCTAACACATGGGGCCTGAAGATCATTTATAACAATAAAAGAACATGTCATGACTTCACTTGCAAAAGTCTCTGAGTGAATAAGATATGATTATTCAGCCACTAGCTGAACAATTAAATATTAGCTAGAAGTCAAGCATGGGGTTTATCGGCATTCTAGAAAAGCATTGTTTATAGATGACCTCCCTTAATACAGTTTCTTTCTTGTTTATTTTCATATGCTTATAAATAGAATCAGTTTCAGTGATATATAATATTTAGCTACAGTTGTGTGATTTCTCCAGAATTTAAAGATTTCCAGATAGAATATATGGCTCAGAGTTTGCTGTGTTTGTAACTGTTTACTATTCCATTTGCTTGTTAGGGAGTTTGCTTAAAAATAATCCTTTCCTTAAGCAGTACTCAAAATAGTCTATCTTAAAATGACTAAATATGCATAAAAGGATTCAAGCCAAAGATTGTCACACTGAAAGCATAATGAGATTTTATGAAATTATATATTTGCTGCATGTTTCAGCTTACACAAACAGCTTTCCTAACAAAATAGGTACTACACTGTACCCTGGGATTAAGCTGATCTCAAATATGACTTCATTACTTGTATAAGAAACACAAATGATTTAATAGGAATGATTGTTGGAAGGCAAGCCAGAGCATGAATAGCATTCTATCACAACAGAAGCCTTGATCGTTGCCTTAAGTTTTGTCCCAGATATTTGCAATACTTGATTTTTTTTTTCCACTGAGAGTTTAAGAAACTGTTGTTTTGACTAACCTCTATTGTGCAGCTTTTGGCTAGTCATTAATATTCCTCACTTAGAAAGGTGGAGAAAGGGGCACCTGGGTGGCTCAGTTGGTTAAGCGACTGCCTTCGGCTCAGGTCATGATCCTGGAGACCTGGGATCGAGCCTCACATCGGGCTTCCTGCTTCAGAGGGAAGCCTGCTTCTCCCTTTCTCAGTCCCTCTGCTTGTGTTCCCTCTCTAGCTGTGTTTCTCTCTGTCAAATGAATAAATAAAATCTTTTTTTTTTAAAAAAAGAAAGGTGGAGAAAGAATACAAATTGGATAGTGGTTCACCTTGGTTGAGGATATCAAATGACAGTTAATATGTAGATGGTATCCCATTCCGAAGTTCAAGATTAACAAGTTTTGAATGTGTGCTTCTCTCTATGGATGATAGCAAACAGCAAAAGGGGTATCAATATTCATTGGGAATCTATTTGTGCTAAGCACTCTGCCTAGATAAAGCACCTCATTTACTGCTTAAAATGACTTTGTGACTTAAGTATCAATTGATTTGTATGTAACAGAAAACAGATTGAGAATGGCTAAGTAACTTATATGTAGTCACACAGACTTGTAGGTGACTGGGACAGAGTCTGAACACAGCTGTCATTTAATACACTATTAGTTACGTTGTCTCTGCTGAAGAAACTTTTCAGATCTTCTGAGTAACGGATGGACTTATTCTTTTTTTACGATAGAGTTATTTATTTATTTATTTTTGGCAGAGAGTGCATGGGGTGGGGGAGCAGAGGGAGAGGGAGGGAGAGCATCTCAAGCAAACTCCTTGCAGAGGACAGAGTGGGGCTCAATGCCACCACCCTAAGATCAGGACTTGAACTGAAATCAAGAGTCAGGCGCTGAACTGACTGAGCCACCCAGGCTCCCCTTGACAGATGGACTTTTAAAACTACAGGTGTCTTTTGTACTTGTTAAGACAGCCTAATGGGACAACTATTTTTGAAGCATGGAAATGTGCTAGAGGGTGGAAGTAATGAAAAAGGAAAGAAGAAATGGGCAAGAGAGAAAGAGCCAACAGGCCTCAGCCTGTTAAAGTGGAAGATACTGGATCTCAACCCCTGCCTTCTTTTTATTTGATTCCTTCTTAAGGGTCCATAGCTCCAATCAAATCTTTTGTCCCCTTTTTATCTATTTGCCAGAACATGATTCAGAGTGATTTTTAGATTCCCATACTTGAATTGTCCATGGGATTACTTTCATTATCTGTTCTTTCTCCTGCGTTGTTTTGTTTTCTTGTGGTCATTTGGGTCCTTCTTGTTAGCAGATGTCACACTTTTGTTTAAATGTAGATGTGGCTTATGAAAATAATTCTGTTATTTTCCTCTACTCAGGTAAGGTTTTCTCTTGGCAGGCAGATTGAGTTTCAAGCAACCAATTTCATCTTGCCCAGAGCTCCTCTTAGGTTTTGTTAGGCTGCTCTGTTCAGCTTTGCCCATCGCCTGGGGTGGCCCTCCACGCTTAAGATCTGGTTTTTCTGGGATCTCAGCTGAAAGCCTGAGATGTTTACCAAGGCCTCTCCTGTTTGGTGGGGCTTGAACTCCACCCTCCATCTCCTCAGCATCCATTGTGGCTGGAATCTCTGCCTCTCGCACGTTCTGTTACCTTCCTGCTCCGGGCTTGTTCCTGTTAGCAGCTGGCTCGCGCGTCCGAGGCCACACTGACGCAGTTCCCGGCTCTCTGGGCTTCTATTCCTCAAATCCTCGGGGCTTTGATATCACCTGAACGTCATGCTCGGTCTCCTTAGCCAGGAAGATGACTCCTTTCTGTTCCACTCTATTCCACCTCACAACGAAATGGCAAATTCTCTCAGAAGATGCTTGGGTAAATGCAGAGCATGTGTGGTCTTCCCTGAACTGATTGTGCTCCAGTGCTTTCAAATAGTTATTTTATGTGTTTTGTGCGGCTTTATTTTTTACCTGAGGGTTAGTTCAATATAAGCTATTTCATTACAGCTGGACCTACAAGTATTGCTTCTTTCAGAAGGCTTATCAGCCACATCTTTAAGGGCAAATGGGAAGTGTGACTTGCCCCTGAAACCTTTGTTGTCTTGTTTTTCCTAATCATTTATCACTCAAAACTTCTTTCTCTTAATCTCTGTGTATATTCATATTTATACATATGTATATATTTTTACACACACACACACACACACACACACACATCTCCAAGATCTTGAGATGCTATGCCTTCTAAAGGCTTGATAAATTTGGGCCGCCCTTCCCATAATTCCATACCCTGGGGAAAAAAGTCTTCTGGTCTTTCTAAGTATACTCCAACTTCTCGGCACATTTATATTCTGAAGGTAACGTATGGTTTTGAATTCTTGCTTTGGAACTCTGCTGTCCTGTCAGATCAATGGGAAACCCAGCCTCTTTCCTTAATTTCCATGTAGACACAAACAAAGACCTAATCACACAGGACTTTTAGTGGGTTGAAGCCTTTGGTGATCAATGGATTGTAGAGGAAGGAACATTTACATAATGGAAATGCAAACAGTATAAATGTAACATATCTATGTATCCTTATTCTTAAAAATCATGTGGCCACTCTGCCTTGTTCAGCCCTTTCTTACTGCTGTCATCACTCTTCTTCTTGCTCTCTCTTCATCTCCAAATTTCCCATTATTTCTGATACATATTAGTTTAACTCGCACTCTTTCGTTGCCTTTTGTCTTTCTCATTTTGCGTTCTGGATTCCCTTTGTACCGCTAGGAACTTATACACTATTAGGTGACACAGAACATCTGCATAAAGAGAAGACTAATGGTTAACCCATTTTGAAATAAAGATCATAAAAGCATTTTAAGAAATATTCAAAATTTAGAAGGGAAATGCATGTAGCAGTGGGAATATATAACTCTTAGAGTTATCATAAATTATGTAACTTCAGAATGACTGCTCATTTAATTCTTGTAGGAAAATTAACTAAAATACATAATATTCTAAGTTTATGCAAAGGCACGATTTGGACCTCATACTAATTATGCATCTCATGCACCCTGTGTTTTCTATATTTGCCTTATTTATTCTCCTTGATGGTTCCAGTAATGGCATGGATTAATTTAGCTATTTCTGTCCATGCAGATTATGAGTGATTTGTTTCACTGCTTCTCATGGTTGACTCTCTAAAATTGGCTTTAGCACAATCTCATTTGTTGTTGGTTGTGAAACTCAGTGCCAAAAAGAATTCTGAATTTCTGATAAAATGGTAAGAGTATCTAAAATACCTCTTTTCAAAAGTTAATAATGCCAATACACTGAAAAATCAGATATTGATACAGCTACATATAAATACCTGTGTACTTCTCACGTGGTAGACACTGACCGAGGGGTGGTATCGTGGTTATGGAGCAACAAACGGCAATGGTTGTTGGAAAAGAATGATAAATTCTAGGGGCACTTGGGGGGCTCAGTCATTAAATGTCTGCCTACGGCTCAGGTGATGATCCTAGGGTCCTGGGATGGAGCCCCACATCGGGCTCCCCGCTTGGTGGGAAGCCTGCTTCTCCCTCTCTCACTCCCCCTGCTTGTATTTCCTCTCTCGCTGTGTTTCTCTCTGTCAAAAAATAAATAAAATCTTAAAAGAAAAAAGATAAATTCTTACTGAAGGGTTTATCAGTGGTGAAACCTATTAAATTCTAAGCATATTACCTCATTTTTCCTCAATTTCTCATTGTCATTTAATCTGATGAGCTTAAATAAATAAAGTCTCTTTCAGTCTTACCCCCTTTTTAGTAGAGGAAGGGGTGTTTCCCAGTTTCTTGAGGGTCGGTGACCTCTAGGAGAAGGACTTTGAATGCCCATCTCCAGTATAGCACAAGAGGCTACAACAAAGTTCACAGAAGGTTCATAGGGCAGAGACAAGGGAGCCCTCGAGGATGTGCACGCTCAGCAGTTTCTTCCCACTTGCACGTATTTGATTATACTTGGGTGGTTTAAGATGCTGACCTATCACAGCTGCTTAAAACTTCCACGTTATTTTAACATCCTAGTTTCCTACAATCTACATCTACTCTCTGTATAGACCAAGCACCATGTATAAATCACAGTTATAAAATTGAATACTTCAAAGTCTCAAGTGACCCTCAAGTGAAACAAATGCAAATATAATCATAATTTATTGCAAAGATTCCAGAGTGGTCATAAGCATAAATATAAAAATTTATATATTTATACACATATAAATAAACATAGTAGAATGTAAAATTTTCATAGTAGTGGAAGAGTCAACTTGCCATCACCAGCTGGTGGGGTTTGTGTGTGTGTATGTGTATGTCTGTGTGCATGTAGGTCTAGAAGGTGCTGGAACATCTCACTTTGACACATGAGAAGTGGTACCCTGAATGGTCCTTCTGCCTCTATTCTTATTCCCTTACCACCCTCTCTCCTCAAGGTTCCAGAAGCAACCTTTTCAAAATGATAAATTGGATCATGTCATTCCATCGCTCAAAATATTTCAATGGATCCCCATGGGCTGTTAATAAAATGCAGACTTCTAACAATAACTTTGAAGATCCTATGCATTCCAATGCCTACCTGCCTTTCTGATTCATCCAATGACGTCTTGCGTCCAGCACCACACTCCAGCAAACTGGCCTGCTTCCCCTTCCTGCAGGGGTGTACCTCCCACCTTACCTGACCACCTGCTCTGGAGTTTGCCTCTTCAGGGTATCAGGGGCACATCCCTTGTTTATCTTTTTCAGAGCACTTAGCAAGCTCTGAAGTTCTCTTAATATGTATATTTGCTTGTTTGTGGCCAGTTTTTCCTACCAGAAGGTCTACTTTATGTGGGCTTTGTTTTATTCTAGAGTATAGCCTCAGTGCCTAAGTCAGAGCCTAATGTAGAATTAATATTTAATATAAATTCAATGAGAGAATGAATGAATGTCAAAAAGTTTACTTTGGGACCTGGAACTTATGTGAAATTTTGAGAAAATAAAGTCCGGAAGATGGCAGCCACAGAGCCAGGAAATGGAATTTAAAATGAAAAGTTAAGAGGAGCACCTGGCTGGCTCAGTTGGTAGAGAAAACGACTCTTGATATCGGGGTCATGAGTTCAAGCAACACATTGGGCACATGATGTGCTTAAAAAATAAAATAAAATGAAATGAAAGTTAAGAGAATTCAGAATTACATTCCTAAGAAGTAACAAAGCCAAATAAAGTATCAGCAGTAAGATTTAAAAAGAAAAAATTGAAAGAGCTAAATTGGAAATGCTGTTTTTCACTTTCCTTAAATTCAAGATGAGAGGTTTACAAGAGCCAGAGAAGGAATTTAAGCTGAATAATAAGGAAAAAAAAACCCTTGCAATGTAGGTAATGTAATTCCTCCAAGTAGATTGGTATAGCAAGTGTTAAGATGAAAAAGGGTCTGCCATCAAATCGAAGCTCACCACGTATTTTTATAAAAATAGATGAAATGTTACAACACTAATACCCCCCCAGAAAGTAGAGAATCAATACTTTTAACCATTAAATCCTTCTGGACTGTTACTCACCTCACATTTGTTGCCTAGGGTATAAGACTACAAACTTCCCGGGTGAGATGAATTTACATGTGGAAAATTCCAGGGTCTAGCAAAGCAGCTGATCTGTGTTTGTAATAATATTTCATCAAAATGTAACACATGGGTCTGTTGCACTTACTGGTTAGTTGTGAGGCATAGGTCTCTAATGTATGTGGTGGAATCCGCTCAAGTATGTTCTTTAGCATACTGAAGCACTTGCTTCAGTGGTATCTGAATGTGAATTCATATTTCCATCTGGGTCTAGACCCCATGTCTTTTATATGCCAAGGTGAATCCTTATTTTGTTTAAAGTTTTCAGTAGGCAGCCCCTATCTCACACACAAATAGTGCTGGAAAAAGCATCACATTCCCAAGTACGATTGGACCACTTGGCACTGGACAACTTCTTAAGTAATTAAGCTGTACCGTATCCATGAGGTTTGACTCTGCTTCCTCCTGTGGATAAAAGCAAGCCTGGGTAGATCTTTCAAGTGAAGTCTGTGACTTGCCAACATCCCTTGCCGCCAATGGGACTATATTACAATTTAATTCAGGACTATTCTGAAAAGAGCTATTTCCAATGGAGGGACTTGGTTTAAATTTAGTCCTCATTTCAGACTGGAATAAGATTGGGCTACTTGGAAGTAATTTTCTTGAAAATGATTTACTAAATGATAATAATTTTAAAAATTGTATCTGACAGCCCAGATACTTAGCTCTTCGAGAGTAGCCTGTTTGTAGGTGTGCATCTGCTAGCCCGGTCTCATGTAATAAGAGAACATAATTAATCCTGCACCTTTTTGAGATAATTGTTTTTTTGAAAATTGCATATTGAAGGACTCTCATGTCATTTGATCATGTCAGCTTTCCTTGCTATTCTAGGATCAACAGGTATTTTGTTTGTCAGTTGTATATTTTAGAATACGTTCCCTACTAGAAATGTCTTGTAGTCAGTTGTTTTACTGGCATTCACTCTTATGGTGATTAAGATGGTGTCACCATATGATGGGGAAAACTCAGTAAATAATGGCCTAGGAATTCTACTTGCAGCCAGTATATTTCCTAGATTTTGAGACTTTTTTGATACCAGTTTTTCTGTGGGTTGAGAAGTTGCAGCAAACATCATAATACCTTGAAGGAAAAGATTGCATTTCAGGTAGTGTCCCCAGAGCCCAGCACTGTGTTTACGTTCATGGCTTTCAGTAAATGAAGATTGCTGTTGAATTTCTGGCACCTAATGAACATCTTACTTGCTTTGACTACAGCAAAAAGACCACAGTGTCCTCTTTTCTTCCAGTGATTACCCAGTCTTACTGCTTCATTTCCTCTATTACTCTCAGTCTTGTCCCCATCTGTTTCCTCCTGAAAGATCCCAGGGTGGGATGGACTCCACTGGATCCATTCCTCTCTAACCTTGAAATTCTCTTTCTCCTGCCTCAGAGAGATGAAGGCTCCACACTCTTAGGAAGAAAAAAGGTTATTCTTAACCTGTTATCTAACTATAGACTTATTCTTCTTTACATTCTTGTTTTAAGACAGAACTAGTATGGGGCATGGGGCGCCTGGGTGGCTCAGTTGGTTGGATGATTGCCTTCGTCTCAGGTCATGATCCTGGAGACCCGGGATCGAGCCCCACAGTGGGCTCCCTGCTTGGCGGGAAGCCTGCTTCTCCCTCTCTCATTCCCCCTGCTTGTGTTCCCTCTCTAGCTGGGTTTCTCTCTATCAAATAAATAAAATAAAATAAAATAAAATAAAATAAAACAACTAGTATGGGGCAAAGGACCTGAGGATCCTAGTAAGTTTGGGGGCAATTAGAATAAGGACATTGGAGTACCAGGGTGGCTCAATTGTTAAGCGTCTGCCTTTGGCTCAGGTCGTGGTCCCCAGGTCCTGGGATTGAGCCCCAAATCGGGCTCCCTGCTCAGCGGAAGCCTGCTTGTCCCTCTCCTTCTCTCCCTGCTTGTGTTCCCTCTCTCACCGTGTGTCTCTCTCTGTCAAATAAATAAGTAAAATCTTAAAAAAGAAATAGAATAAGGATGTTGACTGTAGGCAATAAAAATCCAACTCAAATAGAGCATCAGAAGCAGAGGAGATTTATTGTGAGGATTCCAAGTATCTTATGGGATTGAATGAAATACACACACGTGCACGTGCACACACCTGGATCTCAGAAATTCTTATAATCAGGTTAGATAGGGTTTTCTCCACATTTCTTACTTTTCCTTGCTTCTCTCTTTCTCTTTCAGTCATGATGCTGTCTTTCTTTCCTTGTCCAAATGGCAAGAAACGGTCACAGATAGCAGCTCTTCAGTTCGAGTGGGGAGTAGGTTAAGCTGGACTCTTAGTTGATTCTAGATTCCTGTAGGACTGAGTGGTTCAGCTCAAGTCAAGTGCCTACCCAGGCTTCATCAATGGGTGGGTGTGTTTGTGTGAAGGGGTCAAGGATGGGGGGATATTACACTGTAATATGATAGTTTCCATGGCAACCCATGGACTGAAGAGTTGAGATAAGAAAGATCCAGAAGAGGGTGGGTTGTCAGAGGTAGTTGTTGGACAAATGAAACAAAACCAGTGCCTGTGTGAATTGTGGGGAATCACGCCATTGTAGGTTGTGCAATCACATCACAGCAACATTTTCTTAGACAACAAATCTTATTTAAACACACATTAAAAAATGAAAGCAAATAAAGTAGAGGACACATAGAAAGGTTTAAACCACCCTGAATGGGCTCTTGTTTCATCTCTGGATTCTGTCCTGTGTAGGCATTTGTCAGTCAAACAGCATGAGACATATCGTGCAAAGAGATCAGCCACATGTGGAGGACATCTAGGTATTTCAGCTTGTGTTTTCAAGTTGAACAGTGAACATTTAGATTTTTAAGCTCCTTGGGGAAAGCAGGGCTTAGCCGAGTTGAGAAAGTCAGAGGATAAAAGGCCACCTGCCATCCCATAAGCAAGACAAAAAAGTCTTTCCTTCCTTACTTTCCTGGTTACTTCCATCCTGCAGGAACAGCAGATGTTCAGCCTGTAATAAAAAGTTTCATACCTGCCTTTGTGCTCGCATGTGAGCACGCGCATGTGCGCGCGCACGCACACACAGACACACACAGACACACACACACACACACACACACACACACACACACACACACAGAGGCAGGACTCGACTTATGCATATTCCTTGAGAATGAAAAACTACCTAGGCTTCATCCATCAGGATTCGTCCACCCTGCCCTGCTGTTCCCCAGGGTCCTCCATTCCCCACTGCATTTCTGATGGTTGTTTTACCCACCATGGAAGCCCAGAGCCTGCCCTCATGTTCAGCTGTAGACGCAGGTAACAGAGCCCACCCTCTTGACAAGGCTCTATGAAAGGAAGATGATATTGACGCTGCTGATGGGTTAATAGCTCCTGTGAACCAAGCGGCATGCTAAGCACTTTACAAACATTGCCTCCTGTTAATTTTCACAATATTGTTGGAGTCAAGTTGCTAAGTTCATGTACTAGATAAGGAGACTAGTAAAGGACAACAGAGGTAAAAACTGCTCCAATCCTTCAGCAAGAAAGCAAGGGATCCAGGAACTGCAATCTCAGTCCTACACCACCTGAATCCTAAACCAGTGGAAATTCAGTTTTAAGTTCATCCATCAAAGCAAAATTATACATTTTTCATGTCCCTTAATCCTTTGAGCAGTGAATGCCAGCTATATTTTAGGTTAATGGAGCATTCATGGGAAATGTGTTTTCATGGGAAACTAAGCTTCACATGTAAGACAAAATGAACCACAGAACTTTTTGGTAATTCTTCAAACTGTACACTTTTTATTTGTGCGCATTTTGCATATGTTATACTTTCATGAGAAAGTTTTAAAAAAATAGATCATTGAAGAACTCAACCAAATTATCAGTGGAGAACTCAGTTGTATCCATATAAGTTATTTGAGAGCCATAACGATATTTTACTCATCTTCATAATCATTGTCCTAGAAAAATTCTTGGTATAACGTATGTGCTTGATGACTGCTGACTGGAATGTATTCATTCACACACACAGACACGTTTCCCTGTCCACAGAGTAAAATGTTAGTAGACTTTTCCTTTGGGGATGAATTCTTCCATCAACCATTCCGAGTATGTGTTTCAAGTAAGATTCAGTCAAAAAATCAAAATGTCTCTCAACAGGTTATATTTCCTCTTGTCAACTGCATATTTAGTAGCACAACTGCTGATGAGGAAAGGATGTAAATGTTTATTAAGTATGTATTAGGAGCAAGGGAGTTTGTTTATATTATGTTATTGCATTTAATTTTTAATCCTGATATCACCCCTGAATCCTTGCTTAACAGATGAAGGAACTGGCTCTCCCAGCAGTTCCTGCCTGAGATTACAGAAGTAGGGAAAGAATCAAATAGTGTAAAATGGAGTCCAATGTTGGTATTCTATACCCACTAAAGCACTCTGCTACAAATTAGAACATAATTCCCCTAAAAGAGTTGGTTTCCTTCAGGCATCCTGGCTGATAGCAGAAGCTATACTGAATTTCCAGGATAACATTTGCTTTAGTCTTAACGTTAATGCTATTACTTATCATAGCTCATCAAAAACCCACTGTGCCTAAACACTTCAGGAAAGACATCTCCCTAACAAGAGGATGAGTTAGACGGCAGAACTGTTGTAGCTTGGCCATCCGACTTGTCCTTTCCCCTAGTATTTGTGCTTTCATTTGCTCATAAATCCGTCCATCTATTAATAACCCTGTGTTCACGGAACTAGCTCCGGGAAAATATCTTCCCATTCAAGTACATGCTTTTCAGTCTTCTATACATGTAATGGTGCTTCATCCTTCCTTTGTTCCATGTTTGAGAATAAATCTGTGAAATCACTCCACGATCATTTCGGATGTACAAGATAGTATTTCCATTCTTTCAGACTCAGTTTCATCCTTGTAAGAAGTTGGAGGCCTTCTTAGCAATTGAAATAAAATGTTCTCAGCACTTCCCTTATGTGCATATACACATTGTTCTGGAGAAGGATTAGGAATATAGGTGAAAGGGGTACCTGGGCGCTCACTCGGTTGAGCATCCGACTCTTTTCAGCTCAGGTCATGATCTCAAGGTCGTGAGACTGAGCCTCACATTAGCTCTGTGCTGGGCACGGAGCCTGCTTGGGATTCTCTCTCTCTCTCTCTCTCTCTCTGTCCTTTTCCTCACTTTTCTCTCTCCTCCCCCTCTAACAACAACAACAAAAAGAATACAGGTGAAAGAAGCAATATTTTTAACATTTCTCAATCAATCTGCAAATATTTTACCTGTGTATGTTAGGATTTTTTGAAAACATATTTTATTCTGTTTTTTTCATTCAAGGATTGGATCTCCTGGGTCTTGTTAGAATAATCCCGAATGTTTTACTATAGTACGTATTTCACTGCACTCTGCTTGTCTAATAATATTTCACCTGTCATCCTTGGGCACGTACAACATCTCTTCAGTTAGCCCTTTAATCCCAAACCCAAACTCAACTGATGAAACATAGAGTCAGTGAGTGGTATGATTGAAACTGTTCTAAATGAGCTAAGTTGGTAGAAATTAAATTAAAATTAAAAACAAATTGCAAAGTCCCAGGATAAACATCTCTAATAGTGCTTTCCTGTGAAGTTCCCCAAAAGAGTGTAGACAGCAGAGACGATGACATATGGTAGAGACAGTCTGCTTACACCACAGCACAGACTGTGCTCGGCAGGCGGATCTGGAGGCCTCTGGTTCATCAGATTGGAGGCATCTTATTTGCTCGCTATTTAAACCGAGCATCCTGGGATGCCAAAGGAGTGGTGGCTTTGACTGAAGGAAACTGTAGCCAAGTAGTCAGAAATTGGAAGCAAACAAGATGCCAAGTTAAGGAGGAAATTGAAGTACCTCAAGATTATGAATTGGCAAGCCAGCATGCAGTACTAATGACAACTCTATAATGGTCAAAGAATCCATGGAGATACAGTTCTGGGAAATGAGTTGGGATTTAAAGGATTTGGTTTCCATGTCATTGAGGAAAATGATTAAAGAAAAATTCTGAGATGAACATCTGCAAGATGCTAAGCTTTTAGTGATGTGGTAATCCCACTTATATGTTCCTCGCGGAAGATTAAGTTCTTTAAAAGCAGAGCATATGGTCACCGATCTGTGTCACTGCATTTTGCCAGGATTCATAAACAGTCCCAGGTTTGACGAGGGCTACCGAAGCATATTTATATTCCAGGTGGTGCAGTTTATGTTTTTTCTTTTATTAGTCATACTTCCATCTTGATGGGACAGAATGTTAGCATTATATATGGGTAAAAGACCGAAAATCCAAAACAGCGTTCTGTCAAAAAGAGCAACAAATACAAGGCGTTGGACTCAATACACATAGAAGTTGTGTGACTTGGAACAAGTTGCTTTCCTTCTGAGGGCCTCCAGGTCCTTACCTCTGGCCTAAATGGTTTCTAAGAAACCATAGGTTAAGTCAAGCTAAACGCTGCAACAAACAACCCCAAGTCTTTGTAACTTAATACAATAAGTAGAATAAATGATTTATGCAGTAAAGCTCATTTATATTATGTATAGGTGGCTGCTTCTCACCTGACTCAGGAATCCAGTTTTCTCCTCTTTGGTGTCCTTATGATCCCTCAGACCCCAGAGTCATCTGGAAATCAGACTTTTCCTCCAGTCTGTATCCAGCCAGCCAACCAGTTATGAGAGGGACGGTGGCGGCTGCCTTTGTATTACTTGGGGGCCAGACCCAGAAATAGCACAGATCTCTTCTGCTCACATTCCACTGGCCAGTATGGATTACGTGGTTCAGCCTCTGCACACTCAGTCTGGAAATCTCATCAAGTTGTGTGTCCAACCGGAGGCAACCGCCCCGGGTAATGGCTAACCAGTTAGGGAACGATTAACCAGTCTGAGCATAGGCCCTTGTAGTATGACCTTTCCATTATTGTTTTTATTCGAACTCAAGAAAACTTTTAAACATTGAGAAAGATGTGCAGCCAAGTTAAATTATTTGTTTTTGCTTTCCCTACGTCTTATTTTATTATTGTGTTTTTGTTTTACCTTTCAATGAGAATGTGTTCTTTAGGAAACAGAATAGGCACACATGATACCATTTAGTAATTTGAGGAAAATGTGAGGAACGACAGATAAATGCATCTTGCCGGACAGATAAGTGTGCCATCATTTTATGAAAGCAAAGCCTATAGGAATATATATCCACCAAATACATTAATAAATAGGAGGGTATTCATACCTTAAAATATTTTTTTCAGTTTTTGTAAATAATTTACCACAGAATCACTTTCATGGTACTTCTCCAAGTGAAAGTGTTCACTTAAAAATTCTGAATGAGGGGGCGCCTGGGTGGCTCAGTCATTGAGCCTCTGCCTTTGGCTCAGGTCATGATCCCGGAGTCCCGGGATCAAGCCCCACATAGGGTTCCCTGCTCAGCAGGTAGCCTGCTTCTCCCGCTCTCATTCCCCCTGCTTGTATTCCCTCTCTGGCTGTGTTTCTCTCTGTCAAATAAATAAAATTAAAAAAAAATAAAATAAATAAAAATTCTGAATAAATTAGCAAAAAAGGAAGAGAGGAGGAAACGCTTGAAGTCAGTGATTTAGAGCTGGTGCCAAACAGAGGTTATATCTCCTGAGATCTAATGGATATTAATAGGAAAATATAACTTGCACTGTGGGACTCCAAATGACTTATTTTGGAAGCATCTATATTACCTAAAAGTTGTATGCCTTCATAGTCCAACTAAGGCCAGAATTGTTCCTGCAAGCAATCCAACATGCCAGTTTCCTGAAATCCCCAAAGACACAACTTCTAAGCACAGCCTTATCCAGGAGATTGGACACTTGAAGGGCCGGAATTGCTTTGCATTTAACTAATTGTGAAGGTATCATCCTTCCAGTAAATTCACTGATGTATATTTTGCAGTCATGAAAATAATCACCTTAAACATGGAGAGAGGCGTGCCTGGGTGGTTCACTTGGTTGAGTGTCTGCCTTCCTCTTGGGTCCTGATCCCAGGTCCTGGGATCGAAACCCACATCAGACTCCCTGCTCATTAGGGAGCCCGTTTCTCTCTCTCCCATGGCCTGCTGCTCCCCCTACTTGTGCTCTCTCTCTCTCTCTCTGTCAAATAGAGAAAGGTGTGCAGCCAAGTTAAATTATTTATTTTTGCTTTCCCTACATCTTATGTTGTATGTATAAAGTATAATCTTTGAAAAAAAATGTATAAAGTAAAATCTTTGAAAAAAATGTGGAAGAAAAGTTTGTTCTGAAGAGAATCACATGTATAGATTTCATGTGTTTAACTAGAAGAATGATGTCTTTGTATGAACCTATGAGTAACTGACTTATCTCCTAAGTTTAGAATGCCCCACTCTAGGAAGTTATGCCCATTCTAAATGGATCTGCTTTATTCATTGTTCACTGTTCACATTTTTTTTAAAGATTTTATTTATTTATTTGACAGAGAGATCACAAGTAGGCAGAGAGGCAGGCAGAGAGAGAGGAGGAAGCAGGCTCCCTGCTGAACAGAGAGCCCGACACAGGCCTTGATCCCAGGACCTGAGATCATGACCTGAGCCGAAGGCAGGGGCTTAATCCACTGAGCCACCCAGGCGCCCCACTGTTCACATTTTTATGAAGAGGATTCTGTAATCAATACTGCTGTGATTTTGTCCAAACTTGGAAATGGCCATTCTGTGATTTGGCTGTCATGTGATAACGCTAAAATCTCATCCACCTAGTGTAAGTTCAGGAAAGAGGTCATTGCCTCACGTCTCCACACAAACCTCTCCCCTAAAACCCTCATTACTTTTTAAAAATATTTTATTTATTTATTTGCCAGAGAGAGAGCACTAACAAGGGGGGTGGACGGCAGGCAGAGGGAGAAACGGGCTCCCCGATGAGCAAGGAGCTGGATGTGGGACTCGATCCCAGGACCCCGGGATCATCACCTGAGCCACACAGATGTCCCCTTCACTGTTAATTTTTAAAGGTGAAGGAAAAGTCTATCCTGGGATGAAAGCACAGACTCAAAATACAAATTTACATAAGAAAAGAAATAGAGAAGGCCAGTATATAAATAACTGAGGAATGATTCCTATACAGGATGTTATTAGGAGAGACCAGAGCAGGAAACAAAAGGTATATCAGACACATTTGATCTATGATAATTGTTGTTCTGGGGACTTTTTGGAGCCCCACTGGGGGAGCAAAAATGCCAACTTAGACACATTTCTTCCTAAATTTCAGTAGTTTGTACTCCTTTGATGAATTCTCACAAAGACTGTCTTCAGTCAACATATAATTAGTCGGTAATATCTTCCTTACAGTGCTCCATGTGTCACCTTTGAGTACAACAAAACTGTAACCTAAGAAGCTTGGCCTTCATCTACTAACTGTGAGACTTTCTTCTTCACCTAGAAATTGTTGAATATTTGGCAAAAGTGTAAATGCTATGAAACACAATACTCTTCATGCTTAAGTTACACAGAGGGCTTTAATTTAAAAAGATATGCATTTGTAGGAGCCTGGGTGGCACAGTCAGGTAAGCATCCAACTCTTGGTTTCGGCTCAGGTCTGATCTCAGGGTCATGGGATTGAGCCCCACGTCCAGCTGCAGGCCCAGCGTAGAGTCTGCTTGAGATTCTATCTCTGCCTCTCCCATTTCCCCTCCTGCTCATGCTGTCTCTCTAAAATAAATAATAAATATATATGTGCATTTGGTCATGTAGAAGCTGCCTTTGATCCCTCTATCATGGTACTATAATAGGCCTCTTATTTTCTCTTGGCTAAATTAGTGAAGTAGCTCATTTTGGTTTTCTGGTACAACCACTATTTTCAACACGTTCACCTTTTTTGTTGCAGTGTATAATTGACAGTGAGCTTCCTTGGCAGCAAATTAGGCATTTCACATTAGCTTTAGAAGTGCCATGGGAAGTTAGGATGCGAAAACTTCTCATACCAAATGAGTATCTTCCTTCGCCGACCTGGTTTGGAACCAAAGTACTCAGCATGTATCCCGAAACTCTTATGAAACCAGCTATTGTGCTTCCTTACAATTACATAGTAGCTGACTTTACAAGCTAACCAAGGAGCCATTGTACCCTAATCAGAAGCAGGTCATTGGAGGGCATGGAATCTCAGCTCAATATAATAAGTTTAAACTGCAAATTCTTTTTGGCACTGATTAACTGCTGAACTCCCAAATCATGGAGTTGGTCCATAGCTCCCAAAACCCAAAACCTTTAAAACTTCATGTCAGTGTGGAGCAATTTCTAGTTTTCTCACATAATGGTGTGTATTTTCCTCCTCTAGAATGATATGGCCACATATTTGTAAGTAACTCTCTCTCCCTCAAAATCATCCTGCATTTTCCAAGTTGTTGAATAAATATTAAGAGACTCTCTGGGTTTTCTTTTAATCTCAAAGCCTTGTAATTCATACATTTGAATTTAGAGGTAGGGAGTTAAAATCATGCTTGAGCTAATTTGCATACATTATCAATGTCCTGACTGTATGGACAATTTGAAAGTGCTTTATTTTGTTTAAGTGAAGCAGATCAAAGTGTTGAGAGAGAAAAGACTAGAATACCAAGTCATTACTTTATGTAAAATATCCCACCTAGTGTTGCACAAAGAAGAGTTAGTTCTGTGGCATGGGATGACGGTTCTCTGCTAAAACAGCAGCATGGGGAAAACTCATGTTTAACAATTTTATGTCCTCTTTATTTTATTAAGGAGTCCTACGTACATATTAGCTTCAGTTGGAAAAATCCAATTGTGTGAATGTTTGGATGTCCATAGCTAAAAATGCCCTATTTCCCATTAACTCAATTCAAAGAAAACTTTTCTTCATAAGCAATATATCAATAATAACATAAATAACATTTATCAACAGGAATTAATTACTTTTTATGCCAGACACAGGACCAAGTACTTAACAAATGGACCAGTGTGAGGACTTTTGTTTCCTATAAGTCCCTTTGTGTATCATAAAGTTGAAGCGATAAAAGACTTAACAGTGCCCGGCAGTCTCCGGAAGCTTTCTCTCGCTAGAGAAACGAGAGCGGGCTGGAAGGCATGGCACCACCTAGCGGTCATCTCTGGCAGGAACGTCGGGCATTGCAGCCAGAGGAAGCGGAAGGGAAGTGTGAACAGAAGGGATTGAGTGTCAGTGAGAAAACCGAGAGCACCTTTGTTATTGTTAATGCTGATGGAATAGAAAGGGAGGGATAATTTCAAAAAGTCTTACTGTAGTATATCAATATATAACCTTTATATTAAATTTTTTTGTGAATACACAAAAAAATTATTTTTAAAATTACAGTTGACTCATGAACAATACAGGTTTCAACGTCACGGATCCACTTATATGTAGACTTTTTTTTATAAATACAGTACTTGAAACGTATTTTCTCTTATGATTTTCTGAATAATGTTTTCTTCTCTCTAGCTTCCTTTATTGTAAAAATACAATATGTAATACTGTATTAACATAAAAATGTGATCAACACATTTTTTTTATGTATTGTATTTGTTTATGTATTTGTAAGGCTTCTGGTCAGTAGTAGGCTATTGGTAGTTAAGTTTTTGGGGAGTCAAAAGTTATAAACGATTTTCCACTGGAAGTGGTGGTTAGCACTCCTAACACCCAATGCTGTTCAAGGATCACCTGTAATTTTGGGTGCTATACATTTTTCTTGTGGCTGATGTAGCCAACCGGGTCTCCAAGATTTGTTCAGTTTACATTTATATATATCATCTAATCCTCCCAAAACAACTTTAAATATTATAAATTTTTATTTTTTAAAACATTCATTTATTTATTAGAGAGAGAGAGGGTATGGGTGAGAGAGAGGTGGGGAGGGGCAGAGAGGGTCTTAAGCAGACTGACCTGAGCTCAGAGCCTCACCTGGGGCTCAGTCTCATGACTGAGATAGGGTCTGAGCTGAAACCAAGAGTCAAATGCCCAATGAACTGTGCCACTCAGACACCCCATCATCATTTTTTAGAGGAGGAATGAGAAATGAAATTCTTTAGAATTAAACCATTAAAATTCACTGAATTATTTGTTACTTCAAAATTACCTATTTTATCCCAATTATTAGTTAGTAAGTGAAACGACTAGGAAAATCCCAGCTCTTTTTTTTTTTTTTTTAAAGATTGTATTTATTTGACTGGGAGAGAGACAGAGAGAATACCAGGAAGAGGAGTGGGAGAGGGAGAAGCAGGCTTCCCGCCTGGCTCAGGGAGCCTGCATCAGGAGGCTCCTGAATCCCAGGACCCTGAGATCATGATCTGAGCTGAAGGCAGATGCCTAACAACTGAGCCACCCAGGCACCTCAAAAATCCCAGCTCTTAACCACTATTCTATACTACCTCCTAAATGGGTCCTATCCACCCCACCCCCTGACACACAGAACTTTTATCGTAATACACAGCAATAAAGAGTTTTTGTGGTGTTTCTTATACTATAATTTCAGTGGTTGAGCTCTCCAGAACAGGAAAATAAACTCTAAATTTAAGTCTCAGTTATTTGACATGTGCCTCTACATCAGAAGTAATAGTATTTACTTAGAGGAAAAGAAGTCTTCTCTAAGTCTTAATAGTTTGTCTTGACCTCAAGGCTCAGGGTGAAATTGGAAAAGTTCAAAATCATCAGTTTTTTAATTAAAATCTCATTTCTCTCTCTCTAAGTTATACAATAAGCAAAGGAACCTGTATCACCCACTTAGGGTTTCAGACATCTTCAGAAATGTCTTCTTTAGATTAGATTGTAGTGAACTCCTGGACTTTTTTTTTTAGCTGAAAACAAGTCCCCCCAACTTATTCAAAGCCTATTCTTTCTCTAGAGCTTTCAAATTCTTCCTTCTGTCTTCCACCTGCTGTTAGAGGTATTCACTGTTTCTTAGTACCTCCACTTAAGTCTACAAGAGAAAGAAGCAGATCAGAGATCAAACTGAGACCTTTGGTTTGTTGCTTGCCTATATCATATGACAATTATTTATGGTGTTGTAAGAATGGGGATTTTAACTATGTGAGTCACTGAGTCATGTGGGAGTATCTTTCATTCATACTCTATTGATCTGAAACAGCCACCAGTACCGGTAATGTTGCTGTCCAGAGAACAAGATAAAATATGTGATGATTCCTTTTTCTGAATGAGGACACATGTTCCTTCAATCTGCTTTGTGACTTAATCAATGTGGCATTATTAACAAAACAGAGGGTATCATGAATCACTCAGAAAGAAGAGCCTTGTAATTTGCATCTCATTTCCCAATTGAGCAATCAGCTGTAGATAACATTCCCACCAGAGCACTTTAGTGTCTTAGGAGATTCCAGAGTTGAGATGACATTTGCAGACTCGCACAGGGGCTTGTAATTCCAACCTGCAAACCAAGTGAACCATGAGAATACCTTCCTTGGGCCACTGGATGGCTGGGTTACAGTTTAGGATTCCTGAGCCTCTCTGGTGCGTTCCATTCCCATTTGCTTCCTTCCTACCTTATAACAGTTAACTTCTTGGAGGTTCATCTCTTGAAAAAATCTTGAGAGTAAGGAAAGTTTATTGGCAATGCCTATTACTGAAAAATCAGTCCGCTTCTAAGGGTGAGGCATTAGCATCCAATGAAAGGCTGGGCCCCAAACCGTACTGCCATAGTACCATGTGTCAGAATTCAGAGACACGTTAATCTATTTCTGTGGCAGAAATAGACAAAACCAATCAAAGAGTTTGCAGCTCAGCTCAAAGAAAAATCCTAAGAGCAGGAAAATTTACTACTGGGGAGTTTAGGAACTTAAGAAAAAAGTAAGTTGGATAGCTAAGGTCAGGTATGAACTTTTGGAAGCTCTTCTAGAATGTCTTCATTCAGTAAAATAGACAACAATAAAAGAATACAATGGCAGTTTTTACATCTATAATCACCATTAATTTTAGTTCATCTGAATTCTGTTTGCAGTTTAAGCTCAATAGTACAATTCTGAGGCCTTCCCTTACACATTTTTCTTTTCTTTTTTTAAGATTGTGAATTTGTTTTGCTATTTTGTAGCAGATTGTCTGAGTAATAAGAGACTATTTTCCTTCTTCTGGTTCTCCATGCCAGTGAGCAGTGTTTTTTCTTTTACTTTTCCTTTTTTTTTTTTTTTTTTAATATTTTACTCATCTGTACAGAGAAAAACACAGCTAGAGAGGGAACAGAAGTGGGAGGGGGCGGTGAGAGAGGGAGAGCATGCTTCCCACTGAGCAGGGAGCCCAATGTGGGGATCGATCCCAGGACCCTGGGATCATGATCCAAGCTGAAGGCTAACACTTAACGACGGAGCCAGCCAGGCACCCCACTGAGCAGTGTGTTTTCCATGTGAGGGTCCTCCCTCTAAGTTCCCACTGGACTTACAGATTGTTAAAGTTAA
Organism: Spilogale gracilis; assembly: GCA_004023965.1. Classification (NCBI taxonomy): domain Eukaryota; kingdom Metazoa; phylum Chordata; class Mammalia; order Carnivora; family Mephitidae; genus Spilogale; species Spilogale gracilis. The sequence goes on from PITA01000293.1 coordinate 197,573, forward strand.
GTGGTTAGGACGAAGGAATAAAAGAAGAGAATTTATGCAGAAACTTTTTAAACCAACTCCACATAGCTGAGAATGTATTTCTTTCCTAGTCCACAAGGTTATAAAGCCTTACCTCATTCATGATAACCTTCTGCCAAGACATGCCCCCAGTCTTTCTTGCCCACACTTGGCTTCTTCTGTCCTGGCAAACTGAAGGTACAATTCTAAGATCTGAGTGGGCTGACCCTCAGCCTTCTTTAATTCTCTCAAGACTTTATTGCAATGACCTTCATTCCTTGTTTTATGTCTGATTTAGAACATTTTTACCAACCCAACCTGTATTACTTGTCTTTTTTTAAAAATCATCCTCATTAGAGATTACCAAGAGTTCTGTGCCTAAAAGATTTAAGAATTTCATGTGGAAGGGACTCAAATTGGATAAGACGGTCTCCTCAAAATGTTCAAAACCTTTGAGTCTTCCAGTTAGTGGAACAAGAAATGATATCTATAAATATTATCTATGCAAAGGTCATATTGTGCATTTTTTCCCATGGGGCTAGGATGCCTAGAATGCATCATATTTCTGGAGAGATCTGTAACTCAGAAAAGGCTAACAAGGGGTTTGGGGAACAGTATCACGAGATCTGGGGATCCGGTTTGTGGTAGTCATCAAACCTTATGTTAGATTCAATTCCCCAGTACATCAGGCAGTTAGTCTTTCGGTTCAAGTAATAGCCTTAACTGCTGGAGGAGGGACCTGAGACAACTTCTGATTCTATGCAAGGTACACAGAGAGCAGGGCATCTGGCATCTGGTAGGGTACTGCAGAACTCTAACCTGATGTGTAGATTGGGCAAGTCATCTCATCTTCCTGGACAGCAATTTCCACATGTCTAGGTAGGGAGTTGGACTAACTCAGTGCTTTCACCCCTGACTTGGAGACCTGGCCCTACCCCACCAACAACCGGAAGAGACTCTGGAGTTGGTGCTCTGGAATCTGATTTACTTAAGAATGCTTCTCAAACGTTCTACTGTCTGCCATTTTGCAGACCCTTGTAGCAGACACTTTTTAGGTTGCCTTCTAGCTTTAGAATATTGGGTTTCCACTAAACCAGTATTCTCTGCAATTGGCAGAATCTGGAACAGCATGAACTGTTAGTCAATAGAATGACTATACACAGTGCCCTTTTTTGCCTGTCACATTGTGAACACTTAATGAATTAATAGATGATAGGATAATAACAGTGGTGACGTTGGTTATCAGATCAAAGTATGCCCCACAGGCCAGCAGCATCAGTACTGCCCAGGAGATTATTGGAAATCCAGAGTCTCAGGCTCTACCCCAGAGCTCCTGAACCAGAACCTACATTTGATAGTGAAATCCCCAGAGGATTTGTGTGCACATAAGAGTTTGAGAAGCACTGATGCAGAAAAACAACCTTGGGATTCAGCATCTTGACAGAAGTCACGCTACCAGTAAGTAAACCAGGGAGCTAGGAGTCACACTCAAATCAAAAGACACTGAGGCCAGTTTCTTTTTCCTACATCTCAGAGGGCTCCTCTGACCTGAAGCTGTTCAGGCTTCCCAAATCCCACAGGGCTATTCATTCTCTCATCCACGCTATCACTGAAAGGCTTTTTAAAACACATTTTTTGTGTCTACCAAAGAGGCAACAGCACTGTAATTTTGGTTTTCACATTTTTAATTATTCAGCTGTTTTATTTGTCACCATTTAGGGAATTATTACAAAACTTATGTCTACAATGCTTCTGATTAATGCATATTTAGGCAACTAAGCAGATGTAGAATGGGTTGACTTCTTTGATAAAATTAAACATTGATGAAACATGTATTTGTACAGCAATAATGATGCCAGCATTTGTACAAATAATAACACATCTATCTCCCTAATCATCTAGGGAAAAAAAACAACAACAGTGAGAGTTGAGAGAATCCCCAAATATGTCTCGCTTCCTAGGCAGATCGTTTTTGAGTGTAAAAGTTTTTTTTTTTCATGTGAGTAAAGTTATGCTAATTTATAGCATCTATTACCACTTTAAAATGAAAGAAGTGTCTTTGAGCAAAAAACAATGTGGATGAGACTTGAAGCATGTTTCTAGGATATATCATAAGTTCCAGAGCTTCTTTGTCCAGCATGGAAAGCTGCATGTTTTATATATTTTTTTTAATATTTTATTTATTTATTTGACAGAGAGAAACACAACTAGAGAGGGAACACAAGCAGGGGGAGTGAGAGAGGGAGAAGCAGGCTTCCCGCTGAGCAGGGAGCCCGATGTGGGGCTCTATCCCAGGTCTCTGGGATCATGACCTGAGCTGAAGGCAGTTGCTTAACCAACTGAGCCACGCAGGTGCCACCGAAAGCTGCATGTTTATAAAGGACTCCTCCACAGCACTGTAGTTTGATTTTATACAAGATGTATTGTGAAGCCCAGCTGAAGTGATTCCACAATACACATTTGTTTTCCACCTGTTAGCATCTCTGATATTAGGGTCTCTCTTATAATTGATGGCATGTCCCAATTTGATATCCAGCATTTTTTTCTTTTTATAATTAATGGAATCTTAAATTCGATCAAATAGGAGATCAGGATCCCCGGTGAACTTCATCGTAGTTCACAAGAAATATCACGGTGAGGAAAACAAATGGGACAGAAAGGAGATATTACCCCCACCTGTATTCAAATAAGAAGGGGAGGCGGATGAATAGAAAGAAATTAAATAAGAAAAGATGCCATGGTTTCTGCTTTTACAGAGCCAGAGAGAAAAATCATAGAAGACATGAGAATTTAGCAGAAGGGCAGGAAAGAGGAAAAGGGGAGATGGAAAACAAAAGGGGAGTGAATAAGGCATCAGAATGGGAAAAATAGCTGATATGTCCAGTATTTCGATCATTATTTCCTAGGTGTGACATTCAGTTTGTTGTTCCTTTTCTTCGTCCGCACACTGGTCAATAGAGCTCCCAGAGGCTGGGATGAGGGAGGCTTTTTCCGCATCTTTTAGGAGGCATTTTTTTCTTCTGGCCTACCCAGGTGAATCAATCATCCCCCATGCTGTCTCTTCCCTGCTTCCTACATTTTACCCAGTCCCAAACCACCTGGGAAGGCTTAAATGATTCTTATAACTTCTGTTTGTTTGTTTGTTCTTTCAGGTGATATCGAGATTATCGAACAAATCTACGGTCTCACAGGTATGGCTTTTTCCAAAGAGCAGAACATTTATCTAAAATCTGTAGGACTTCCAATAAATCTGCCTCCCACTACAGGGTTTTATGTATTTATTTTCTACCTTCCCTGATACACTTCCGTGAAATGTATTGACTGATTTTCTGGAGTTTGAAACAGAGAAGTATGGAAACTCACCTCTCTATTTAAGGTTTATATTGTTGCTGAAAAGTAGTTGCCACCAGAACCTGCCAAAAGTAGTAACATCCTGAGGTGTCGGTCTTGGAATTACATTTATTTTGTTTAAAATTAGGAGCCAAATGTTTTCTTGTAGGCTTCCAGTTGATGGTGCAATGTGATTATCCAGGATATAAACAACAACAAAAAAAGTGATTCAGAGATACTTTGGAAGTGGTCTCTCTTGAACTCTTAAGGCAGTCCCAACTTTTAAGAATCCTCCAATTTCATAGAAAATTTTCCCCAGAAATAGTGACTTACCAGATTTATTACCTAGACTTTTACTACCAATACTCCTGTGACAGGAATCCTATAAAAAGCTCCTTGCCTTGCTCAGTACTGTCCTTGAAGCAGAATACACGTACATACAGAGACACACCTATCCAATTACATAATATGTGTCAAAGACATTGATAATTTACTGAAGATAGTTGGGGCTGTGGGAGCACAAACAAGATTTACTTTTAATACTATTGAGAAACTTCTCAAAAGCCCTTAAAACAGCTCAGTGCATTCAACCGAGTTTCCCTCTGGCAGTAGTTGTCTTTCTTTCTCATCTCCTCAAAATCCCTTCTCAGGAGCTGGCAAAATGGTTATTAAGTTTCAGCTCTTCTCAATAGGCTGCCTTTCCTCACCACTATACCCCTTTCCACCAGGCCATTCCTATCTTCTCTTTCTCATGAAGAACAATTTAGCTTTCTTTTGAATTTTCCAACTTGAATTCCTCATCGCTTCATAGCACTGTGAAAACAAACATCCGTTCCAAGAACGTGCCATCTTTAATTTTCAAAAAAAAATATTGTGTATAATCAAGGCTTAGGTTCATTTACAATATCAAAACCATCAGAATAGCAGGGGCTTTCAAGGCAATAGATGTTTATTTCTCTCTCATGGACAAGGCCCAAGGTGGGCGATATAAGTGTGTCAGTCCTAAGCTTTCTTCTTTTGGATTCATTGTCCTCGATGCATGGCTTCCTTTTTTAAGATCTTCTTATTGTCTAAGACGACTGCCGGAGATCTCTCCATTTTATCAAAATTCTACACTAGAAACTAAAAAAAAAATATGAAAAAGCAGGATAGAGGCTCCCTTCTTTCCAGACATCTTCCTAAAAGTTCCTTTTAACCTGTCTGCTTGCATAGTATCACCCCAGAACTTGGACTCATGGCCAAACCAACTGGCAAAAGAAGCCGAGAAAGGAGATCTCTGGGCAAGGTGCATTGCTAAAATTTCTGTTAAGTAGCAAAAAAGGAGAGATTATGTAAAAAGAGGTAATCAACGCTCCTGTAGCAGCTACCCTGAGGCAGATGTTTGCATTTTCTTTATGATCATGATCGTCCTCATCCCCGCAAGGACAACATCTATTAAGAACTTCCAATGCATATTGCTAAGTGTTTTAACATCCATCATCTAATATCCATTTCCTCACACTACTCCCAATTTACAGGTGAAAAAAACAAGGATTTAAGCAATTATATTACCTGACCAAGTAATAAGTAGTAAGTCGCAGGACTTCTAGGACCATGTGACCAAAAGTCCATGCATTCAGCTACTAGACTTTATTTTGCTTCCCCCATAGTCATAACAGGTTTGACTGAATCTGGTCACTTGTAAGTTCGAAATGGCTATCCCAGCAGAATGTCATGAGCTAAAGTAGAAATCCTTTTGACTATGGGGATAAAAACCTCATTGCCCTCATGGAAACATTTGTCAGGGGGAAATGGAAGGGTGGGTCAGAACAGAAGGAAGAAATATGTGGCCAAACTTTATGGCAGAGTATAAAGGGGTGAATCCAGCTATGTAAGAGAAGCAAGTGTTTCTGTGCAGACTCTTTCATAAAGACTGTGTGTGGGGCTGGGTATTTAATAATCTAATAAATTTGGCTCTTCTCTGCAATAATATTAAGGGGGATAATTAATTCTTCATATAAGTACTGTTGGCTGCCTCGATCACAAGAGTCACTAAGCAACTTGCCCAAGGTGCCAAGTCTCCATGATGAAATGGAAGTACGAGATTTAAACAAACTTGTAGAAGTACAAACACTATACGTTATTAGTCAGAGAATTCTTTTAGGGCCATCAGAGACTCCTTGAACCAAAGGAATGATTAAATTGCCAATGCAAATGTAAACAGAAGTCCAATTAAAAGAATTCACTCATTGTTTTTCATTTCTTTGATAAATTTGCCCTGTTGTGTCTTTAATGGGATGAGCTAATTTTTTTATTCTACAGTGCTACCAAACAAATGTTTCCCTGTAATTCCATGTGGGATCAACTTCTGTTGTAAGCACAGAATTTTAAAATGCTGTGAAAAGCAAAAACAAATAAAAGCCAAACCATGACTATCCCAATAAAAAGTTAAGGGCTTACGGGACGCCTGGGTGGCTCAGTTGGTTGAACGACTGCCTTCGGCTCAGGTCATGATCCCGGAGACCCGGGATCGAGTCCCACATCGGGCTCCCTGTTCGCTGGGAAGCCTGCTTCTCCCTCTCTCACTCCCCCTGCTTGTGTTCCCTCTCTGGCTGTGTTTCTCTCTGTCAAATAAATAAAATCTTAAAAAAAAAAAAAAAAAAAAAAAAAAAAAAAAAAAAAAAAAAAAAAAAAAAAAAAAAAAAAAAAAAAAAAAAAAAAAAAAAAAAAAAAAAAAAAAAAAAAAGTTAAGGGCTTCACCGTTAATTAAAATAATCATATCTAGTTAGAAAGATGAGTTTAATAGTTTAATAATGCCATTTCTTCAAGAAATTTTGAGCCATTAAGATGAAAATAAAAGAAAGCTTCATGAGTAAACTATTTTGCTTAATTTGACCTAAACTGAATGGACTACTGACTGTAAAGTCACTACATTTTCAAGTTCATTTTTTGTTGTTGTATCTATCATTTTAACTGTTATAGGAAGATCAATACATACAAAAAACCCACAACTTTTTATTAAGATTAAGGAATAACCATGACAGCTCATGAGATTTAAATAGCACTCTTAGATCTTTTCATTTTGTTGTTTTATTTCTCTTAGAAATTATTGATGAGCAGGTAGAAGCAAATGTATCCTCAAAAGAGAAGGAGGCACAAAAAAAAAGAATGACCTTTTGGAGCAGGGAAGCTATGTCTGGGGCAGAGCAAGAAACACCCGCTCTTATTTATAATGACTCCACTGAGGGCCACTCTCTTAGCCTTTGATGTCCTTTCTGCCCTGCCTCCCATCATTACCTCCATTGCCTCTACTCATCCTCTCCTTTGCTTCTTCTTCATCTAGAAGGCTGAATGACACCAGCTAGGAGTTTAAAGTGGGTTTAGCAAGACTTCTCCTTCCCTTCCCAAGGTTCTTAAGGGGAGTTGATCAAATGGTTTGCTCCATTTCCTGCCAACTGACTTCTGAGAATAAAAAGAACAGGAAGCAAAGTAGGTGCGGCTGCTGCTGATCTTACTCCATCTATGTGATCCAAAATAGGGAATATTTTTATTCTCAAAGATAATATATTTTTCTGGTTGACCTGCACATAAAGTTCCACTAAAAACTCTATGACTTTAAAATAACAAAGCCTAAGACCTTCCTGTGAAACTGAATTATCCTAAGAGCATGTCACCATATACTATTACAGATGACAGGCTTAGTAAAATCTGGAAGCAAACCAGGTAAAATGCAGTTTCACACAGCTCCCCACCAAGACAGCTAAAAAAGACCAAGAGAGGCGTTAACAGACTGACACCAGGATGGAAAAGACGGCAAACCTGGGGAGTATCAGAAATAGGGAGACATGGAACCCCTGAATAAATCATAGCAAAATCTGCAAAGTCTTAAGTTTTACTGAGAAGTAAGTTTCTAAAGGATTTGACTTTGCTTAGATGGGCCCACCTGCATGAATAGTATGCCTCTCAAGCGGTCTTTGTGGTCTGTACTAATCTGTGTTATCCACTGATTTAGTCAGAGCCCAAGGGAAATGGCAGCATCAACAAAAGACTCCCATCCATTGTGGAAGATGAAGAGGAGGAAGAGGAGGGGGAGGACGAGGAGACAGCCTCCCTCTCTCCCATCTACACCAGGGGAACCTCATCTGCTCGTAGCAAGAAGGTTGGAAGCAACAAAAGCTATCTAGGCCTAAGCCTGAGGCAGCTGGCCTCGGGCACTGTGCCATTTCACTCACCTAGCAGAGTCTCCAGCTCACATTCCCCCAAAAACAAACAGGAAACTGAACTCCCTAACCATACTAAAAGGAAAGAGAGAAACTTGAAATTGCAGCTATCAGCTTTGAATAGCGCTGGACCCCCAGACCTCAGTCCAAGGTAAGAATCCTATCACACTATTCTTTCCTAGGTAAAAAGGGCCACCTTTTGTCCAAACTAGTCCCTAGCTAGTAGGAAATTATTCAGCCTTCTGGGGCTCTCAACCACACAGGTTCCTAGCCTGGCTTCTTCAACTTTGCTGAATTTCGTGTGCAACTTTTGCCTTTACACAGAGGTGTGTGTGGTATGAGAATAATTAGTGTTAGTCATATTCTCAAAAGGGTCCATTAAATATTTGGAAGTCCTTCTGTACTCTTTTCATCCATTTAGCTTTACCTACCATTACAAGTGTGTATTTCCACATTGTAGTTTTGTTATTTATAAATTTAAATGAAAATAAAAGATAGAACAAGGCCCATCCATGTGATTCCCTTCATGCCTGATCTTACCAAACATTTTGCGGAAAAATAAGTTGAAATTGTAAAGGAAATGAAGTGTTGCTCTTCATTTTCAATCCGATTTTCTTCATCATTGTGGACAACTGAAGCTTAGTTTTATTTCTGGCCTCTTCTGTAGGTAACATGGAATGGCTCTACTTTTAATTTTAAAAATTCACTTTAGGATTAGCTAAAGATGATTGAGAGGGTGAAAAATACTGACACAGAGAATGTGAAAGGAGTTGTCTATGGTGAATACAAGCAATAGTAAAAAAATCATCATAGCTGAATAATAAGTAGAAGAAAGAAAAAAAAATGGAGTGCTTCCTATGTGCCATGTCTTCTACTAGGTGATTCCACATTCACTATTGCATTTAGACTCTTCAGGAATTCAGGAGTCCTGTAAAGTAGCTCCTATTTCTCATAGATTCAGATCTGGATTCAAATTCTGCTTTTCTACTTGTAAATCAAGGGATATTTATCAGTATATTTAACTAGTCATCCAAAGGACACAGTTTAATCATTTAGAGAGAATATTTTTTAAAAAAGAAGCAAAACAGATTTAGTGAGAAGTAGGTGGACATTAAAGTTTCAGGAATTCAATTGAAGATGGTAATTTGAAAAATTGCATTTTTCTTCTCCTTAAATTTTTAATAAGAAGAAAGACAATAAATTTTAAATAGGGGGAAGTATGTCAGAGCTGGAAAAGAAAGGTTTATGTACAATTGATCTTAAACTTATAAAAAGATTTTGAGAACATATATCAAAATGTTAACAGTGGGTGGGTTATAGGTGATCTTTATTTTCTAATTTTTCTTACTTTTATGTTTAAATTTTCTACAGTAGGCTTATATATTTTTAAAAAATATTTTATTTATTTATTTGACAGAGAGAGATCACAAGTAGGCAGAGAGGCAGGCAGAGAGAGAGGAGGAAGCAGGCTCCCCGCTGAGCAGAGAGCCCAATGCGGGTCTCGATCCCAGGACCCTGAGATCATGACCTGAGCCGAAGGCAGAGGCTTAACCCACTGAGCCACCCAGGTGCCCTACAATAGGCTTGTATTTTTTAAACAATGAGTGGGTTAGACATTATTTAGCAAGAAAAGAAGACTAACCAAAATCTTAATAGTCATTTATAGGTAATTCTTTAACTCTTACCTCAGGGTTTTGTCCAGGTTCAGAGTAAAGGTGTCATCAAAGTTATTTAATGTGATGCCATACTCATTAGATTAAAATACTTTAGTTCTGGATAGAGTGGTGATTTAATATGAATTCAGATAAGAGAACTTCTGTATCTTAAGGCCTTGAATCCATGAATAAATAAGATTCTAAATTCTATAGTATTTCTAGCCAACAGAAATAAATGTGAGCTAAAATTGTGAACTACAAATGTAATTTTAAATTTGCTAGTGGCCACATTTTTAAAAAACAAAAACAAACAAAAACCCAAGAGAAAGTGAAATTTAATTTTAATAATATAGTTTATTTGACTCAGTATGTCCTAAATAATATTTCAAGTATAAATAATACTTTAAAATTTACTAATAAATCCATTTGCATTTTTTTACTCAAATCTTTGAAATTCAATATGCATTTTATTCTTATAGTATATCTCAATTTACATGAACTGCATTTCTGGTGCTCAGTAGCCATCTAAGGCTAATGGCTACCATATTGGATAGCACGGCTTTAGAGTATGTAGAATTTAGAAATTAATACAATATTTTTAAGTCTTCTAGAAATACTGGAACCCAGGGTTCCTGGGTGGCTCAGTTGGTTAAGTATCCAACTCATGGTTTTGGCTCAGGGCATGATCTCAGGGTCGTTAAGATCAAGCCCTGAATCAGGCTCTGCACTCAGTGGGGACTTGGCTTGGGATTCTTTCTCCCTCTCCTCCTCACGTTCCCCTCCACCCTATGCACTCTCTCCCTGTCTAAAATAAATAGGTAAAATACTTTTTTAAAAAAGACACATGGAACCCATAAATACAAATGCACAACTAACCAATATCCTTTATTTTAAATAGGATTGTTGATGGAATTGAAGATGGAAATAGCAGTGAAGAAGGCCAGACTTTTGACTTTGGCTCTGAACGCATCAGGCTGGAGCCCAGAGTTTCCCCTCCTTTGGGAGGTAAGTTCTATATTTAGCCTTCTATCAAAGGGTGACAATTCCTTTTAACTTGTAATGTTTGTCATAGGCACTTTTTTGCCTTCCCATTCTCTGAATATTTTCTATGTGATTGAACTTTACCAATGCCATGGAACAATTTGACTTGAGTTTGTGCCATCTTAAGTTATTAAGATGTAATCTATGATTGTTCCTCCTTCCAGGCTAGATGTTCTGCCATTTACCAGCCCAGGTAAATGGTGTGTCAGGAGACCCAAACTTCAGCTATTCATTAAAGGGTGACCATGTTTTCTTATTACAAATGCAGACTAATCCACAAAAACAACATTACCCAGAGGAAAAGCTGTATTGGTTATATACTAGAACATTGGTTATTTTTAACCAACTTATTGGTGAGAGAATACACATTTGCATTTTGTCAGAGGGTAAACAATTTCAGAAGGATGTAAGAAGGTTGGAAATAATGGAGACCTATGTGAAGCACTACCCTGTAGGAATGGTGAATTTAATGTAAGGGGAGGACCCCCAAATCTCATCCAGCCTCCTCTCTCTCCCTTGCTTTCTTGAGTTCATAGCCCATAAAAAGGAATCTATCAATATAATGAAGATGAGAAATGACAAGTAAATTCTAAAGAAGATACACTTGTAGTTAATAAAGAGAGAATAATGAACAAGTATAAGCTATCCAAAACAACTTACCAGCAAACTACTAGATGAAGGGCTAGCCATCCCCTGTCAGCTCTGTCCTCCTCTTCCCACTCAGCTTTGAGATCCTTGTCAGGATCTACTATCAATTAGTGAATACCTCCATGAACAAAGCCAAGCCCAATAAAAACTTTTGAATGTACAGTCCTGGGTGTGTGTCTCCTTTTGGTATAATACCAGTATTCCTCTCAATCAACAATCCTACTTCCTGGTACTCATCATCTTCTAAAGAAATAGTAGAGTCCTAGTAAGTCTCTGGGGAGGTGGGGGAGTGTGCAGAGGAAAGGAAGTAACTTAAAAAAAAAAAAGATTTTATTTATTTATTTGACAGAGAGAGAGATCACAGGCAGGCAGAGAGGCAGGCAGAGAGAGCAGAGGAAGCAGGCTCCCTGCTGAGCAGAGACCTCCCCCCTCCTCCCCATAGGGGCCTCGATTCCAGAACCCTGAGATCGTGACCTGAGCTGAAGGCAGAGGCTTAACCCACTGAGCCATCCAGGTGCCCGGAAGTAACTTTTTTCTTCCACAAATTTTCTACCCACAATTTACCATAATTAGGGTATTAGGATGACCATGTCATTTTATATAAATATATTTAAGTAATAAATATAAATAAATTCCATATATTTTATATATATATATATATATATATATATATATTTCATCCATTTCCACTTCAGCTAGCAGCAATTCATATGTATATCATTCATTCCTTTCTACTCCAGCTAGCAACAACTTTTGTCACTGACAGAAATAAATGTATTTGGAAGAGTAAGGTAAAGAAAAAGTGAAGATAAAAGAATCAGGAAATGGGAGATATTATCTTTTATAGCAACACAAGAGAATATAGGACACCTGCAGTGAAGTTTAGATCCTGAAATAGAAGTAGGGGGAGGAATACTCTCATAGGCACAAGAATTAATATTTGGAGGAAAAAGGAGGAGGAAAAGAACACTCCTTTTCTATGGTTTAGGCATTGACTGTGATATATTTTTAGAGAACGGTCAAAAAAGAGAAACTGTACCATCTTGGAACGTGGTAGTGATTGTGTTCAGGGGAAAGGAAGATTTACCATGGACACATCCGATAAGTGTGGTCACAGCCCCTACCATGATATGTGCCTAGTTTCAAGGAGTGTATCAGGCACAATCCAGAGGATTACTAGAATCATGTCCAATCCCAGGGAGACAGAACCTACAGCGACAGGTGTCAGGCAAAGGTAAAGGTAGTAGCTTAGTCTATCTTCTCCATTCCAATCGCCGCAATCCTCAAATACGAGGTTTGTTGCTAACGGACTCATTCTGCGTGTGTTTCACTTTTCAGACCCAGAGATTGGAGCTGCTGTTCTCTTCATCAAAGCAGAGGAGACCAAGCAGCAAATAAATAAACTCAACAGTGAGGTATGGAGCTTTCTCTTTCTTTGGTCATGCTGGAATGGTAAGAGCTATAAATCCTAGTTACCAGCAAAAGCAGTATAATAGAGTAATTACAGGCACGTGCTCTGGTGTCAGACCACCACAGATGAATTCCTGCTAAGCCTCATATGAGTTATGTGACCTTTCACAAGTTACTTACCCTCTCTCATGCTCTATTTCCCCACATATAAGAAGAGGACAATAATTATGCCTGCTTTATGGCCCATTGTGAAATTGAGATCGTAGAGGCAAATCATTTAGAATAAAATAAGCACTAAATAAATGATAATTATGCCAATTAGCGTCATAAATGCATTGATACTTGATGTAGTTGGTACTTTTCCACTTTTTTCATGTAATTTTTAACGAGTTAAAGCAAGATAATTACTCCAAAGATGAATGCTGTTTCTTAGAATAATCAAATGGCTGGAAATGCTCTTCCTTTCCCTGACCTATTTTTGCTGTGTAACTTTAAGCACTTCACCATTCTGTATCTTACCATCCGTTCATGTAAAATGAGGTAATTTTTATACGATTTTATTAAAATACATTTTACATATAATAAAATTCACCCATTTCAAGCGTACAGTTCAATGATTTTTAGTAAGTTTATTGAGCGGTTCAACTGTCACCGTATAAGTTTTAAAATACTTTACCACCTCCCACCCCCCTACCCCTAACACCCCCGACAACAGGACTTCTCCTTGCCATTTATGATTAATCCCTATCCTCACATCCAGCCCTAAGTAGCTACTTATGTACTTTTTGCCTCTTCTGGCCATTCCATATACATAGAGAAGGTAATTTCTGAACTGCTGTCCTAATTTGGGTGTCCTCCCCAAAACTTTTAGTTAAAAAAAAAAAACAGATTTGAGACAACAATTTGGATGCAAATAGTCTATTTGGGAGGTGGTCCAGAAAGCAAGATGAAGGAGTAGAGAAGTAAGACAGGTGAGAAAGGAAAGCACGTAACTAAAGGTGTGCTAATGAGATAATTAACTCGGTAAGCAAGTGGGGCTCAATCCAGCTGGGACCACTGAGAGAGTACATAGGACAATTCAAAACTGTTCCACCCTAAGACAAGGAAAGGGGGAACTGAGGGTGGTTCCTAGGAGACAGACTCCCTAGCTCTTCATGCAGAGGAAACTCAAAATGTTCTCCAGACAGGAGTATGCAGGAAGAACTGGACCTGTCTTTGGTGACCCTCAGTGCTGGCCTAAGGCGAGGACATGTGGGTAGGCACAGACAGTCCCTTTCTAGGACTAAAGTTTTCAGTTACCTGATGAGATCTTAGCAAAAATGTAACCAGTTACTGACACTGATGAGATTTGTGAAGAATGAAATCATATAATCGTAATCAGTTTTTCTTAAACTGTGTGTCTTCAGCTTAGTGAAGATTTACAAAATTTACTACCATCCCTTTTTCTATGCCCACTCTCTCTGAAAGTGTGACTTTTGCTAACAAGACATAAGAGCTCCAATGGGCAGACTAACAAGATAGATAGGAATGGAAAACTAACCGATTGAAACTCCTTAAGTCACAAGGACTGGGTCATTCGCTGGATTATTTAAATAACCTCTTGTTAAAAATCCACCAAAAACAAAACAAAACAAACTAAATACTGTGTTGGAGAAACTTCTACTGAATAATTTCTTTTCAAATATTGTCTCTAAAAGCATGCATTAATACCATTTGAATTCTTTCCCTCACATTTGAGATCATTTAATGGTTTTAAGAACTGACTGACCAATACCTTAGCTCAAAATATTAGAGTTAGAAATTATTCTGGGGAAAGAAATGTGTTTATGTCTTCATCTTTTGGAACGTACATAGTTTTCCCAAGTCACAGCTGTAAATCCACACAGTATACGATTTTTCTTTGAGAATGTGAGCCAGTGGTAGATACGTTAAAACAGACAACCACTTGAAAAACAAGTATTTCCCCAGTGTGATTTGGTATTCATGATTGCTTTTCTAGTGAGATGACATAAATCTTTTTATCTTGCCATATATTGAAATAAAAAGGGCAAGTGAAAATATCAATGGTCCAATTATCCTTCCCTAAAGAATTAGTTTTCCCTTATAGGAAATACTTGATTTCTTCATAGGTGAAGCTTAAGTAAGAAAATCTTATCTTTTATACATAATTCAATTTATACAGTCTTGACCCTTTGTTGCATTAAACCCACTGACAGGCAGAATGAAAATACGAATTGGTTTCAAACTGTAAAATTATCTTTCTTCCAACCTCTTGTTTTCTCCTCTTGTCTCCTACAAATTAACGTTGTTTATGTTGCAAAGAAAAAAAATCTATCTTTAAAAATCCAAACCTAATTTTTCCATTTCACCTGTATCCTTCCCCTCACCCATGTGATCATTTGATTGCTTTATTCTTCATTTATTCTATTCTTTGTTAGTAATAAACAAGAGAATTGATAATGAACACTGGATATACTGCATAATAATAACTCAAAAAAAAAAGTCAGTCCTCAGTATACGTGGGGCACGTGAAGTGTTTGAAGTTTAAGAACATGGCGACAATCCCATTCTGATATTTGCTTAAACATTTAAGATATAAAGAAATTGTTCATTGATGTGTAGTTTTCATAATTAGCTGGCTAAATACAGAACAAAAATCAGAAAAAGAATAATGTTGGTAATAACCTACATTCACAGAACAGTGAGGAGAGTTTAAAAGATGTAGGGCAGCTGCTAATATTAGAACGCTTTTGAAAACATTGCCATTGCTTTAGGGCAACAAAAAAAGAGTGCAATTCTAAGGAAATTGTTTAAAAATAACAACAAACTGTCACCGTGGGGGCTCTGGACTGTGTAAGTCAAATGCTCCATTTCTGAAAAGGTTTGTAGGTAAGAGTTAGAATATTTCCTCATTTCTGAAATCTGGCTGACCCCCAAAGATACTGTGGCAAAACCGACCGGGGAAGCCGTGTGCTTTCACCGCAGCAGGCGGAAGGCATAAAACACACTAGCAGAGAAAGAGAATAAGCTTTGGAGAGAGAAAAATATTCAGATCTCTACTCAGAAAATTAACTGTCTGACTTCAGCAAAGTGTTTACCTTCCCAAGTTCAGATTTTTCCTCTATTAAGTGATAATGATAAAATCTGCAATACAAAATTGTCATGAAGACTTAATATTTATAAAGCTCCTAGCATGATGTCCTCTGTTAATAAGGGGTCAAATAGTCTTCTCTCCTTATGCAAGATTATACTTCCATTTTCCTCTAGCCCAGCACAGAGTAGTAGGAGAGACTTAGTCTCAGTGCTTGTGAGGGAGAAAATGAAAATGACTGAATTTAAGGGAAACATTTGATCATGACAATGACTACTGTTTATCTGAGATTTTTCTTTTCTATGAAAATACTCACTATAAAACTGGAATAGAAAATGATAGGACAAAATGTTTGCATTTCAGTGCATCTTATTTTAGCTGCATAGTTTGATAGGATAGGGTCACTGTGATAATATAAGGAACACTTGTTCTGTAAGACTTAAAGATTTAAGAGCAAAGACACCCACTATGCCATTTTAATAATGCTTAATCATTACCTGATATTATAGGAAACATATAAATAGCAAAATGATTGTGAAACTAGGCAGAAAAGAACTGTCAAGCTTACTGGAAACAAAAATCACAGCCCGATCTTCATTTTCAAAATGAAAGACTGTATTTTATCTAATCATCCTTGTTCACCAACAGGCATTTTGGCCTGGAATGCTCTGATCGTCACTTTTTAGCACTTTACTGTGTATGTACGCAAAGGAACCAGTTAATAATAAACCATTTTAATCCATTCAGAAGAATGAAATGTATATAACATTTCTAAACAAAAAATGGGCTTTATAGGAACAACAATTTATATTGATGTTTTAAAGGGAGAAACCCGTCTTTTCATACTATTTATTAACTCCTTTTTTTAAACAACTTTATTGAGATATAATTAACATATCATATAATTCATCCATTTAAAGGGTAGCTCAGTCTTAAGCACCTGCCTTCCATACAGGTCATGATCCCAGGGTCCTGGGATCGAGTGCCTCACTGGACTCTTTGTTCAGCAGGGAGCCTGCTTCTCCCTCTGTCTGCTGCTGCCCCTGCTATGCTCTCTGTCTCTCTGTCAAATAAATAAATATTTTTTAAAAAAAACATTAAAAATAGTAAATAATAAAGTATAATTTGAAGGCTTTTAGTACGTTCATAAAGTTGTACATTCATCACCATAATCAATTTTTTAATTAATTAATTTTATTTGTTATTTTTGTTTTTTACATAACCCAGAAACCCTATCCTCCCCCTCCAACACCCCAGCAACATTCAGTTTGTTTCCTGAGATTAAGAGTCTCTATGGTTTGTCTCCCTCCCCAGTCCCATCTTATTTCATTTTTTTCCCTCCCTGCCCCCCACTAAGCCCCACACTGCTTCTCAAATTCCTCATATCAGAGATATCATATGATAATTGTCTTTCTCTGATTGACTTATTTCACTCAGTGTAATACCCTCCAATTCCATCTATGTCATTGCAAATGGCAGGATTTCATTCTTTTTGATGACTACATAGTATTCGTGTGTGTGTGTGTGTGTGTGTGTGTGTGTATCTCACATCTTCTTTATGCATTCATCTGTTGATGGACATCTAAGTTCTTTCCATAGTTTGGCTATTGTGGACATTGCTACTATAAACATTTGGGTGTATATGCCCCTTCGGATACCGTAATCAATTTTAAACCATTTTATTATCCCACAAAGAAACTCCGTCAGCCATCACCTGGAATGCAAGTTCCCCTCCCCTCAGCCCTATGAATCTACATGCTCTGACCACAGATTTGCCTATTTTGAACACGTCACATAAATGAAATCATACAATATGGTCCTCTGTGACTGGCTTTTGTCATTTAGTATAATGTCTCAAGGTTCACCATGTTGTGGCATAGGAGCACTTCATTTGTTTTTATACCTGAGTAATATTCCATTGTGTGGATATACCACTTCTTGCATATTCATTCATCAGGTGATGGACATTTGTGTTGTTACCACTTTTTAGCTAATATGAATGATGTTACTATGAACATTCATAAGACATTCACACAAGTTTTTGTGTGGACATGTTTTAATTTCTCTTGGGTAATTAAGTGGAGTTGCTGGATCATATGGTAACTCTATATTTAAACATCTGAGAAACTGCCAGACCGTTGCCCAATGCAGCAGCAGCACTTTATATTCAGCAGTATACCAAGGTTCCAGCCTCTCTAATTCCTTGCCAACAATTTTTTATTTGTTATAGGATTTTTTTATCATAACCATACTAGAGCATATGAAGTGCTAATAATATTGAGCGTCTTCTCATGTGTTCATTCTTTGGAAAATTGTCTATTTCGATCTTTTACTCATTTTAAAATTGGATTGTCTCCTCGTTACTAAGTTGTAAGAATCCTGTATATATTCTAGATGCAAGTTGTGTGCAGTTTTCTTCTCCCATTATTGAAGTTGCCTTTTTGTTTTCTAAACATTTTTCTTTGAAACATAAAAGTATTAATTTTGGTGATATCCAGTTTATCTATTTTTTCTTTCATTCTTTATGATTTTGAGGTCACATCTGCAAATTTGTATCATGAGCTCAATGAAGTCTGCCTTCAGTCAAAGAAATAGAATAGCAGTAACAGAAGTTTCTCCTTGCCAAAGAGCTGCTTTACTTTTCTAAATGACTATGAAAATTTAGAATTCTATCAATAATTCACACAAGGAAACCTACATGACTAATACCTAATGATAAAGGATATTCCTCAGTCCTCTGAACTAGTGTTATTATATCTTCTTGTTGACCATTGGTTCAACCAAAATGCACTGACAGTTGCCAGACCATTCCAAGATCTGACTGTACAATCTCTTTCCTTCCTCACTATGATCACATATGAATTCTTGACCATCAAGTCTCAAAAGCAAAATATAAAAGTAGACTGTACATTCACTTTTTGACAAAGAAAAACAAAATCCATATAACTGATAACAAACCATTTTGCATTTTTCATTTTAAAACATAAGCATTACTGATTATAATGTTAAATTTTGTGGAAATAGCTTTCTAAACTGGAATATATCCAACTATTTAATGATTCGCAGGGCGCCTTTTGCTTATTTTCAGTTCTAAAGCCTGTATGCATAGGTATATTTGTAGCTGTCATGTGCGATTTACTGATAATACATATACACATATATACACACCCTAAAGAATAGTGAGGATCTCCCAAAAGAAAAAAAAAATGTCACTCAAAAATTTATCCTGTGAAGTGTGAATTTAACATGGATATAGCGTTTGGATATTAGCTGTTTTTGTCTTCCTGGCCTGTGATTACTTATATATAAGCCTCTTCTTATTTTGAATAGAGGGACTAAATGGACATATTGGTAAGGGTTCAAGGGAAACCAATGCCACATTCCAAATGTGGCAATTTGAGCAGGGTTGAATAAGAGGCGTATTCACAAAGAAGTTCGTTGAGTGTAGGGAACCCACAAAGCATAGAACTGTCCCTCCAACTGCAGGAATAATAACAACAGAAGTTCACTACAACTCTTAGGTCTGATGGGGTCAGTGTAGAGAGTGGTTATAGAATATTGAGTCAAAGGAAGGTGGGTGAAGAAGGCCACCTGAAAGGAGCTGTAATCTTTTGTTGGGACCCTCTGTGACCTTCTGCCCACCTCAACCCTGCAGGGAAGCAGCCAGAGGAACATATACCCTACCTCCCTCTCCTACCTCCCACCGATCTGCTGATGTTCTACAATGGCCAAACCCAGCCAGAAGTCAAAGAGCCCATGAGCCTGTTGATGGAGTTAATACAAGTCAGCCTCCAAGGAGCAGAATTGGTTGGAAAGTGGATCTATTCTAGGAATAAAAATGGGAAATAGTCAGTAAAATGAGTTACTGTATATTCAAGCAAGTAGAGAAAAATTCAAGTGAAATTTAAATAATCAGTTATTAATTACTTATTACTAGTAATTAGCCAGTTAGTGGTAGCTGGTTACTAGGTGGCTACTAACTGATAGCTTCAGAGTAACTGGTTATTTTTTTAAAAAGATAGATATGGGTGTTTCCTTGTCCCTCTATACTTCCTAGATAATTTGTAAGTTGAAATATTTTTTTAAAGATTTATTTATTTGAGAGAGAGAGAGCAAGTGAGAAAGTGCAAACGGGGGTGAGGGGAAGACAGAGTCTTAAGCTGACCATGCTGAGCCCAGAGCTGGAGGCAGGGCTTAACCATGAGACTCATAATCCCAAAACCACAACCTGACCGAAGACCAAGAGTCTGGCACCCAACTGATTGCACCACCCAGGGCCCCGTAAGTTGATAAATTTTTAAAAGAACACACCTCAACATCACTCAGCATCAGGGAAATACAAATCAAAACCACTGTGAGATGCCACCTCATACCAGTCAGAATGACTAAAATTAACCAGTCAGGAAATGACAGGTGTTGGCAAGGATGCAGAGAAAGGGGAATTCCCACTGTTGGTGGGAATACAAGCTGGTGAAGCCACTCTGGAAAACAATATGGAAGTTCCTCAAAAAGTTGAAAATGGAGCTACTCTATGACTAGCAATTGCACTACTGGGTATTTATCCTAAAGATACAAAGGTAGTGATCCAAAGGGGCACATGCACCCCAATGTTTATGGCAGCAATGTCCACAATAGCCAAACTATGGAAAGAACCTTCATCAACAGATGAATGGATAAAGAAGAGGTGATATATATATATGAAATGAAATACTATGCAGCCATCAAAAATAAAATTGTGCCATTTGCAAGAGCATGGATGGAACTGGAGGGTATTATGCTAAGTGAAATAAGTCAATCAGAGAAAAACAACTATGATATGATCTCTCTGATATGAGGAATTTGAGAGGCAGGGTGGGGGGTTTGTAGAGGGAAGGGAGGGAAAAATGAAACAAGATGGGACCGGGGAGGGAGACAAACCATAAAAGACTCTTTTAATTTCAGGAAACAAACTGAGTGCTGGTGGGGAAGGGGTGGGGAGGGATAGGGTGGCTGGGTGATGGACATTGGGGAGTGTATGTGCAATGCTGTGAATTGTGTAAGACTGTTGATTCACAGATCTGTACCCCTGAAACAAATAATACATTATATGTTAATAAAAAATTAAAATAAAGAAAAAGAAAAAGTACACATCCCTCTGGGGCTCATGGTTGGCTCAGTCATTAAGCGTCTGCCTTCAGCTCAAGTCATGATCCCAGAGTCCAGGGATCAAGCCCCGTATTGGGCTCCCTGCTCAGCAGGAAGCCTGCTTCCCCCTCTTCCACTCCCCCTGCTTGTGTTCCCTCTCTTGCTGTGTCTCTCTCTGTCAAATAAATAAATAAAATATTTTTAAAACACACACACACACCCCTCTGCCATTTTCCACTCATCAGTAGGAAAATTAAGTTCAATAAGAAAATTAAGCTGCAATCCAGCAGCTACAGATAATTTTAGAGTTTTATTATAGAATCTTTCAGTTGGAAGGGATTAGAGGGAACTTTTTCTTTCTTATTCTCCCCTAATACATGAATTTCCCCCTCTTAAAAATGAGCATGTTATACATCTTTCAAA
The DNA here is from genome assembly GCA_004023965.1 of Spilogale gracilis. Lineage (NCBI taxonomy): Eukaryota > Metazoa > Chordata > Mammalia > Carnivora > Mephitidae > Spilogale > Spilogale gracilis. The sequence goes on from PITA01000293.1 coordinate 218,491, forward strand.
AGGGCTCTGATTCTGCCTCCAATCTCCTATTAATTCTCTTGATTCTTCCATGATGAATACCAATTCTTAAGTTCCTTCTCTGAGCTTTAATACCTACTTTCTAATCTTGCCACTCAGTATTTGCTTTTATAAACTGTTATGTTATTTTCATGTGTATATTTCTACCTTTCCCAAGGCTCTTGAAAACTTCGATTATATCTCAAAAAAAAATGAATTGCCTCAAAATTATCATTATTGTTATTGTTATTATTAACGTTGTTGTTAAAGTACTCAGACTTTACTGAAGTACAACATAGAATGTCCTGTATCTTAAGTCAGTCAGTGTTCAATACTAGAAAATAAGCATATATGAACTTGGGAAGGTTTGGAGATTTTTTCAGTCTCTTTATTAGAGAACCACAAGGCACCTAGACAAATAGAATTGACACTTGCCCTTTACTTGTGCCCAATTAGAAATAAACACAATATCATAAAGCAATACTAAATTAGTCAAATTTCCTTGTTATGCTTATGTGACCATATAATAGGGTAGAATTTGAAATAGTCAATTTTTATGATTAATGGGTAAAATAATTGTTCTGAAACAAATATTTAAGCAAACTTAGCTCTAATATTATTGTATTTTCATAATGTGGTAGAATCATAAAATCTGAAATTCAAGAGACATCTCAGAGGCCACCTATTTTGGTTTATCTCCCAGTATGGGATTTTTATTTCTGAGGTGATTAGTAAGAAGTTATTCTGCCTGCACAATTTCTGTAGTAAGGAGCTCACTGTGCCCCCAGATAAAACTACACCAGCAGTTCCCAAACCTAGTTGTGCTTTCAGATTCTCTGTAATTTTTTACATGATTATAGATATTTTTATAAGTTAATATATAAAATATATTTAATATCAATAAATATTTTTAAAATAACTATTCCTTTGGTCAAGCATAGACTAAATGAATCTCAGAGACCCTCTAGAGTTGGCACTGGGTATCTGTACTTCTAAAAATTCTCCAGGGGCGCCTGGGTGACTCAGTCAGTTAAGCATCTGCCTTTGGCTCAGGTCATGATCTCAGGGTCCTGGGATGGAGCCTTTCATCGGGCTTCCTGCCCAGCAGGGAGTCTGCTTCTCCCTCTCTCTGCTTATGTTCTATCTTGGCCTCTAATAAATAAATAAATGAATAAAATCTTATGGAAATATAAAAATAAAAATTCTCCAAATGTCAGGGCACCTGGGTGGCTCAGTTGGTAAAGCTTCTGACTCTTGATTTTGGCTGAGGTCATGATCTTTGGGTCCTTGGAGCCCCATAATGCACTCATGCTCAGCAAGGAGTCTGCTTGAGAATTCTCTCTTCCTCTCTCTCCTCCCCCGACTCATGCTCACTCTCTCTCTTCCTCTCTGTCTCTCCCTTTTTAAAATAAATAAATAAATCTAAAAAAAAATTCTCCAAATGCTTCTAATGACAGTCAACTTCATTCCTCAATTAGTTTTGCTATTAGAAACCTATTCTCGGGGCACCTGGGTGGCTCAGTTGGTTAAGCGACTGCCTTCAGCTCAGGTCATGATCCCAGAGACCCAGGATCGAGTCCCACATCGGGGTGCCTGCTCGCGGGAAGCCTACTTCTCCCTCTCTCACTCCCCCTGCTTGTGTTCCCTCTCTAGCTGTGTTTCTCTCTGTCAAATAAATAAATAAACTCTTTTTAAAAAAAGGTTGATTTTAGTGAAAAAACTTTAAATTTTGAAGGTAGCTAACATTTCTCTTCCTCCCCACTCTGTGATATATTTTCCTCTTCTCTAAATGCTCTCTCTTCCTTGAAACTTTACTCATATGACATGAAATACAGACCATTAATCATAATGATTAGCTTCCTCTGCCACTGCCCCCTTCTTTTGTCCTAATTTCTTAAAGACAACTACAAATGATTCCAGTGTCCTACAGATGACTTTTCCAGAACAGATATTATTGTCTATCATGTTTTAGTTTATGAAAGCACCGGAGGGTCTTGTATTTGTTCTCTCTGTTGGGAAAGCTGTTCCCCAATATCTGCATGGACAGCTCTCTTCCTTCTTTCAAGACTGTGTTCAAATGTCAGCTGCTCAGTCAGGTCTTCCTTGACCAGTCTTTTTAAAATAGAAGTCCCCTCTCCCCAAATTTACTTCCAAATTTGTTTTCCCTCATAGTTTATCAAACCTCTGTGATGGTACATAGTTAGTTTATCTACTTTTCCACTGTCTTTATCCCCCCCATTAGAATGTCAGTTGTATGAGGACAAGTTTCTTTATCAGTCTTTTTTTTTTTTTTTTGCTATGATTGGCATACAGTAGACACACAGTTATGGTGATGAATGTATAAAAAATGCTGAATTATGCATTATATCTATTTTAATCATCAGGCATTAGAACATTGAATAGAAAAGAAAAATGAAATTCCAGTTTTGAGTTTGAAGAGACACTAGAAATACCATCATGTGAGATGCTTCTATCACAGATGAGTAAATCAAGGCCCAGTGATAATCATATATGCATAAGAAGTATAGAAAGGCCTGAATAAGACCTGAATCCCAATTTTCTTTTTTTGGATTAACTTTCAAAGAAGCCCGTCCTTGGTGCAAAGGAAGAGATTTCCTTCTGAAATATTAGATACCCACATTAACACTTGAGTCTTTGGTTCCTTAAATTACCCATACATACTTAAATGTAAAATTTGATTTAATCATGGAGAGATAATTTTAAGATATGATAATTTTAGAAAAGCTTTTCAAAAAACCTAATAAAATATACTATATGTTTATTCAAGGGGAGATATACATTTCCTAAATATGTTTTCCCATATATGTTTCTCATTGATGACTATTCCAGAGGTTAGCATTTTCAAACGCAGAAAAGAAAGAAAGAAAATAAGAGGAGTATATTCTAAATAAAATGTTAAGTGGAGGCAAAGCCACTGGTAATACACTGATTTTTTTAAATGTATTTTAAATCAAATCTGATAACTGGTAACAAAACACTGTGACTATAGCCTTATACTGACTTCGGTTGATAATCTGAAAGTCTACTCTCTAAACTGAATCCCCTCAGCCTTGGAGATGATGGAGTTCTATTCAAATAACATTTATTAAAGAGTTTGATAGAGAAATGTGTTTTTGTTTAAAACTCTATTATCAAAAAACTTGAATTGGGTAAGGTGTCTGCCAATGGTTAAAAGAAAACTCTTTCTAGACCTCTGAATAAGCTGTAGGTATCATCGTTCCATGATGCTTTATGCTAGACCTTGCTGAACCAGTCTTTCTCACTGGGGTGGTCATTGCTCAGTTGCTGTGAAACTATAAGAAGAGCCTTTGCATTCATTCAAATAGGAATCTACTCTTTTGGGGTTTTTGTTTGTTTGGTCTTTTTGGACACTGATTTGCATTAGTTAAAAATCAGTTACTGAAATTTAAAACATCCAGAGATAAAGGAGAAACGATTAATGAAAATCAGTTTTATTTTTCAGATAAAATATTTTGGGAATTTTTAAAGAAATTACATCCATATAGATACATTTTTAAGTGGGGTTCTAGTGTGCATACTAAATATTTTGCTTTTATTTTTTACCCATGAGTCATTTTAAACATATAGATATCAATAAAATAACAGATGTCCAAATAACTATTATCCATATTAAGTAAACAACATGTTTCTGTGTTTCAGATGTTGCCCTTTAAAGAGACTTAAAATTTTTATATCTTTTAAAGTTATTCTTTCCTATTTCATCATGTAATAGAACTCAAGAATTAGAGAAAATCATTTAAGAAAGAATTAGAAGTGAAAAAAAGATCATTATAGAAATCACCTAAATTGGAAGCAACACAAGAACAAATAAACAAATAATGCCAAAATAGTTTGTGAAAAAGAAAAAAAATTTAAAGCATCTAATCTATGAAGAGATTGTTTAAAAAAAAAACAGATTTGAAGAAAAGTGTCAAATATTAAAGATAAATAAAGAAGCTCTAACACAAAAAAAATACAAGTCTCAGAAGAAGACAAATTCAGGGTTCCAAACAAACACTACGTATGATAATCCAATAAAACTCCCCTAAAATTACCAAAAAGAAAAAAAAAGCTTTCTTGAAGCGGCATATTATAATTTTGTATTCTAGTGAAATTATAGGACTTTAAGAAATAATATTCAGAAGTATCTAAAAAAGATCTTAAAAGGGACATGCAAGGGAAAAATATAGACTGTTGTTAGACTTTTAGACAGCAACATTTTATGCAAGAGAATGGAGTAACATATAAAATATACAAAATGTAAAGAAGATATAAACTAAGGATTTTATATCCAGCAAAAATGACCATTAGGCACCAAACAGTTAACATGAAAAAACACAAGGAATATTGTTCCCATATACATTTCCTGAAGAATATTCTCAAGAACAAGATTCAGAAAACCAAGATAACTTGAAAGACATTGTCATAGGACAAGTTCATCAACATTAAATATATACTTATTTATAGTATCAAGCCTAAATGAAAGTTAAAGAAGAGAAGGTATTAAGTTGTCAAAAGCCGTATGCTCTGACAATGTAAATATGGATGAAACATTGAAAGGGGGGTGGGGAGAGAATTAGACTAGACTATTCTTCCCCCCAAATTTTTATTTTGTGTTTTTTAAAGATTTTATTTATTTATTTGACAGAGAGAGATACAGTGAGAAATGGCGACACAAGCAGAGGTAGTGGGAGAGGGAAAGGCAGGCTTCCCACTGAGCAGGGAGCCCAGTTGGGATCCCTGGGATCATGACCTGAGCGGAAGGCAGATGCTTAACAACTGAGCCACCCAGGATCCCATCCCCCCAAATTTTTAAACTATTTTCAGTAATCATAATTTGAAATGGTAGTACTGGTATTGATATAGTGCAACTGCTGTAGGTATAATGGGGGATAAAGCAAATGAGTCATTATGGAATATCCTAATTCTGTCATCTTCTATCTCTCAGTAACCAGAATTCACAGTGAAAAGGAGATACAAATGTAATACATAAAATGTTAAAACCCTGTAATCCTGAAATAGAATTGGTAACATTAATGTGAACCTATGTAGTCTCATGTACGTGCATACAATTCCAAGCTCTTTCAACAGAAGAGTATAAACAATGACCAGCCCAATAACAGTGAGTATCTCTATGGATCAATTATGGTATCATATATAATTTCCCAATAAAAGAAATAAGAGTCTCTTTAAATAGCTCTTTCCACTTTTGGGGACATGAAATACACATAAGTCTAGGACACCTTAGTGTATAAGACAAGAGAAAACTATCAAACACCGTTAGGATGATGTCAAAGGAGCTCAGGAGGCAATATAAAGAGTCTCCCGGTCACCAAAGATGGGATAATTTTGGTAAGGATAACGAGTACAGTAAGGATAGCAAAATGCCTGCATGGCTCAGTCAGTTAAGCATCTGCCTTCAGCTCAGGTCATGACCCCAGAGTCCTGGTATTGAGTCCCGCATCAGACTCCTTTCTCAGCAGGGAACCTGCTTCTCCCTCTGCCTGTCATCCCTCTGCTTGTATTCCCTCTCTCTCTCTGGCAAATAAAGAAATAATTTAAAAAAAAATTACAATGGATTAAAACATATAAAATATATAACAAATGCCCTCCAGATGGCAACATAATAAGCTTCTGAATTTCCCTTCTCCTACAGACACACGGAATGTACATCTATATGCAGAATAATCCCTCTGAGAGAAACATAAAACAAGAAATAATTTTTAAAAGATTTTACTTATTTATTTGATAGAGAGAAAGACCACAAGTAGGCAGAGAGGCAGGCAGAGAGAGAGGAGGAAGCAGGCTCCCTGCTGAGCAGAGAACCCAATGCGGGCCTTGATCCCAGGACCCTGAGATCATGACCTGAGCCGAAGGCAGACGCTTAAGCCACTGAACCACCCAGGGGCCCAAGAAGTAATTTTTAAAAAGCTGAGTAACTCTGATGTATCAGGTGAATGAGAAAATCTCCACATGGAGACAGATCAGAAAGGCTGGGACACATAAACCATAAACACCACCCCAGATAAAGTGCCATGCAATCAAGAGGGAAACCCTAATTCCCAGCATTAGACAGTTTGGACTTAGTACCCCTAACTAGGGCCCTCAAAACACTTATCTCTGAAAGCCAAAGGGGTTTATATTCACAAACCCAACAGGATTACAGCAAACAAAATAATTTTTAAATGGGTGTAAGAACATATCAGATAAAGTGCTAAAAATCTATAAAGGACTTCTCAAACTCGACACCCAAAGAACAGATAATCCAATGAAGAAATGGGCAGAAGACATGAACAGACCTTCCTCCAAAGAAGACATACAAATGGCAAAAAAACACATGAAAAAATGGTCAACATCACTCAGAATCAGGGAAATACAAATCAAAACCATGGTGAGATACCACCTCACACCAGTCAGAATGGCTAAAATTAACAAGTCAGAAAACAACAGATGTTGATTAGGAAGCAAAGAAAAGAGAACCCTCTTGCATGGCTGATGGGAATGCAAACTGGTGAAGTGACTCTGGAAAATAGAATGGAGTTTCCTCAAAAAGTTAAAAAATAGAGCTACCCTATGACCCAGCAATTGTACCACCAGGTAAAACTTACCCTTAAAGATACAAACGTAGTGATCTGAAGGGGCACCCACACCCCCATGTTTATAGCAGCAATGTCCACAATAGTCGAACTATGGAAAGAGCCCAGATGTCCATCAACAGATGAATGGATAAAGAAATGGTGTATATATATAATGGAATACTACTCAGCCATCAAAAAAAATAAATCTTGCCATTTGCAACAGCAATGGATGGAACTAGAGGGTATTATGCTAAGTGAAATAAGTCAATCAGAGAAAGACAATTACCATATGACCTCACTCATATGTGGAATTTAAGAAACAAAACAGAGGCTCATAAGGGAAGAGATGGAAAAATAAAACAAGATGGAATCGGAGAGATAGACAAACCATAACAGACTCTTAATCATAGGAAACAAACTGAGGGTTGCTAGAGGGGAGCAGAGTGGGGGGATGGGCATTAAGAGGGCATATAATGTAATGAGCACTGGGTATTATATAAAACTGAGGAATCATTGAACTCTGTCTCTGAAATTAATAATACACTATGTGTCAATTAATTGAATTTAAAATTTAAAAAGTGAAAAAAATAAAATAAATGGGTATAAGAACATCTCTATTGTTGTATATCCAGGTTCGACAGAGAGGGAGCATGCAAAAATGCCCATCTCCTAGTTTCTCCCTGGAACAGGTATGACTGCATGCTTTCCCAGCTGCTGCCTGAGGGTCCAGTTCCCAATCCACCTGCATCTAGGTACTCTCTATGATCCTCCACTTTGGGACACTGACAGATCTGGGGACACCCTCAACTCCTGGGAGCCACCAAGAACAAAGACAAGTTTCCACAATCACAAAGAGCCTAAGCCCTCAGGATTCCACCAAACCTGTTAGAACTAATAAATGAATTCACTAAAGTTGCAGGATACAAAGTCAATATACAAAAGTCAGTTTATCTCTATACACTGATACTGAACTATCCGAAAGAGAAGATAAGAAAAACAAGCCCATTTACAGTAGCATCAAAAAAAAAATACTTAGGAATAAATTTAACCAAGAAGGTACAAGATTTGTACACCAATAATGACAAAATGTTATTGAAAGAAATTGAAAAAGATCTAAACAAATCGAAAACTCCATCTACAGACTTGCCAAAGGAAAAGTTGTTTAGACTAAATTCTCAGCTTTTATTGTCAGACCAGTACATGAGGAGTTAACCAAATGGACTAGACTCATAATAGGAACTCATGATCCAACCCCTTGGAGTACAAACTAGCAGCACTGGCATCAATTGGGAGATTGTTAGAGATGCAGAATCCCACCCCACTCTTACTGAATCTGAATATACTTGGTGTCAAGATTCCCCGGTGATTCCACTATATGTTGTCTTGATAAGCCGTCTATCCTGTTGATATTCTGAAATTAGACAGACTTTTGTTTGGTGTTCACTAACAGTGGTGAGGATCCCTTAGCAAGACAGCAATTTGGATACTAATCAAACTTTGTCACAGAAGTAGGAAGATAGATGAGGAAAGCAATCAAAGGATTGATAAATAATAGATTGCAATAATACAACTAAAGTAATAAAGTTGTGTCTGAAGGCCTGAGTTTGCAGAAATTCAGTGAAACCACTGAAGTAATCACTTTCAAGACTTGTGATTCTTCTCATTATAATTGAAGAGGCATCAGATGGACCTGCAAAAGGAAAGCCCTTGGTACTATTCCTGTGTGACCTTGGATAAGCCACTTCACCCCCCAACATTCTAGTCTCTCCAGCTATAGAACAAGATTTACAACTTTTGTTAGTAATGGGATTGAGATTTTGATTTGGATGAAATTTATGCAATGCCGAGAATGATTATTATTTTAGCTGACAGATCAAAAAGATTGTCATTTGTTTTTGAATGTGTTGTGAAGCAAAAGACACAAGGATGAAATTATGCCGATCGTCCTTTTTATTTTGCCTGCTTATGGAGTTTGATTGAACTTGTGTGAATCCCATGACAAATATGCAACACAACAAAACAGTGAATGAAAGACCATTTAATTACCTGAATCAGAGCTCGTAAAAATGTATATGTGTTCATGGCCGAGTTGGCAGGGGCGGGGAGGGGAGAGGATTGGTGTAATTAGTACCCGGAATTCAGGAAAATTGTGTCTAGCAGGAAAATGTGTACATGTTTGGCAAAAATTGAGTGACGGGTCAAGAACTCTTCAAGCTAAGAAGATTATATCAACAGATGCATTCCCCATCTGCTCACTGAACGCACAAAAATGGAAATGGCATTTTTTTCCTGTCAGTTGAAGTTCCAGTTATGCTCAGAGGCCATGAGTCATACCATGCCAATAGCCAAGATTGAAAAATGTAAAACATGGATAATAGAAGGCAAAAGTTAGCTACTTTCAACGTGAAATAAAAGGTGTTATCAAAGACACATTCTGATCTTCCTCATGAATCTCACAGTCTTGTTCCCAAAAGGCATAAGGCAGAGACACACCGGAACAGAAAATCTGTGTTTACACTAAAAGGCACATACTCTAACTGTAAAAACTGGCAGTGCCCAGTCTTACTGGGACAATAGGGCACCAGCACCACAGATGGATTTTTTTCAACTATGTAATAACACAATAGTTTGTAAGTCTCCCATTTTGAAGTGATGGGGATATCCTTGAGACACTGAGATCATATAAAACGTTCTTCCCTGCTGGAGGTATACTGAAAGTTATTTAAGTTCAAATGAAAATATCAGAAACACATATTAAGAAATAAACCATGCAACTTATTATTCATTAAATTTTCATGTATAAACAAAGAGTTATAAATGGCAAGATTCATGCAGGGACTAGAGCTAATTTATAGGACAATAAGGACAGTCATACCTGCCATCATCAAACCCCACATTGGTCCTTGTATTCAATTGTGATGAACCCCAAGCTACACGTTGTTGTACTCTGGCTCACACATCTTTACTATAAAGATTACTCAAGCCTTAGAATGGAAATACAGGATATTAACCAACATTTTTCAAAGACTCTGGTTATTGCTGTTACTCTTTGTTACTGCAAAGGTCTGTGCAAGGGGATGCTAAAACTCAGAGACTGTTTCTTCCAAATTAATTATGTAAAAGCATTAACAGCATGGTTTGTCTCTCCATGCTGAGGCTGAAAAGGAGTTACATAGATAACTGGCTTTTATTTTCTTTGGACTAAATGTTTCCTGGTTCAGTGTTACCTACCGTGAAGAAGTTTTCAATGGAGCTGTGTCGCATTATCAAATGCAGATACTGGGATCCTGACAAAGTATCAGTTGTATGGGAACCAAACTGCAACATCCTCATATTATTTAGTCCTCACAACAAAGTGCCTGTGGACATGATTGGGAGGAGAGTGAAAAGTAGCAAAACATCAGTGGAGCAAATTAAACATAAAAGGAGGAAAACCAGATACTCTGGAAATGTAGGCAGCCATGACCATTTGTAAGCCAACAGAAGTTCTGAGAAAAGCTGGATATAGCCAAAACAGAAAAATTGTGGCAATTAGTGACTTCCTTCTTAGTGGTATGGAAAGACCACAGTGTGGATTATCTTGGATAATTGACCAGTCTGTTGCCGCACGGGCATTTCTATTTATGATAGAAGGTGCTGCTCAAAAAGACCAAATGCACTGCCCCCAGACCTGCTAAACACCTAATGATTTGTGTGGTGAAATACATGTTACTGGGAGAACAGAGGACGGAAGAATCTTTAGATGCTCCAAAGGTTTGGATAGAAAATGGAACCACTTGGAAGCACAGATGGTGTTTTCAACACTTCTTTCTAGCAGTTGGGACTTTGGAAAGGACAGAGAAATCTTGGATGTGAACAGTTTGGCTCTGCAGATGGCGATGGTGAACTGGTTTGGCCAACAGTTTAAAATCCCAGACTGATCGGTTCTTATTCACAGAAGAATTAGGAGAAGGAAGTGGAAGGAGAGGAAAAATGGATAAAGGAAACATAATTTAAGACACAAGGAAGAGAAAAATGTGTATTAAGTTATGGTTTATTTATCTATTTTCCCTTTCTAAGTAGAAACAATCAGAAAGCCACATCTAAAATAGCCAGCTGGGTAGCAACCAGGGATGCAAAAAGGTTTACCAAATTTCAGCTGATAAAACAACTCTGAAGAACTTAATTAAGTTTGTCACTTGGCACTCAGAATATAGTCGGGACATATGGGAGTCAGTAAATAAGCACCATTAAAAACTGTGGTGGGGGGATGCCTAGGTGGCTCAGTTGGCTGAGCGCCTGACTCTTGATCTTAGCTCAGATCTTGATCTCAGGGTCAAAGAAAAAGGAAAGAAAAGAAAAAAAAAATGAGATGGGGCTTGTGATACTATTGATAATTATGATGTAGTGTTCAGTGATTCATTAGTTAACTATAATACCCAGTGCTCATCACAGCATGGTTGTGTCTTCTAATATGAGTAACAGAAGACATTTAAAGAATATGATCAGATGTTGAGGTAAGTGGGAGAACTTCGGTTCATTTTATCTGAATGATTTTTGTTTGTTTTTACTGATCTATTTCTGGAGTATTCGATTTTAAATTATATTTTGAAGGTATATCTCCTTAAGTGGCTGGAGCATTGCTCACAAAGTAGCTCCAACCACCTTTTTTAGCGAATGCACATCTTCTTGGCATGCTATAAAAAACCATTAAGCCTCACCACCCTTGGAAATTAGAGACTGCATTCTTTGCTTTCCATATTTGATTAAGAATAAGCTCTCCCCTGTTTTAGAATGAACTGTGCTAGCAAGCCCAGCCGAAAACAGTAAACAAAAGTGCAGTGCTCTCTGCAGCAGTATGATGTAACCTTCAGTGTCACCAGAATATCCACCTCCAGGAGATGCCATCTTTCCTTGTGATGGTTGCCTTTGTCCTTATGAAGGGAGAGATCCTGTACCCAACAGGGATTAATTCTCTCATGTAACTTTAATAAGGTGCAGGGGTGTGTCCTCAGTGACACAAGTGACAGAATTCTTCCGTGCTATACATTGATCATTATCCTTTAGCTCTGGCTAAAGAAAGCTCTATTTCCTTGGATTCTTTTCTGCTTTTAGTTCAAGCTAATACAGTCATTTGTTTTCTGGAAATAATGCTTGTTTATGTTCCGGGAGCCAGTCAAGACTCTGGATTCCCATTCAAAGCTCTTAACCTCAAAGTTGTGATAAATGCACAATACAAGTTTGATGACAAGGATGTGACCATCAAAAGGTATTTCATCCACGGAAAAATACCTGTTTATTTTGAAATCTAGAAACAATAATTCATCGGAAATATGTATGTTGACATATTGTCTGGGCCCAATTTCCCCTTGCAGCACACCGTTTTTGTTGTTTTATTTGTATAATTTGATATGAGATTTTGCTGTGCTTAATCGGTTTCTGACTTAGAGATGGTGTTTTCAACACTTTTACTTACTTACTTGATGTTGAATTAACATTTCAGATAGATTTTACATACGAAGGTACTTTTTTGTATCATCTGGATTCCTCACAAATTCTGGCCACATTAGCAAAAATCTCTCAACTCTTAAGCAGTATTTCCTTTCCCATGTGATAATGTACTATAACAGAAAGAGCACCAAACTTAGAAGGCCTGAATTCTAGGCCAAACACTGTCTGTCCTTCATGACATAAGGGACCTTAAAATGTCATTTAACCTCTGGGCCTTAGTGTCCCCATTTTACAGGTGGGGAAATAATAATGTATCCCTGCCTATCTTAGCACTGTTTATAAATCCAATGGAGAAAAGGGTACCTGAAAGCATATTGTATTACAAATTTACTTAAACATTTATTGAATAAGCTAATTGTTGATGTGTCTAAAATGCAAATGGTACTTCAAAGACTGTGTCTTTATTCAAACTTTATAAAAGGCCTATTGAAAGCATTTTACTAGGAGCTAATGTACCCCTGGTCAATTTGATACAGGAATGAAGCTTAGACATTCCACAGAAATGGGTGGTCAATATATCCCTTCAAACATCTCATTTAATGTCAGCTTTCTCTCCTGAAATCCTGATAGAAGAACTAATCAATCAATTCAAGGTGGAACCTATGGGCGAATGCCTGCAGTGCCAAGATCAGATCCCGATTCAAGGGTGAGCCATGCACTTTAGAATTGAGGCTTGGCAGGGGCGCCTGAGTGGCTCAGTTGGTTAAGCGACTGCCTTCAGCTCAGGTCATGATCCCGGAGACCCGGGATTGAGTCCCACATCGGGCTGCCTGCTTGGCAGGAAGCCTGCTTCTCCCTCTCTCACTCCCCCTGCTTGTGTTCCCTCTCTGGCTGTGTTTCTCTCTGTCAAATAAATAAAATCTTTAAAAAAAAAAAAAAAATTGAGGCTTGGCAGGTCATGAAATGAGATAACCTGCAGTGATAATTTCAAAACATATAGCATCTTTCTCAGATTCAGTTTTGCTTCTTAAATGTGAGGCTCGGAGGTATCTTTTTATCGCCAGAAGTTTCAGATCTGCTGAAAAGCCTGGACAAGCGTTCGATTGAGTCCCTTGAGTTCCACGCTAGCAGCAGGGCAGAAATACTTTTGGCCTGGCAATTTCAAGGCAGGTGTTACCAGTTGGTTGCCTGAACCGTGCAAAAACCTCCTTCTGGCCTTTTTTTTAAATGCCTGATTCAAGCAGCTCTACCCCCTGGTGGGCCTGACAGGGGGAATTAGTTTCGGAGCTCATTTCGGAGCTCACTCGCAGGAAGTGGAATGAATTAAGCTGCTGAAGGAATTAGGAATGTGTACGTCAATGTCGAAAAAAGTTTGCCCAAAGCAGCAATCTTGGGTCTGGCGTCACTGAAGTTGAACTGCCTTTTGTTTTGTTTTTTGAGCAGGGTCAACAGGTGCAGCTGCTTATATTGGAGTTTTTTGATTCGTGATAGTAAACTCAAGTCATAGCAGGTCTTTTATAAAATACGGTCTTAGAGCAATTGAAGGCAAAGTGTTAGAACACTGTGTTAGTGTTACAAATCTCACCAAAGATTAGACACGTTCGTGTCCTGCCTTCCAAAATAACAGGGTTTCCTCCTTTGAAGAATGTAAACACTCCAGAAAAGCTAGATTCGATCTTCTGGTGGTCTTCCTTGGTTAAAAAAAGTGATGTAGTTGGTAAAAACAAACAAAAACCGTCTGTCAAATTTTATTATTGGTTTTAAATGTAAAATGAATAATGAAGACTCTTCAGTGCTGTTGTTGTTGTTTTTTTTTAAGATTCTTAATTTATTTTTTTGACAGAGAGAAACACAGCCAGAGAGGGAACACAAGCAAGGGGAGTGAGAGAGGGAGAAGCAGGCTTCCTGCAGAGCAGGGAGCCTGATGCATGTCTCCATCCTGGGACTCTGAGACCATGACCTGAGACAAAGGCAGACACTTAACGACTGAGCCACCCAGGCGCCCCTCTTCAGTGGTTCTTAGGTGTTTGAGAGTTGTGTCTACTTGGAAAATCTCACAAAAGCTACATGACTGTCCTAGAAAAGTGAATAAAGCACATACCACACAATTTGGGTTGTAATTCCATAAGGCCGCAGATTCACTGATCAGCCACCACAGCCCCAAGCCCCCCACTGCACTGATCTGTACCTACCGGCTCCGCTCGGCAGGTTTCCCTTATTTTGCTGTTTTCCCTTTTTCTGCAAATTCCCTTCCTCAAAAACCTGCTATGGGTTCTTGCTTACCGCCTTCATCACCCTTGAAGGCCATTTTGCCCCTGAGCCTGCAAAAAGCATGGATCTTAGCCAGAAATGATGGAATGGGAGCTATCATTTACTATCTGCTGTGGATAGATGGTGTGCTGAGTGCTTTACATACAATACCCACAACTCCATACTGGTTTTTTGAGGTGTCCAGGATGATTTGTGTGCACCACTGAGTGACCCACTAACTCAGGGAAAGTAAAAGGTACTGCCCGTATTTAAGTGATACAAGAGATAATTGACCCCTGTCTCTTAATTTTGTTGAAGAACCCCCGAATCACTGTTAAGGTGCCAGACTATGAATGTCTCTCTAGGTTCCCTCAGAATGAGGATGGCTTTCTCTCAGATGACAGCTTCTCTATCCACCCATTGGATTTGGCTGGAATTGGAGGTGAAGCAGCCTTTCAGCACTTCTTTCTGAGAAGTCTCTTTTCCCTGCCTCACTGCTCTGGAATCACTACCACGCACCTCTGACTATTGCCTTCTGCTTTGCTTTATCCACACAGGTAACGACATTGACTCAGGAGGTCTCTCAGTTAGGTAAAGACATGAGGAATGTGATGCAACTTCTAGAAAATGTTCTGTCACCCCAGCAGCCATCGCGGCTCTGCTCTCTGCACACCACGTCCGTGTGTCCCTCCAGGGACAGCTTACAGACCAGGATGACCTGGAGAACGCACCAGCCTTGCCTGCATTTGCAAGCCGGTGGAGCCGCTTATACTCAAGCACAACTCTGTCATGGTAATGTCAGCTCAGACATTTGGAGTGTGGATCCCTCCTCTGTGGGCAGCAGCCCCCAGCGAACTGGAGCTCACGAGCAAAATCCAGCAGACAGTGAACTTTATCATTCTCCAAGCCTTGATTATTCACCTGCCCACTACCAGCTTGTCCAAGAAGGTCACCTGCAATTTTTAAGGTGCATCTCTCCACATTCAGATTCTACACTGACACCCCTGCAGTCCATTTCGGCGACTCTCTCATCCTCGGTCTGCTCCTCCTCGGAAACATCTCTGCACCTGGTTCTCCCAAGCAGGTCAGAGGAGGGCAGCTTCAGCCAGGGGGCCACGAGTTCCTTCAGTCTGGAAAACTTGCCAGGATCTTGGGACAGGGAAGGTGCGGCATCAGTCTCTACAGAACCCTTGGAAACCTTTCCCCTGGAAATTGTCACAAGCACAGCAGAAACGAAAGATAATAAAGCCATAAATGTATGATATTTATGATATTCACGCACGTGCAGCAGCTGCCCGTCTCAGACCCACCACTGCATGACAGCTTTCGTTTGCCTTTCTGGCCCCGGGCGGGTGTGAAGACTGGGCAGAGCTGGGAGTCCTGCAGGAGAGGGTCTGAGGAGCCAGCCAACGCCCAGCCACATCCATACTGTAGCAAACACTTGCTAGATCCTTAGAAACGTAGCAGAAACAGTTTGCTGTACAGGTGTTCAGTTACTGGTGTGTCTGACAGACTTTTTAAAAGTCCAAAGACCCTGAGGGTCTGAGCAGCCGGAAGACCCAGACAAAGAATTTGTGGATTCGTTTTGTCCTAGGTGACTTTTGTGAAGTGCGGCAAAGGTTTTTCCGGAGTGCCTGTTTGTCATTCCCGAACAGTATCCACAGCGCCGTCGGCCTCGGGAGCGCACAGCTCCTGCCGATCTATTTTTCTTTGTGTGAAGGCAAAGGGACAGTTATCACTGCACGTCATCTCCTAGACAATCAGTCAGATAGAGCTGGTGGCCAGTGGTTAGCTATTGCACGTTATTTGCCATGTAAATGAACATGTCTTTATCTATCAAAAAAAAAAAAGGCTATTTTTATATCCTTGGTATGAAATATGTATTTAAACTATTTAAAATATTTATAAAGAAATGAATGTTTTCCTTTCATTTTGGTAAAAAAGCAAAAGCTTGCCATTTTAACGAGAGATGCACTACTGTTATGTATAGTAGATCAAAAGTTATTTATTATTAAGAGGATGTAGTTTCAAAAGGAATCCCCCTTTTATCTGCATGTAGTTTGCAACCAATGTACTCTCATGCTTCTGGATCACAAAAGAAGCGTGAGGTCATATTTTATTAATGAAATAAGAACATGGATGCGGCGTCAGATATGTGGGCTCTGGTATGGTGTTAGGGAGGGCTTCACCTAGCTAGGCGCTGCTGATTCATGCCAATGACCAGTATGAAGGCTGCCCCCACTGAGCACGCATGGATGTCTCTCCTTCAGGCATCACACTCTTGTTCAGGAGCCCAAAGTTGGTCTGTGGGATACAAAAGCACAACTACTTTAAGCCATTTTGACCTCAAAATGGGGGAGAGAAACTTGACTGTACCCTTCCCCTGTGCTATTCTTTTTTTTTTTTTTTTTAAAGATTTTATTTATTTGACAGAAACACATGTAGAGAGGGAACACAAGAGGGGCGGGGGGAGTGAGAGATGGAGGAGCAGGACCCCGATGCAGGCTTGATCCTGGGAGTCCAGGATCATGACCTGAGCCAAAGGCAAACACTTAAGGACTGAGCCACTGGGGTGCCGCCGCCCCCCACCCCCCACTGTGCTATTTTTGCAGGAGAGGTCTTAGACCAGTGCAAATTCCGAAATGGAGCCAAGACTTCTGAGCAATGACTTGTGAGAGTGAGGCCAGATTACACTGGATCAGCATTTTCATTTTTTTTTTCTGTAAAGCTCTCAACAACACTGTAAGTTATGCAGCACAGGTGTTTTCATTCTAATTTTGCAAAGAGATAAAAAGTCCCAGAGATTACACAGCTCGGATGCTGGAGATGGCCTGGAACCTGTAATGTTCCCTGCCTCTCAGCCAACATGCAAATTCAGTCGCTGGCTTGGTAATGATTTAAACACCTTCACGCAACTTTTATTTGATGTTTAAGAACATTAAGGGCCAAATCATCCCAGACGTTCTCTGAAAACATTGCATTTACATTCAGGTGTCCCCCTGTTCTTATTTTGCATCAGAAAGGATAAACAATCTGAGAATTGTATCATTAAAAACATCTAAACAAACCAAAACCTCTGATGTGTGAATCTTGTATCCTAAAACTGGCTAGAGCAGCAGAAAGAAATCTGGAAGAAAAAAGGAAACAGTACATGTTTATCAGGCAAGTTACTCAAGACAGTGTGCTCGACTTCACCGCCAAAACTCAATCTATCCTTACCTAAGTGAATGGAAAAATTGAGGCAAAGACAACTTTCCAGATTTAGTGTATTTATGTTTGTATTCATCCTGACGTGTAATCATTTTTAGCATCATCCAAAAAGAACTAATTGGTGTTAGTGCATGAATATTCCAGCAAACTAGCTCTACTATTACTGATGCTAACAATAATGACTGATATTCTGTTTTTTTGAGTAGTGACTATGTACCAAGAGATGTTTAGAAATTAACACATTTTTATATATCCTCATTTAATTGTCAAACAATGCTAAAATTGACTTACTATTATCCCCATTTTGTAAATGAATAATTGGGCCATGGATTTTTTTTAAGTTGCCCAGTCACATTGTTTTAAATGCTAAATCCAATATCCCTATGGCCACTCTGGGTACCCTTCCCATCACGTCCAAATCCATTCTTATTGTCTTTTAAAATTTTACTAGTAATTACTCCCTTTTGAAATCTATGAATAGAATAAAATAAAATATTTGGTTTTTTTAAGGAAGCAGTTTTAGTGAAAATTGTGAGGGTTTTTTGTTGTCAGTGAAATGCCCAGAAACACGCCCCTACTTTTCCAGCCAGTCCCCCCTTCTGTGTATCTACTCCAAGCAGTGGACTGTAGTTGGCATAAGAATCAGATACCTGGCATAAACAATGAATTTTGAAACACTGAAAAAATAAAATATTATTAAAAAAAAAAAAGAACAGAATCAGATGCCTGCCCTCAAAGGTCTGCAGCTGGACAAAAATGAATGAGCACCTGCAATAAGGAAGGGCCCCCACTGATTTCTTAAAGGAAGGCACGTGCCACATCTGAATCAGTCCCAACCTGCTCCTGATTCACCTTGCCCCTCATCATCATTATTCTGATTAAAAGAATTCCCCCATATCCTGGGCAGCTCAGAATGACATGTTTTGTTTTGTTTGTTTATGTATGTTGTGGTATTATTCCAGGAAATGAGAATTCCAAGTTTTTCTAGATGCTTGATTTTCTAAACATTATTGCAACATAAGTAGCAGAAGCCCTTGTCTTCTTGTCAGGGATGCATGTTTGGATCTCTATATTCTTCTCACCTACCCACTGTGTTGAAGAAGCAAAACAGGGATCCAGAGGAAAGAAAAGCACTTATTTTCTTGGTCAAGTATATTTTCTTAAAAACAATATTGGGGACTAAAATCTTCCATGTAGCTCTAATCAAGAGAACCAAACAGATTAACAGGACATTATTTTAATCCAATATAAGAAATTTCTCACAATGAAAGCCACTTACAAATGGAGTTTATTGCCTTAAGAGGTGGTAATATCACTAACAAAGTGCGCCTTCAGAGGTTGCAGAACTATGCGACAGGAATATTGTTTTCCAAAAGGACTCTGTATTAGGTGAGAGGTGAGCGGCATACATGCATCAGAATCAAAAGGGGTATTTGTTTAAACCTTAGCTCTGGCTTTAATCGAGTGCCTTTGGGTGGGGCTTGGAAATCTCTCACTTAGTAAACTTCCTGGGTGACATACATACACTAAATATAGAGAAATGTCAGTCTGGAATGGTACAAGACTGAGTCCTAGCTAGTTTATACCTTGGTGGACTAGCAGCTACATCCTGTTAAATATAGGCCTGAGTCTAATTGTATAACAGAGACCTGTTCAACACCTACATCAGCAGTTTCAAACTTTCGTTTGAATGATCTATTTCCAGGGGATCTTAATAACATAGAGATTTTAGGGACCTGATCCCTAAGATATGGGCTGGGTCCCAAGTGATTCTGATATATAGATGTTCCAGGGGAAAAAAACCCAGAAACATTACCCTAAGCCATGTAATCATCCCTTAGATAAGGAGGAGTTGGTTCTGTGAGAGACGGACCAACTAGAATCAAACCAATTGAAACTGAGAATTATGTACAATATTATTTCCATAGCATTCCTAATACATCAGTGATTTTTTTCATGAAAATAATCAATCACTTTCTTCAAGAGTGCTTTGAACATTCATTCATTACATCAACTAGTAATGGCTGAGTGCCTACTATGTGTCATGTATTGGTATCTCTGTTCTCCTGTTTTGTTTGGGATCTTCTAGTAGGAAGAACAAAGTGAAAATGTCTTTCAAGCCTTATAAACTGGTCATTTCTTCTTGGATAGGGAGGATTCATATTTGGATGTGAAGCTCGCTGATTGCTTGGTTAGAAAATGACAGTTGCTTTGGATGGCCCCTGTGTGAAATGGGACGGCTCATGTCAAGGTTATGATTTTATCCAGAGCAATGAAAATAGCTTGCTCCAAGTAGTTCTTGCTATGGCTGCTTCTCATGAGGTATGAGGTCACCCTTATACATCACCTTTACTATAGAATTCTCTAATGCTCCTTAGACCACCATCACCACTGAAAACAGAGCCTCAGAACTTGTGCAATTTCAATGAAAGACTGTTCCAAACAGCCTTTCCTTTGCCTGCTTCTTCAGTTTACCCAACGGCACACAACTCCAAATAAATAAAATGTTGAGAAAGGGACAGGAGTTTTGGAGGGACAAAAATGAGTGTTTGCCTCCAACCATTTCTCCTTACTCTGTGACCTCAGACGAGTTATTTAACACTTCTTGGCCCCCATTTCTTCATCTGAAAATCAAATATTAAAAATATATCTAACCGGCAGAGTCCTTGTGAAGAGACAATGAAGTAATTTATGTGAAAGCACACTCCCTGACATATAGTGAATGCTAAGCAAATGTCAATTGGTCTCCCCTGGCTCTCCTACTTCCTCTGCCTCCTCTCATCTCCCTCCCCCTTTCTTTCCTCATTCCCCTCCTTTCCCCACCTCTTCTTCCCCAGCTTCCTTCCTAGCTTTCTCTTTTTCTCCATTCTCCCCTCCCCTGACATCTCCATTCCCTCTCTCCCTGTCCCTTCTCTCTCCTTCTCCCCCCTTCTTCCCTTCATGCAGGGGTCCTAGGCTAACTTCTGAAAAATAAGCCCCCTTTGACACTTTCTCTACAGAGGCCCAATCTAGCTTTTACACTGTGTCACCTGCAATCTACTCCTTACAGTATTACCAATCAAGTCAACATTTATCTTTAAAAAACGTTATGGGGAATCATGAGGGGAAAAAATATGCCATCTTTGCTCCTAGCCATCTTAGCCTCAGCCTGTGTCGCTTCTGATCTCTATCTAAATTTTAGTAATCAAAACCTTATTTTAAACTCTATAATTCCAGAAAGATCCAGGAAACTTATTCACTAACATGAACATGTTTCATAAACATGTATCCTTTTGCCCATAAGCTTCTCTACAGAAATTTGCTATTGCTTCAGAAATCATATATATATGATTATATATATATATATTATACATATAATACATATATATATAAAATGTCACGCCCACTACCCCGGGACACAGAAGACCTGAGGACTGTCAGCCAGGAGCCTCAGAATGTTCCCTGTGGAAGGGGCCTTGCCCTGTTGCCCATAGCTCCTCCAGCTGGAAGCAGAGATGAGAAAATGTCTGCCACTTCACACAGATGCCTTCAAAGGACCCCCTCGTTATCCCATAGAGAGAGTAGGTCCCACCAGAGAGAATAAGCTGAATGTCACTCCCTGCAGGCTGTGTCCTGAAAGAATCTGCTCCTTGGGTTGTGAAATTCAACAGAGCCCTAAATAAAGAGCTCACACAAGACATGAGGGCAGCCCAGTGAGTCAGAAACCAGCACATCTGCACCTGTTGTTCAAGGGAATGAAATAAAATGTATATTCTAGAAAAAATAACTGGGTGGGCAAGATGCTTCCTATGGGCAAAACTATGCCTCCTCACATCATTTCCTTCTGCCTTAGTTTTCACCCCTATGGGGATAAGAAGCTGGAAATGGGGTAGAATTTAATACTGAATTTAATACTCTGTTTTACTTGTTTTTTTGTTTGTTTGTTTTTGTTTTGTTTTTGTCTTTGCTTTTTTCCAGTTGGCTTGATAAAAATAGAACACATATATGTGATATATTTGAGTACCACAGAGAATAAAATGAGAGGAGGTGAACTTAAAAATGTGTCCATGTTGTTTGTTTTTGTAAGAAAACCAATACACTAACCTGAAGGGACCATTCTTATTTAAGAATTCCCTCTGAAGTAAAGAGTGAGTACTCTATCCCTTTCATACTCTTGCTTTCAGTGGTAAATTTTCTACCAATACTCAAGCTCCTGACTCCAGATGGCAGTTCATTCTTCACTATGGTTTATTTGTCCTGAGGGAGCATTATTTCTGAACTCAGCACAGAGGTCAGTGTTAACTACTGCTGAGGAAGGGGCTCAAGTCAGCTGCAGCTCTTAGGGAACCCAGAGGCCTCTGAGTGGTTGCAGTTACATGGCTAACACTCTCAAGTGTCTTTGGGGTCCCTTGCTGTGATTGGCAGTGATGTTCAGGAACCCTCAGGTTGAAAGGCAGATTTTAAAAGTTGCCATGGTAACCCATTGCCCAAAAACCGAGTCATGAGAGTCCCTGCTCTAGTCCAAGGACCTGTAGAACAAAATCAAATTTTCGTCTCCAGCTTCTGATGCCCCAAATATTTCCTAGACCTGAATCATTTAGTATGTCTCTGGTTAAAGTACAGAAAAAGAGCTGCATTTCCAATTCTTGGTTCTCAAAGTATGGTCCCTGGAGCAGCAGCAGATTCATCTGGGAGCTTGTTGAAAATGCAAAATCTTAGACCCCATCCCAGAGCTACTGAATCATCAAGATCCTCAGGCGTACACATTACAAATTTGTAGAAACAAACAGATACTGGACAGACATTGGTTCCTGACTTGCTTCCCATTAGAATCACCAGGGAAACTTTCATAAGCCAGATTCCTGGCTCTGACCTGGAAGTTTCTGATTTATTTTGAGTGGGACCCAAGTGCCAAGAATGTTTAAAGACTCCAGTCTTAAACTGGACTGGAAACTCCAGTATACACCCAGGGTTGAAAAAAACACTACTCTAGAGCAGTGATTCTCAAAATCACTGACCAGCAGCAACAGCATTACCAGGAACTAGTAGAAATGCAAATTCTCAGGCCTCACGCCAGACCTGCAGAGTCAGAAACTGAGGGTGGGCCCCCATAACCTCTGATGATTCTGATGCCTGCTGAAGTTTGAAGCTACCACTCTGGTCTAGAGCAAAGGAGCAATCATGGGATAAACCAGGTCATAAGCAGAAAGGAGTTTGAATATAATGCTGTATTATTATATATCAGATGTTTAATAAAATGTACATCAATATTGACCTTCTTCCAGGAGACTCATCATTTTCTATTTCAAATATCCGTCTCTGTTTCAAAACCATTCTAATAGGTGTCACTTTCTAATTAGAGTAGGCTCCTTACATTGCTATCTTTTTTTTTTCTACAGTTTAACCTAATAATAACCTTGTGAAAAATTGTATTTTATAAGTTATAAAAGTTTTATAAGTTATATCAGTTTTATAAGGCCCAGCTTGGTAAAAGAATGGTGTTTGTTATAATAGCAAGTTGAAGTTAGAAGATTAGTGAACCATGCTCTGAGAGAGAGGCTTCTCCACCAAGAGTACAATGTATCCCAAGAAAAATCAGTATAATGTTTTTCCTAGCTTTAATCACAGATAGTTGTTGTGTTTAGAAATCAGGACTTTATATTTCAACACAGAACCAGCTATATGTATAAGCCATAAAAACAATCGTATGCTGTTTTGATCACATTTGTAGATGTGAGGCACCTATACTCTAGGATTTATGTATTCAGACTAGACTAATAGGGCTAAATTTACCTAATGTGTGGTTAAAATGATCTTTATAAAGATATTTATTGAAGTAAATGTAAATAATGACTTGAGCTGAGATGAACTGAGTTTTTAACTCCCCTACTCAACTATTTGACTTCAGACAAGAAAGTTACATACACCTCCTCTTCCTTCTCTCATCTCTGAAATGGGATACATTAATTTGAGTTCCCCTAGAAAGATACCCTGAGATAAAAATTGTAGTGAAATAGTTTATTTGGAGGATAACTTAAGTCATCCTTAAGTGGGGGAATGGGGAAATGAGGCAAGGAGGAGAAGGAAACCCATAAAAAACACGTTATTGAGCAGATAGTCACGTGCGTGACTGAGGCTCAAAAGCCCCAAGTTGCTCGGGAAGACATAGAACATGACCACGAGTCCACGAGTTGCCCACCTGAGGACGAAGAAGCTGGTGTATTCATCCCCCAGCTCCCATCTGTTAATGGCTGAGGGCTGCTCCCAGAGATGTAAACTCCTCAGCAAGTCTGGCCTGCCCCATGCAAAGGCAAAGACAAAGCCTGAGCAGTCAGTCACAGATGCTTGCAGAAGCATGCCTTGGGTAAGGAGTGGAATGATGTGAGCAGAGCGGAGAGGGGCAGAGCACCAGAAGCATCTGCTGTCGGAGGTATGTATCAGGTCCAGTCAAAGACAGAAACCACTCAGTAATACTTGATATAAAGAATTATTATTTATGGAGGATTACCTCCAAAAAAGAGATGAAAGAGAATGCTAAAGAATACCCTACAGTGGAAGGAGAGTCCCCAAGAGGAACAAATTTGGAAAAGGGGACTCCAGAGCTAGAATCTAGACTTTGAGTCATAGGCATAGCTTATTGAACAGCAGCAGGGTTTACCTGGTTGCCTGGATCGGAAATGTCCATAGTCACTGGACTGAGGCTCTAGGTCAGGAAAATGCATGCAGGGCAAGCAGGAAACCCATGCTGGGTGCAGGTGGACTAAGGCTGGTGTCAGAATTGGCAAGCCAAAAGTGAGCTTCACTGAGTGTCCGGCTCTTTACTGGTCATCATGTACCACAGGAGCCAGCCAAGAAGCAGAACACAGAAACCAGAATCCCCCCTCGTCTGCAGTGTCTTTCTAACACACTCACTTTCAAGGGAAATATTTACAAGACACAGCCCAGTGTCTGTAATGACAATGAAGCAGGGCAATAGCAGGTGGATTTTGAGGTGAAAAGCAATAATCTGAACAAAATAATGCTATTCACATATTATTCCATATGAAGTAAATGAAATAACAATGTATTAAGATTAATTTTTAAGATATAAAGTTCTTCTTGATGATATTTTTAAATGAGTGTTTTTATTCAAAAACATCCTCAGAATTACTATTTATGGCAAAACCATGTTTTTCACTGACACTACTGATTTATCTTTTTCTAAAAAATCCTTAGCATATAACCATAACAGGGTTTGTCTTCTGTGTAAGAATGTTATAAATTGACTCCTGTGTCCATACACTTCTTTTCCCATCACCTAAAATTCCTTCAATGGGGACCATGTCTTTGTTCTACAATTAATGACAAGTACAATATGTCAGTTTTAATGCATGTAATAAAAGGATTATAGCATATCTTTCTTTTTCTTTCCTTTTTTTTTTTTTTTTACTGAAAATCTTGATAAACAGCAGGGAAAGGAAAGCTAATGGGTGGGGTACACACCAAATGAGCATATGCTGAGCAGCTGGAATGTCTGCTTTCTTCCCTCAAAGACCTTCAGGTACCATATCTTGTTCTCTTACCCTTATTAGTGCAGAGTCAGAAAGTGCAATCAGAAACACTGAGTTGAAATTCTCTAATATAACACTTTTCTCTCTTATCCTTCTCACCAATGATATGACTGTCATTAAAATATCACCTTGAGATGTCTTTATCACATACACATCCAATTAATTAACCTTTTGACTAAATGAATTAATCTCTTGACCCATCAATATGCTTCTGGCTATTAATTTATTGTTTCCTTTCAATTACCATTGATTTTCATAATCACTCATTATTCTTAAAAATAGAAAAACAATGTGTCTTAGCTCAGAGTATCTTTCTTTCCTCCTCCTCCTCCTTGCTTCATGAAGCTTCAAAAGACTGAAACCAAATGATAATAATGAACCACAGATGGGGATACAACCTCCTTTTTTTAAAGAGTTAGGCCAATGGCAGAACAATTGGTATTTTGAAGGAAATGGTAACAGTGATCAAGCCCACTGGTCAAGCCCAGTGTGGAGGCAATGTATACAGGTAAGTTGAATTAGACCAAGTGGCTTCCAAAACCTTTTCTGGTTTAAGATCCTCTAAGCAGGGGGGAAAGGGAGAGAAGTAAGACTAGGGAAAAAAATTCCATAGGTCACTTGGACTCTACTCAGATATGACTCAAATTAAAACTGATGGTTCATGGGTGCCTGGGTGGCTCAGTGGATTAAAGCCTCTGCCTTTGGCTAAAGTCATGATCTCAGGGTCCTGGGATCGAGGCCCGCATCGGGCTCTCTGCTCAGCGAGGAGCCTGCTTCTTCCTCTATCTCTCTGCCTGCCTCTCTGCCTACTTGTGCCTATCTCTCTCTGTTAAATAAACAAAAATCTTAAAGAAAAAAAACCTGATAGTTCATAAAAGCATGGAAGGGAACCGTCTAATCATGACTGAGAAACTGCTTGGACTGTAACTATCCAAGTAGTTCCTGCCCCAACTCTCAAGGCTAAAGAAACTCAGCTTCTAGAACCACCAGAAAGAATTGTATTTCCTCTTCTGTCTGACACGAGGACTGATTCTGGTCTGATCACCTAACTCTGGTGTTCAACCTAATTCTGGGGCTGGGGCAAGAGACAGCAGTTAGATATAAGGTGAATCAAAGTGAAAAGAAGCATAACTGGGGAGTATGCCTCACTACATGCATCTGGGTGTCTGCTGTTCTGGGGAGACTTGAGTTGGGTTACTGGGGTTTGTGTCAATGAGTGCCCATACTGGGGTTCAGTACCCTTCTTCCATGGTCTTCCTTCTATGTTTCACTTTTCCCTCTGCTTTTAGTATTAATGTAAGATGACTTTTATTGACTATCTGCTATATGACAGGTACATTAAATATATGCTCTCTTTAAATACTCCCAACAAGTCTATAATATATCTTTTATTACCCTTTTCTCACAAATAAGAAAGCAGAAGCTATGAAACTATGCAATTTTCCACCACAAATAGGAAGCACAGTCCTTCCTCTCATATTCCAAAGACCACATTCGGCACAACCTTCACAGTATTGTTAGATCTCCCTTAGATGAACTTGAACTTGAAAAATAAATCTTATTAATAAACATATACATTCTGTTTTCCCTTAGAAGTGTAAGTGCTTTTATTTGAGTCTCCTGATAAACCTGTTACATTGTCAGAGCTTAAGAGATCAGGCTTATTTTATTGATGAGGATATTGAGGCAAGATTGAACAAGGAGTCTAAACCAGAAAGACATGAAAATAGCTGATATTTAATGGAAACTTATAAGGTAACAAGCACTACACTCAGAGTTTTATAGTATATCAATTTATTTTGTCCTAACAATAATCTTATCAGGATGTCACTGCTGTTATCTTCATTTTACAGCTGAGAAAACTGAAGATAAAAGTAGTTAAATGATACATGCAAAGCCACACTCCTAGTAAGTGGCTGAACTAGGGTTTAAACCTAATTACCTTGGTTCCAAAATCCTTGCTCTTAGTCCTACTTCATATTCCAGTTTTATGCTTGTCTATTACCTGTGTGCCTCTTTGGGTTATAAGGCATTCCAAGACAGCCAATCTTTTGGTTGATTTCTATTCCCCATACAGCAACTAAGGCAGAGCCTGCCACACGATGTTTGCTATAAAACTGCAACTGAGAGATCCTATAATCTCAACAATGACCATTATTTTAAATATGGCAGATATTATTTTAAAAGATTGGTTATTATAAGACTTCACATGACATGTTTAGAACTCAAAACAAATAACTGAAATGACATTAAATCCGCTGCTCCAAAAGATCTCTTCTTGTACTTTCAGAGCTCCCATCAACTGTGCAGCAAAGGTGAGATGTAAACAGGATTTGACAGCATGTAGCTAGCATCTGTGTTCCAATCTGGAACCTAGAGATGGGCAAGATCTCCACTCAGCACATTCCATACAATCTTTCTAATCATTATTAACTTCAGGTAGCTCCTTCAAGGGACCTTATGAAAATTTATATACCTTAGAGTATCAGTATCCAGCAAATCAATAACTTAAGCACTTAGCATCACCATGATTATTTTCCAAGAAATGGAAGTCAAAGGAAATGGATCTTTTCTTAGGCTTCAGATCTTTGAATTGACCACCTTTCCCCTTACTGTCTCATTAAAGCAGGTACAAGTTAAATGTGACACTTGTCCCCCTTGAACTATTCTGAGTTAAGCTTGATTTTTTTTTTTTAATCAAAGCTTCCATGTCCTTATGTTTGCTGCTGGAGCTTTCCTTTTGAACCAAGCCCTTATTATTTATAAAGCTTGAGACTTAACAAAAAATGTCTCTGCTCTTCTTTCCTTCCTTCCTCCCATTCTTAACTGTTGCCACTCTTCCCTCAACCCATCCCTATATTCTAAGTTGAAATACTAACACAAGAGAGTTGATCTAAATGTGAGGTAAAATATTTCCATCATCTGTTATAAATCTCTGCCAAATATCAAGGTTATTGACCCAGGTGGAGTGTAAATATGCTTTGGGAAAGCACATGTCAAGGGACCTCGGTTTACATTATACACATGGGCCTCCTCACAAATAGGCTGCTCGAAGAAAGGGACATTGGCAGAGGCCACAGAAGAGCAAGGTCTCTGTGTGGTTCCATTTTTATGTCCCTAATTAACATCAGTTGCTGTGAGTCCTTTACTGAAAAACAAGTGGTTAAATTCTTCATTTACAGAAAGACAATTTGACAGAGTAAAGGGGACTTCAGATTTTTTCCTAAGAAGTCATCTGCACAGTTTTCAGTAATCTCCATTGGATCCTATCTTGGCTACAGCAGTTTGAGATAGTTAGAGTGGTACACAGTGTCTGACATGGCTCTCAGTGCTCCCGCTTTCCTGGTGTTCATGCCCTTGTACGGTCTCCTCCCTGTGAGTGTGGGCTGGACTTAGTGACTTTCTTCTAACAGACGGTACATGGTAAAAATGATACGCTATCCCTTCCATTTTTAGGTAACAAAAGGCTGTGACTTCTCTTTTGCTGGTATTTTCTCTCGCAGGTTCTTCTCATTTAATTACTGTGATGGAAAGCATCTCAAAGCCAGGAGCTGAGGATAGCTGCTCAGTTGAACCCCAAATTGAGCCTTGCATTTTCTGCCTATATCTCAATTGAAGCCTTACAAGAGACCCTGCAGAGAGGACTCTGCAAATCCATGCTTAGATTCCTGACTCATACTAATTATGATATAATAAGCATGCATTGTTTTATGCCAGTAAGTTTGGAGATAATTTGCTATTCAACAACAAATAACTTATATGGCAAGAATTAGGGAGTATGCCCTTAAATTGATCAGATGCCCTAACCCCCCTTCTAAGTACAAAAGTAGCTACAAGAAAACCTAAATATGTATGGTCCTAAGTTGTTTGGTGAGAATGATGTAAGATAAAAAGAAATTCATTGGCTTTAAAAGTTCTTTCTTCCAGAGTTACACAGCTCTTAGTCTAAACACTACAAAACAGTGTTCTCTCCTTTGGACAGGACAGGGGAGCACTTATAATTTTTGCCCTTTTTTCTACCCAGCCCTTTTACAGACCATCCAGTTATAATTCAATTGACTACGTTTCTGCTTTCTGTAGTTACTTCTCTGAATTCAGAACCCTTTGACCACACTGATTGACTTGGGTGGTTTTCAAGTGTCATGCAGATGGTTCTACTGTCCATCTTCCATGGATTGTTACTAGCTTCTATCTCAAACTTATTCCAATAACTACAATTTGATTAGCTCCTATTTATGTAAAGAAAATCTGAGAGAGGTAACATGACATATAAGTAGAAGAGCCAAGAATAGGGGCTCATCTCCTGGATCATTCAACTTCTTAACTTCTTTCCTATGTAAATGGAAAAGAATAAACTATTTTTTTCTTGGCTAACCAGTTCTTTCTCTATCTTGGCAAAACCCAACATCAATTGAGTACACTATTGCACTGTTTAAAACATATGCATCCTTCAGAGGCTGATACTGTTGAGTTGTTTCTGGGTAAGTGCATGGTTTTCAAGTGTCATGCAGATGGTTCTACTATCCACACAATAATACTACATAGTGTGTTAGAAACCACACAACATTTCAAAGTGTTGGTGTAAGAGGACTTTGGTGATGTTGATATTAAATCCCAAGTAAAGTGAACGTTGGTTCCTAGGTAAATCAGCAAACAATCCCATGAGTTCATCAAATCCCCAAAGTAAGTCCAAAGATGGCCAGTGTGAGATCTTGAATCAGATAAGATGTGACAAACATTGTTTCTGGGTATCTGTGCTCTTCTGCATCCATTTCTCTCTGTTGAGATTTCACAATGCATGACATCAGAAAGACACTTCACAGATCTGGTCTGACCTCAATCCTACCACATCAAGCCATGTGATAATCATCTTATGCTGATTTCAAAAAGAAAAAAAAAATTGTCCTTGATAGCATCTACTCATTTTTTCTGATTAATTCCTGCTTTTTCTCTGTAGTAGAGGAAAAAGGCCTCCCAATTTTTTTGTGTGTGAAACTGTGCTCTGAGCATTAATGTTTGGATGTCTCCCCTTCATTCATACTGTTAGACTGTGACACATAACAGGTGCTGGGCTCACTTAAGAACCAAAGAGGAGCCTAGTATAAGAAGTCTGTTGATAACATAACCACCCCATCAACAGATTTACGGCCCAGCATAGGACCAACTTTCATCCTTTATCTTCAAGATCTCCAGATCCCTATTTAATGATTCTTTACTCAGATGATACAAATTGCTTTCTTATATCCAGTGCAAGGTTTCAAGCTTTGAGTATTTTCTTAAGGGATCTAAGAATTGATGGAATCCCTGCTTAGTAAAGTTTATATGTGAAAAGTCAGGCACTGCTATCTTTCTTTATACTCTCCCCCATTGAATCATTGTTTATTTTTTTACCACCTGTGTGCAAAGGCTGGACTCATTTCTATAAAAATTTTAATATGAAAGTGGAAATTTCAATAAGACACATATGGAAATTCATGCTTCAGGTCCCAGCTCAATGTCACTTTTTGGGTTTATACTCTTAGAACATTGTGAGATTTTCTTTCACAGGATTTAAATTTAAAAATATATGTTACTTATTTGGTTAATGTTTCTTTCCTAATCAAATCACCAATTCTTTGGGAACAGATACCTTGTCTACTTGGCTCATCATTATATCTGCAGACAACACATAAGTTCATAGATGTGTGTTTAAATGAGAGAATGAATGAAGGAAAGAATGCATAAATGAATTAAAAGTTGAGATCAGATTTTTTGTATCATAGAAACTGTGTCCATAAGAAATCTTATGGACACCAACCCAATTTCTAAGTTGCATTCCCTATATTTGTCATGTTTTTCACTTCATAGGATAGTGGGTCCAACCCAAAATTAATAGCAGTAGTTGCTCTGCTAAGTATATGCATATCAATCTCCAGCTTCCTCAGACTCTCCAGGTTCTAATCAGCAGGGTGGACTAGGAGACAACTATTAACATCCAAGACTTCAAGGCTTCTTATCTAAGAAACTAGAGATCAAAGAGTTATCCCTAAACCTGAAAGAAGTTTTGGACCTAAAATTCAACCATACTTGAGTACAGAGGAAAGACGGGAAGGAGGGGAAAAGATTAAAAGTAAAAGGAGAAAGGTAACATAATAAAATTTTGATTTTTTTTAAGCACAATCTTTGGAAATAAGGGAAAAATAATAATTCTTATGTAACTAGCTATTTTACATAATTACCAAAGAATTATAGCACATTTACCAAAACCTAGGTTTTTAAAATTGATAAATAGATTGTTAAAGCAATGGTACTATCTCTTACAGTTCAATACATTGCTAATGGGAGCATAGTAAGATACCTAGTGTTTATATTTAATATAAGTTTCTATGTTTTATCTATCAGGAGAAAATTGAATAAGGACATTGTATAGAATATTTAGAATACCTCAAATTTCCTCAGTTGTAGCTCAGTATGCAGATAAAATTAATGATGGGAATGCTAATTCCCTGCACTGAGAATTCTGGCTTTACTGTTATTAAATCCTCTACACAGAGGTCAGGCCAGAAAGTCTTGGAACCACATGTTCTATTTCCCCTTCCTATTCTGTCCCCATTTCTGCTACTGAGTAGATTTTCTCCATGAACAAAACCATAAGATGTAAATGGTATCTGTTGCCATAGCAGCTAAAATGTTCAGTTCTACTTTCCTCCTCTCAAAGAGAGCTTAATGTATTCAGTAACTTTCCTGAGGTTAGAACATAAGTTAGAAGGTGGGCTAGGATTAGCTCAGATATTCTCTCAACCACTGAGGTATAACATCTGCATGAATTCATTGACTGTTGATATTCTAAATCACCATCAAATCATTTGTGGCATGAAAAATAATCAACGAGATGATTGACTGATGGTTCTGTATTAATACCATCTGTCCAGAGGCTCTTCTAAGAGTTCTATAGCAAGAGAGAACAAGGAATACTAAATCAGCCTGAACTTTCTATGGCTTAGAAAGTTGGTTATATCTCAAGTTAGATTTACATGTTTGATATCTTGCAGCTTAATTTAGCAAGCAATACCCCATTAAGGTTGGGCTTCCCTCTGATTGAGTCAGATAATTACTTGCTTATACTTCCGAGTTCTCACATTCCTTCCAATTTATTTTGTTTTCTCAATGGAAATTCTGTCTGCTTGGTTAGTTGAAAGAATTAAATCCTAACTGAAATAGAGGTAGGATTTTTTTTTTGATGTGACTACTCTCTGTCTCCACAATAGAAACAGGAAAGGCAGGATGTCCCACATACACTGTTACCACATTTATTGCAAAATTTGTCCATATATGTCCATTTCAAGGCATGACTCTATGAAGCTGTGGAAAATAAAATAGGCAGAAGGACCTTAAGGTAGAAAAACAAAAACAAACAAGCATATATCTACACAAAGACTTACACATAAAAGTTCACAGCAGGTTTATTCATTATAGTTTCAAACTGGAAACAATTCAAATGTTCACCAATAGGGGATAAACAAAATGCCACTCAGTGAAAAAAATATGAATGGTCTACTAACATATTCAACAACATGGATGAATCTCAATAGCACTGTGCTGAATGCAAGAAGCATACTGTATGGTCGTATAAAACTGTAGGAAAAACAAGTTAAATCTATAATGACAAAAAGTAGGTCATAATGTAAAGAACACCAGGGACCTGTGGAAGAGATAAAAAATGTTCTGTACATTGATTGTAGGTGTGATTATAAGAATGTATAAGTTTATCAAAACTAATTAAAGTATTTAAAATGTAGCATTTTATTAAATGTTATGATATATATATCATAGTTATTGACTATAATTATATATATATATATATATATATATATATATATATATATATATTCTTCATCCCTACTACCAAACCTTTGTCAATTCTGACACTCTCTTTTACCCTGCCCTTCACATTCAAATAGAGAAACAGACTCAACATTTTTTAAAAAATGTTATATTTCTTTGGATTAGATGCTATACACCTGTGGTAGGATGGATAATATCCTAAAGATATCAAGTCCTAATCCTTAGAACCTGTAAATGGGAAAAGGGTCTTTGCAGATGTGATTAAGTTTAGGATATTGTCCTGGAATATCTAGGCAGGATCTAAGATACTATCATCAGAGTTCTTATACAAGAGAGACAAAGGGAGACTTCACACACAGAGAAAACAATGTGAAGACAAAGATTGGGTTAATGGAATCACAAGCCAAGGATGGTGCTAGCCACCAGAAGCTGGAAGAGGTAGGTAATGTACTGTACTCAGGAGCTTCCAGAAAGATCCCAGCTTGATTTTAGCCCAGTG
Source organism: Spilogale gracilis (assembly GCA_004023965.1). NCBI lineage: Eukaryota > Metazoa > Chordata > Mammalia > Carnivora > Mephitidae > Spilogale > Spilogale gracilis. The sequence continues at coordinate 251,829 of PITA01000293.1, forward strand.
ATAGAGGACTTGTGGCTTCCAGAACTGTGAGAGAATAATTACTTTTTATAAAATCCCAAACATTCAGAACTTTTAAAATTCCATTCAATCTCAAAAGGATTTAATGAGTGAGAATTATAAACAAGACCTCAATGAGATCTGAGATCAAGTCATTTATAATTAAAGAAAGGAAACAAATGCTAGAATACAGGGCAGGAGAAACAGAGATATAACATGAGAGGCTAGGTGATGTAAAAACAGAAGAAGAAAAGATCATATCCAATAAAATCAAAGAATCAGAGAATGTTTCTGGAAAAGGCTATCTTCAAATCCGGCCTTGAAAACTGTCAAAACTTTTGGAAAACAAAAGAAAATATAAACTATTGAGATTATATTGAAATAAAAACAAAAAACAAAACACCTCTGCATAGCAAAGAAAACCATCAGGAAAACCTAAAGGCAACCTACTGAATGGGAGAAGTAATGTACAAACGAAATAGCCAATAAGAAGTTAGTAACCAAAATATGAAGAAAATATACAACTCAACACACACACACACACACACACACACACACACACACACACACACAGAAGTCTGATTAAAAAACAGACAGAGGACTGAATATACATTTCTCCCAAGAAGACATACAGATGGCCAACAGACACATGAAAAGATGGTCCACATCACCCATCATCAGGGCAATGCAAACCAAAAATGCAATGAGATATCACCTCCCACATGACAGAATGGCTAAAATAAAAAAGGTAAGAAATAACAAGTGTGGAGAAAAATGTGGAGGAGAAAGGAACTCTCATATACTATTGGGATGCAAATTGGTACAGCCACTGTGGAAGATAATATAGAGGTTCCTCAAAAAAATAAAAATAGAAATACCATAGGATCCAGTAATTCTCCTACTGGGTATTTACCCAAAGAAAACAAAATCACTGAATTGAAAAGATATATGTACCCCTCCATTTATAGCAGCGTTATTTACAATAGCCAAGACAGGGAAATAACACAACTATCTATCAATAGATAAATGGATAAGGAAGATGTGATGTGTATATGTGTATCTGAATATCTATCTATCTACCATCCATCTATATAATAGAATATTACACAGTAACAAAAAGGGATGAGATCTTGTCCTTTGTAACAACATGGATGGACTGATAGAATATCAAACTAAGTGAAATAAGATTGAGAGAGACAAATATCATATAATTTCACTCATATATGAAACCTAAACACCAAAAAAATTAATAATCAGATAAACAAAAACCAGAATCAGATCCATAAATACAGGAAATAAACCTATGGCTGCCAGAGGAAAGAGGGGTGGAAATATGGGCAAATAGGTGAAAAGAAGAAGGAGGCACAGGCTTTCAGTTATGGAACAAATAAGTGATGGGAATAAAAGGCACAGTACTGGAAATATAGTTAATGATATTACAATATTGAATGGTGATGGATAGTGGCTATACTTTTTTTTAATTTAAAATTTTATTCATTAGCAACTTAGGGGGGTAAGCCACATTAAACTCAGGGGAGCTGAATCACTATGCTGTACACTTGAAACTAATGAATATTGTGTGTCAACTCTACTCAATTAAATAAAAAAAAAAACAAGGCAAAGGAATGGTGAAAAGAAAAGCCAAAGCTTGTGCATTACAATTCCAGACTTCAAGCTGTATTACAAAGTTGTAATCATCAAAACAGTATGGCACTGACACGAAAACAAACACATAGATCAATGGAACTGAATAGAGAACCCAGAAATGGACCCTCAACTCTATGGCCAACTAATTTTCAAGAAAGCAGGAAAGAATATCCAATGGAAAAAGAGTTTCTTTACCAAATGGTGTTGGGAAAATTGGACAGCCAAATGCAGAAGAATGAAACTGGACTATTTTCCTACAGGATTCACAAAAACAAATTCCAAATGTATGAAAGATCTAAATGTGAGAAAAGAAACCATTAAAATCCTGGAGGGCAACACAAGCAGTAATTTCTTTGAATCTCAACAATTTCTTGCTAAATACATCTTCAAAGGTAAGGGAAACAAAAACAAAAATATACTATTGGAACTTCATGAAGATAAAAATCTTTATACAGCAAAGAAAACAGTCAACAAAATCAAGAGACAACTTACAGAATGGGAGAAGATATTTGCAAATGACATATCAAAGAGGGTGACTATCCAAAATCAATAAAGAATATATCAAACTTAACACCCAAAGAACAAGTAATCCGATCAAGAAATGGGCAGAAGACATGAACAGACATTACTGCAAAGAAAACAACCAAATGGCCAACAGACACATGAAAAATGCTCAACATCACTTAGCAACAGGGAAATACAAACCAAAACGATGATGAGATACCAGTTCACACCAGTCAGAATGGTTAAAATGAACACATCAGGAAACAACAGATATTGGTGAGGATGTGGAGAAAAGGGGACCTTGTTAAACTGTTGGTGGGAATGCAAACAGATGAAGCCACTCTGGGAAATAGTATGGAGGTTCCTCAAAAAATTAAAAATACAGCTACTGTCTGGCCCAGCAATTGCACTACTAGGTATTTATCCAAAGGATACAAACATAGTGATTCAAAGGGACATCTGCACCCCAATGCTTATAGCAGCAATGTCCACAGTAGCCAAAATATGGAAAGAGCCTAGATGCCCACTGACAGATGAATGGATAAAGAAGAAGTGGTATATATACACAATGGAATATTATTTAGCCATCAAAAATGAAATCTTACTATTTGCAATGACGTGGATAGAACTAGAGGGTATTATGTTAAGCAAAATAAGTCAGTCAGAGGAAGACAAATATTGTATGATGTCATTCATATGTGGAATTTAAGAAACAAAGCAAATTAACATAGGGGAAGGGAAGGAAAAGTAAAATAAGACAAAATCAGAGAGGAAGACAAACCATAAGAGACTTTTAACTATAGGAAACAAACTGAGGGCTGCTGGAGGGGAAGTGAGTTTGGGGATGGGGTAAATGGGTGGTGGGCATTAAGGAGGGCCCTTGATATATGAGCACTGGGTATTATATATAACTGATGTATTGCTGAACTTTACCTCTGAAACTAAGAATACACTTCATATTAATTGAATGATTTTAAATTAAAAAAAAAGAAAATTTATAAGGTTTCAGCAAATGTTGACAGGAAACCTGAATGTATATGAGAGTCACTTGAACAAGTTCACTCATTATTACGCTGCCTTGGGACTCTTGATATCATGGATACAGCTGGCTCATAGTTCAGAAAATGTCCTGTGAAATCATGGTGCCACTCTCACTCAATATGGAAAACATATAGAATTGATGTCATTCTTAGATCCTTAATATAATTATTAAACAGGTATTCCTAAGTATTTCCTCTATAGGAAAAGTTGTGATGCTCAAATGAATGCTAAAAATATAGCTTCTCTTGGCACCCTCCTTTTAAATTTGTGTCTAAGAGGAGAGGTCTGGGTTTTGTAGTTGATGACTATCCCAATATCTCAGACTCATTTGTCTGAAAGGTATAATCCACACATAATATTGTAGGGAAAAAATGAAGAAACAGTAATACCTAAAGTGTACTATACAAAATATGTTTAGGGACTAATGACCAGCAGCAGCATTTTCAAAAAGAAAAACTAGGCTCCAGGATTTACAGCTTAGTGAACTATACAATTCTATACAATTCTGCTCCATTCCACCAAGTCCCTGCATTTTCCTCCCATATGCACATATTATCATGGGGCACCTGTATGGCTGAGTCAGTTAAGCCACTGCCTTTGGCTTAGGTCATGATCCCAGGGTCCTGGGATAGAACCCCACATCCGGATCCCTGCTCAGCAGGGAGTCTCATTCAACCCCTGCCACTCTCCCCATTCATGCTCTCTCTCACTTCCTCTTTCTCTCAAATAAATAAAATCTTTACTAAAAAAAAAATGAGTGAAATGAGCTCTACCAGATATAATCATAATAATTACATAACAGTAATTAAAGAAGCTTGGTGCTGGAGATAGAATACTGAACTCAATGATAAAAAAATAGAGAAATAAAAGATTATTTACAAGTATGGTGGGAGTTTGGTATATGATAAAGTTAATATTTTATACAAATGACCAATAGATGATACTAACACAAGAACTTTTAAAAACATAAGCTAGATTCTAACTCAGGCCTTACACTAAGACATAACTCCCAGAAGATAAAAGATTTAGGTGTTAAAAAATAAAATAATAGGGACGCCTGGGTGGCTCAGTTGGTTAAGTGACTGCCTTCGGCTCAGGTCATGATCCCGGAGACCTGGGATCAAGCCCCACACCGGGCTCCCTGCTCAGCGGGAAGCCTACTTCTCCCTCTCTCACTCCCCCTGCTGTGTTTCTCTCTGTCAAATAGATAAAATTTTTAATAAAAAATAAAATAAAATAACAAAAGTCCCAGAAGAACAAACACATGACACACACAAAAAGTTTTGTGTACAGAATTCCTTTCCAATGCATATACAAAGCTTGGAGTATAGAATGCAAAACCTAGTACCATAAAGGTAAAAAGATTTAAAAGATAAATTGAAAAGGCTGGTAAATCTGACAACATAAAAATGAAAACTTTGTACCAGAAAAAAGGCTATAAACAAAGTGAACAGTCGAAAATATATGTAACCAAGGACAAAGTGTTAATTTCTTTGTATACAAAAAAACTAGGAATATTAATTAAAATAAAAGATTGGGGGGAGGGAAAATTATAGTGGAGGAACAGGGAACCCTATTTCAACAGGTCCCCTGAATTGAGCTGGATATCTACAAGACCATTCTGAACATGCACGAAATCAGCCTGAGATGCAAGAAGATATATCTGGATCTCTACAAACAGAATATCTCCAGTGGTTGTTCTCAAGGTAAGAAGCAGGGAGCTGTAACTCTGCAGGCCAATATCAAAAGATAAACAGAAAGGGGAGAGAGCCTCCATGAACTTGCACTGGGAAGGCAAAAGCTTCCAGCCCTGGGGACAGGGCACAGATTCGTGGACCAGTAGCAGCAGGGAAAGGACTTTAGAGCAGCCCCCCAGACTGAAATCTGGACCGCACGTGCGAAATGGAGTCAGTGTGCAGTTTTAGAAGCACAAAGTGCAGAGATGTGCCCCGTGGGAGTGACAGCTGGGAGTGCTGCTGTGGGGCACACAATCCAGGAAACTGGTTCTTAGCAGCACAGACAGAAATGGAGACAGTGTGGCCTGGAGAGCTCAGTGAAGAGCAGATTGCAATCTCTCTGTTCTCTGACCCTTGGAAAAGATGCAGAAAGCTGCCAGGGAAAGCCACCAGGGTACACCGCTGGAGAACAAAGCCCCCCAAAACCAGTTTTCACTGAGCCCATCCCCCCTCACACAAAGGGTAGGGCAACTCTGCCCAAACAGGGCTGCCTGAATAACACTGTGTCAGGCCTCTCCCCCAGAAGATAGGATGGAAGAACAAGAGGATGACAACCTTAAGGTCCCTATGAAACAGGTACATCTTGCTTGGGTTGTGGTTAATACTTTGGACTCTGTACATTTCTTCAATCACCCCTCAGCAGAATGGCTAAGAGGAGGAAGCCCTCACAAAGAAAAGAATCAGAGACTGTGGCCTCTGGCACAGAACTAATGGATATGGATATAACCAAGATGTCAGAAATAGACTTCAGAATAACAACTATGAAGTTGATATCTAGGCATGAGAAAAATATTAAAACAATATAGAATCTCTAAGGGCAGAAATGAGATCTAATCAGGCCAAACTTAAAAATGCTATGGATGAAATACAGTCTAAACTGGATACTCTGACTGACAAGGTAAACGAGGCAGAAGAATAAATTGGTGAGCTGGTGGATAAGATGACAGAAAAGAAGGAAACTGGGGTGACATGGGAAAACAGATTAAAGCCCAAGGGATCAAACTGAGAGAGATTACTGCCTAATGAAATGTTCCAATATCAGAATTATTGGGATTCCCTGATGGGGTGGAGAGAAAGAGAGAGGTTTAGAAGATATATTTGAGCAATTTGTAGCTGAGAAATTCCCTATTCTGGGGAAGGAAACAAGTATTTGTGTCCAAGAGGCAGAAAGGACCCCACCCAAGATCAATGAGAACAGACCAATGGCATAACATATAATAGTACAACTCACAAATCTTAGATCCAAGGAAACAATCTTGAAAATGGTGAGGGGGAATAAATTTCTTACATACAGAGGGAGGGACATCAGAATAGCGTCAAACTGTCCACAGAGACCTGGCAAGCCAGAAAGGGCTGGCAAGACATACTCAGGGTACTAGATAAGAAGAACATGCAGCTAAGTATACTTTATCCAACAAGGCTGTAATTCAGAATACATGGAGAGACAAGGAGCTTCCAATACTAGCAGAGAATAAAAGAATATGTGACCACCAAGCAGGCCCTGCAAGAAATAATAAGGGGATTCTATAAAAGGAAAAAGACCCCCAAGAAAGATATAGAACAGAAATTTACAGAGATAATCTATAGAAACAAGGACTTCACAGGCAACATGATGACAATAAAAATCATAACTTTCAATAATCACTCTCAATATAAACAGCCTAAATGCTCCCATGAAATGGCACAGGGTTGCAGATAAGATAAAAAGGAGCCATCCATATGCTGTCTATAAGAGATTCATTTTTAACCTAAATATACTTCCAGACTGAAAATGAGGTGATGGAGAGCCATTTTTCATGCCAACAGACCTCAAAAGAAAGCTGGAGTAGCAATTCTCATTTCAGACAAATTAGATTTTAAGCTAAAGACTGTAGTAAGAGATACAGAAGGACACTATATCATTCTCAAAGGGTCTATCCAACAAGAGGATCTCAGAATTGTAAATATCTATGCCCCTGGCATGGGAGCAGCCAACTACATAAGCCAACTGTTAACCAAAATAAAGAGATATATTAATAATAATATGTCAAGTAGGAGATGTCAACACTCCATGCCTGGCAATACACAGATCATCTAAGCAGAAAATCAACAATGAAACAAGATCTTTCAATGACACACTGGACCAGATGGGCCTCATATATATATATACAGAACATTTCACCCTAAAACAATAGCATACTTATTCCTCTTGAATGCACATGAATCTTTCTCCAGAATAGACCACATGCTGGGTCACAAATCAGGTCTCAACCAATACCAAAAGAATGAGACTATTCCCTGCATATTCTCAGACCACAATGCTTTGAAACTGAAATTCAATCACAAGGGAAAAAATGGGAGAAATTCAAATACTTGGAAGTTAAAGACCATCCTGCTTAAAAATGTTTGGGTCAGCCAGGAAATCAAAGAAGAACTTAAACAATTCCTGGAAACCAGTGAGAACAAAAACACATCAGTACAAAACATATGGGATACTGCAAAGGCAGTCCCTAGGGGAAAATACATAGCCATCCAAGCCTCACTCAAAAAGATAGAAAAATCCCAAATATACAAACTAACTTTACACCTTAAAGAACTGGAAAAAGAACAATGAATAAAGCCTACGCCATGCAGGAGAAGAGAAATAATTAAGATTTGAACAGAGATCAGTGAAATAGAAAAACAGTAGAACAAATCAACAAAACTAGAAGCTTGTTCTTTGAAAGAATCAATAAGATCTATAAACCACTGGCCAGACTTATCCAAAAGAAAAGAGAAAGGACCCAAATTAATAAAATTATGAATGAAAGGGGAGAGATCATGGCTTATACCAAGGAAATAGAAAAATATATTAGAAATTATTATCAACAACTATACATCAATAAATGAAGCAACCTGGAAGAAATGGATGCCTTCCTGGAAAACCTATAAACTATCAAGACTGAAACAGGAAGAAATTGACAATCTGAATAGGCCAATAACCAGTAATGAAATTGAAGCAATGTTCAAAAACCTCCCCAAAAACAAGAGTCCAGGGCCTGATGGTGTCCAGAGGAATTCTACCAAACATTCAAAGAAGAAATAATATCTATTCTCCTAAGCTGTTTCAAAAAACAGAAGCAGAGGGAACATTCTATGAGGACAGCCTTACCTTGATCCCAAAACCATACAAAGACCCCATTAAAAACAAGAATCACAGACTAATATCTCTGATAAATATGGATGCCAAAATTCTCAACAAGATCCTAGCTAATAGGATTACCCATAATAACCAGGTGGAATTTATTCCTGGGATGCAAGGGTAGTTCAACATTCAGTGTGCTAGAACACATTAATAAGAGAAGAGACAAGAACCATATGATCCTCTCAATTGATGCAGAAAAGTATTTGACAAAATACAGCATCCTTTCCTGATTAAAACTCTTCAGAGTGTAGGGATAGAGGAAACATTCCTCAATTTTATAAAAACCATCTATGAAAAGCCCAGAGAAAATATCATTCTTGAAGGCCAAAAGTTGACGACCTTTCCCTTAAGATCAGGAACATGACAAGGATGCCCATTCTCACCACTATTGTACAACATACTATTAGAAGTCCTAGCAACAGCAATCAGATACAAAAAGAAATAAAAAGTATTCAAATTGGCAAAGAAGAAGATGAATTCTCTCTCTTCACAGATGACATGATACTTTATGTGGAAAACTCAAAAGAGTCCAACCTCATACAGCAACTCAGTAATGTGGCAGGATATAAAATCAATACACAGAAATAAGCTCCTTTGCTATACACTAACAAGGTAACTGTAGAAAGAGAAATTAGGGAATCTATTCCATTTACAATAGCACCACAAAACATAAAATACCTTGGAATAAACCTAACGAAAGAGGTAAAGAATCTGTACTCTAGAAATTACAGAACATTTATGAAAGAAACTGAAGACACGAAAAGATGGAAAAACATTCCATGCTCATGGGTTGGAAGAAAAAACATTGTTAAAATGTCTAGGCTGCCCAGAGCAATCTATACTTTCAACACCATCTCAATCAAAATACCAATGACATTTTTCAAATTGCTGAAACAATCCTAAAATATGTATGGAACCAGAAAAAAAACCTGAATTGACAAGGAAAGTTTGAAAAGGAAAAAGAAAGCGAGGGGCATCATGTTGCTTGATTTCAAGCTATATTACAAAACTGTGATCACAAAGACAGCATGGTACTGGCACAAAAAGAGACACACATACCAATGGAACAGAGTAGAGAGTCCAGATATGGATCCTCAACTCTATTGGTCAAATAATCTTCAACAAAGCAGGAGAAAATATCCAGTGGAAAAAAGACAGTCTCTTCAGTAAATGATGCTGGGAAAATTGGATAGCTATGTATAGAAGGATGAAACTTGACCATTCTCTTATGTCACATACAAAGATAAACTCAAAATGATGATAGACCTCAACATGAGACAGGAATCCATCAAAATCCTAGAGGAGAACATAGGCAGTAATCTCTTTGACATCGGCCACAACAACTTCTTTCAAGACACATCTCCAAAGGCAAAGGAAACAAAAGTGAAAATAAACTTTTGGGACTTCATCAAAATAAAAAGCTTCTGCACAAACAAAGAAAACAGTCAACAAAGTAAAGAGACAACCCACAAAATGGGAGGGGATATTTGCAAATGATACTACAGACAAAGGGCTGATATCCAAGATCTATGAAGAACTCTTTAAACTCAACAACAAACTAAAAGTCATCACATCAAAAAATAAAGATCATCACATCAAAATAAAGATCATCACATCAAAAAAATGGGCAAGAGACATGAAGAGGCACTTCTCCATAGAAGACATACAAATGGCTAACAGACACATGAAAAAATGTTTATCATCACTAGCTATCAGGGAAATTCAAATCAAAACCATATTGAAATATCACCTTACACCAGTCAGAGTGGCCCAAATTAACAAGACAGGAAACAACAAGTGTTGGAGAGGCTGTGCGGAGAAAGGGGAACCCTCTTATACTATTGGCAAGAATGCAAGTTAGTGCAGCTGCTTTGGAAAACAGTGTGGAGATTCCTTAAAAAATTGAAAATAGAGCTACCCTATGACTCTGCAATTGTACTACTGGGTATTTACCCTAAAGATACAGATGTAGTGAAAAGAAGGGCCATATGTACCCCAATGTTCATTGCAACAATGGCCACAATCGCCAAACTGTGGAAAGAGTTCCAAGGTGCCCATCAACAGATGAATGGATAAAGAAGATATGGTCCATATATACAATGGAATATTATGCCTTCATCATAAAGGTTGAATACCCAACTTTTGTAGCAACATGTACTGGATTGGAAGAAATTATGCTGAGTGTAATAAGCCAAGCAGAGAAAGTCAAGCATCATATGGTTTCACTTACTTGTGGAACATAAGGAGTAATATGAAGGACATTAGGAGAAGGAAGGGAAATGCAGTAAATCAGGGAGGGAGATGAAACATGAAAGACTTCAGATGCAGAAACAAACTGAGGGTCTTGGAGGGGAGAGGTTGAGGGGTGGGTAACCTGGTGGTGGGTATTAAGGGCATGTATTGCATGGAGCACTGGTGTGGGGCATAAACAATGAATCTTGGAACACTGAAAAAATAAAATATTAAAAATAATAAAATAAAAGGCCAGTTACTACGGAAAAATTGAGAAAAGAGAAGATAAATGGGACATGTGGCCAAGAAAATAGTAGTTGATGATATATAACATTGATATCACCTCCTTAAAGGGCAATTTTGCAACATCTGTCAAATTTTAAAGTGCATATACAATTTGGTGGCAGTGTCTATTTCTAAAAGATTATTCTACAAATATTCCCAACCAAGTGCCCATAGATATTTATGCACAGGAATATGTTTTCTGTGTGGCACTGTGATATCCCATTGGCATATAAGGTCATTTCATCAAATTTGTTCAATAAGATCAGAGACTTACTTGTTTGTAATGGATGGGTATCACCATCAATCTATGAAAAGAGATTTGTTGAAATGGTTTTTATTATTGCTATATGTTGAAAGGATCTTTATTGGAAAAAAATCACCAACAATGTTTAGGGAGAGGAAGAAGCAACCTACAGTTACAAAGCCATCTTCCATCATTTTATTTCAAAAAGAAGGGCAATAGATTTGCAAACATATGTGAAGCTTGTAGTGTAGATATCTTCTAGGACTGCAGCTCTGCTGAAACCCGTTTAGTCACTTATCCTCATTTCCTAAGGCTTCCAGGTAATCGCCTTAGAAGTATCTGTCACCCCACTAGGAAATAAGTGAGAAAAAGTTGTGTAGCACAAGTTTTTTAGGTGAGGGTTCTGTTTCAAATGATTTTTAGCCAGTCATAAGGGAGCATTCATCTTCCAAGTTACTGACAATAAAGGAGATCATGAAAGTAGTCTAACCTGAGGTGAAAGCAAAGAATACAGAAAACATTTCATAACTCACTAAAGAGAGATGTCACTCTCAATTATCCAAGACATAGCTTTTATAAATTTTCAGAATAAAAATATATGATACATTTCAGACAAGAAACTTCTTCAGACCCAAAGTGATTGCTCAAGCTTCTGTAAGTATACAGAGTTGCCTATGCAAAGCAACATGAGAAAAAGACAGATCTTTGATTAATTTCCACTTGTGATTTAAACCTTTGGTAACTTAGGGAATAAAACTTTTGTTCTACTAACTCTCTAGCTGAAAATCTTGTTAAAATATCCACCATGGTCTTTAAAATTCAGCAGCAAACTCATGAACCCCTTGTCAGTTAATGGGAAAAGTTATCCCCGAGGAATTCTAATTAGGCTAATAGAAGAGTCAGGAAATGGGGGTGGTGGGTGATTGTGATTATAACACAATCATCTATCCTTACAGGTGGAGGATCAACCTTAAAATTTAATCGCAGGTGACCAGAGAGACAATTTCAGCCATAAACTAAGAGACATTTTAGTTTTTAGGATTTGCTGCCAGTAACTCTGTGAACATTACCCTGATTACTATAATAGAGCCAACCCTTGTCCTTATTTTTGGAGAAATTAATTCACCAAACACATACAGTTATAAAGATGCAAAAATGCTAAATACAAACCAATGTTTTTATATGCTACTATGACTACATTCTTTTGATATAGTCTCTGTTTAGTCATACCATTTACTCTGTAGAAGCTTTATATATGTTAATATAACTTCACATGAAGTTACAATGCACTCTCTCAACCAGATACAAAATACTTGATTTATTTATTGTCCACTAATCTCATAAAAGTCATATTTTTGAAATGTAAAGAAAACCTATTGTCAACCCAGTTACTTTTCTTTTAGATCAAAGGGTACCAACTTAAATATACATATCAATTCCACCCCAGCATTATCAACAAAGGGTGTTATGATTTTTTTTATAATTTACTTAGTTTAATGTTGCTCTATTTTACATTTTTATCACTAGATAGCATGAACTATTTCTCATATTATTGTTTTCTAATGGTATTTCCTTTTTTGAATTGTCAGCCCATGTCACATGCTTGCTTTATTTTTTGTGGTCTTGATATTTAGCTCATAATTTTATGTGAATCCTCAATATTTTATTTAATATTTAATAATTATGTCATGTCTGATGTAAATATTTTACGGTATACTTTATTTCTTTATTATTTTTTCACCATAATAATATTTTAAACTTTTTATATAAACTTATTTTCATTTTTCTCAGTTACTTAGAAGTTGAAAATGTTATCATTCCTCCTCCGTAAGTGAGATAAACTATTCTATTTTTTGCCACTTCTTCTCTGATTTGATGTTTTATATTTAACCCTCTAATTTGGTGTTTCTAGACATTTCATTCTTCTTCAGGATCCGAGCAGAAACAGATAAATTACAATTCCCATTCTCAGTATAACTGTAATGAGACTGCTTTTTCTTTCACCCAGAAAAGAAGGCAACAGGATTTTGCAAAGAACATTCCACACCTCACCACCCACTCCCTGAACCCCACCCCACGACCATCATTGCCCTTACTCAAATGGAGGACATTTTAGTGATTAGTATAACATAACATTTTTATTTCAAAGTACTAACCAATTACTTTAATGTGACATATTTAATCATTTTTCTTTCACTATCCACTTAAAATATATTTTTAATTTTAAAGGATATTATTTTAGAGTAGTTTTAGATTCACAACAAAATTGAAAGGAAGATGCAGAGATTCCCAATATATCCCCTGCTCCCACACATGCACAGCCTCCCACATTATCAACATTCCCCCACTACATGATATATTTATTACACTTGATAAACCTACAATAACATGTCATAACCATCCAAGGCCTATCGCTTACATCCCTACTCATTTTTATTTTTTTTATTTTATTATTTTTTAAAGATCTTATTTATTTGACAGAGAGAAACACAGCCAGAGAGGGAAAACAAGCAGGGGGAGTGAGAGAGGGAGAAGTAGGCTTCCCACCGAGCAGGGTGTTCGATGTGGGACTCGATTCCAGGTCTCCGGGATCATGACCTGAGCCAAAGGCAGACGCTTAATGACTGAGCCACCCCAGGCACCCACCTACCCATTTTTAAATAAATTTACTCATCTCTGTAAGGTATATTTATACATACTTGTGCTACCCCATTATTTCATGCTTTTATTTTTCTACCAATATCAAAATGCCTTAAGCATTTTTGCTTCATATGGATTTTAATATCTACTAGTTATTTATCACTCTGGTGCTGCTCTTTAATACACCTGTCTTGTGTATTAGCTTTTACCCATTCATTTCTCAAGTGATTTGGAAGTTTTTACAAAATTTTTACATCTCTTTTTGAGATTTTGATGGACATACCATAAAATACTTTTTTAAAAATTGGGGGGGCTTAAAATTAATATGATGCATTGAGTTACTGTGGAAAACTGACTATAGTGCCTCAAACATTTAGAAAAGTTGGACAAAATATAATGGTAATACTAAAATATTTAAATGTTTAAGCAGCTCCAAACGAAAAAAAGAACAGATAAGGCAACAACATTTGCAAAAATAAATTCAACTGAAGATATTAAAAAATTATAGCTATTAAGCAGAAAATTATGACACCATATAGAATAATACCAAAAATAAATGAAAAATTTATAATTACTTATAAGTAATTACATTTCAACTATACTTTTCCTGAATTCATAATTCTTTTAATGTTTTAATTAACGAACTTCATTTTTTAGAACAGTTTTATGTTTATAGAGAAGTTGAGCAGAAAGCACATGGCATTCCCGTATACTCCCTCTTCCTCTATACTCTCCACCCAATTTCCCCTATTATTAATGTTTTTTATTAGTGTGATACATTTGGTGCAATTAATGAACCAATATTGATACAGTATTACTAACTAAAGTCCACAGTTTACATTAGGGTTCACTCTTTGTATTACACAGTTCTGTAGGTTTTGACAAATGCATAATGTTATATGTTCACCATTACAATATCATACAGAATAGTTTCACTACCCGAAAATCTCCTGTGTTCCAGCTACTCATTTCTGCCTCCTTTTCTCTCCTGCAACTCCTGACAACTGTTGAACATTTTATTGTTTCTAGTTTTGCCTTTTCCAGAATGTCATATAGTTGGAATCATAGAGTATATAGTTTTTTCAGACTGGTTTCTTTTATTTTGCAATATGTATTTAAGATTATTTTTTTAAAGGTTTTATTCATTTATTTGACAGAGAGAAACACAGTGAGAGGGGGAACATAAGCAGGGGGGTGAGCGAGGAAGAAGCAGGCTTCCTACCCAGCAGGGAGCCCGATGTGGGGCTCGATCCCAGGTCTCTGGGATCATGACCTGAGCCAAAGGCAGTTGCTTAACCAACTGAGCCACCCAGGCACTCCAGCATTTAAGATTCTTCCATGCCTTTTAGGGCTTGATAGCTCATTCTATTTTATTGCTGATGATTTTCCATTGCATGGATATACCAGAGGTTTTTTTTTTTTTTTTTATCTAGTCACCTATCAAAAGACAATTAATTAGTGTTTTCTGATTTCAGAAGATCTCTCATTCATTTTTTGTCCTTAAAATGAATATATATACTTCACTCAAATACAAATATTGTCTTTGTGCTGCTTATATATGTTAGTCATTCTCACCACTTTTCTGGATTCTTAAAACTACATAGGGCTTAAATATATACATTCTACTATATGTTGGCTAACTAACTGGAATCTAAATAAAAACTTAAATATAGGGGCAGTGGGTTGCTCAGTCTGATGAGTATCCAACTCTTGATTTCAGCTCAGGTCATGAGCAAGCCCCCTTTCCTATGTAGTGGGAGCAAGCCTCTCATTGGCTCCACATTCAGCAGAGAGTTTGCTTGGGAACTCTCTCTCTATCTGTGCCCCACCCCCACTCACATGTGTGCAATAAATAAATAAATCTTTTTGAAAAAACTTAAAAAATATATATGTAAAGTTTTTATTTAAATATATATTTAAATTTTTTTAAGTTGTAAAACATCAAAAGAGGAGTTTAAGGAAGGCACATGATGTGATGAGCACTGGGTGTTATACACAACTGATCAATTATTGAACACTACTTCTGAAACTAATGATGCACTATAGGTTGGTTAATTGAACTTAAATTTAAAAAAAAAAACTGCACTTAAAAATAAAGAGGAGAGATTCTTCAGGAATTATTTGTCTCTTTCTCTCTGCCCAAATCTTGTTTAAAATATGTCAGTGTGGTGGTCACCTGGGTGGTTCAGTCAGTCAAACATCTGCCTTCAGTTCAGGTCATGACCCCAGGGTACTAGGATTGAGCCCCGAATCGGGCTCCCTGCTCATCTGGGACTCTGTTTCTCCATCTCTCTCTGTCTCTCCCCTCACTCATGCTGCTCTCTCTCTCTCTCTAATAAATAAAATATTTTTTAAAATATGTCAATACGGTTTAGTAATTTTAGAAAAGTCTATATAATGTACTTTTTGAATAATACCCATTTTTTACCTAACTGAATTTTATAGTTTTTTTTGCACCACTTTACATATTTGTTTAAAAAAAAAACTTTAAAAGCTTATCAGAGTAAGGTGATAAGTAATCTATAAGTAAGCAAATTCACATTTTCCATCACGGATTTGAAATATATCTAGTTTCATTGTTAGTGGAACTTAATTGATTTGTATGTGTGTATATATATATGTATACACATATATCTGTGTGTATAATTATACATATATTTGTACAGAACCTTTCTATTTACTTTCTCAAATATTTCCACTAATTCTAGTGTGAGTTGTTTCTCTTTTTTTTCCATTTAACCCTCACACTGATATGTTATCCGGCTAAGGCCCTAAGATTGCATTTGCTCTATATAAACTTTCAGAAGCTTCTAGTTTCCAAAAGGAGCTGTGCAATATATCATTACTTTGTTAAATGCAATATTTACTTTACATGCATCTGATTTTTTCTATTAGTTCTTTAGTAGATTAAGGTAAGTTAAAACCTTCTAATTTTCCTTTTCTGTGTATTTCACACAATTTTAGCTTTTTGTATATATATTAGTGCATTAATTGTATTTGAAACATTTATATCTTTTATCATATTGTCATGATTCTATTTCACTTATATCTTTTTAAAAAGATTTTATTTGTTATTTATTTGTCTGTTTGTTTATTTATTTATTTTCTATTTGAGAGGGATAGGGAGGAAGAATGAAAGAGAGCATGTGAGCAGAGGAGAGGAACAGAGGGAGAAGGGGAAGCCGGGCTCCATCCCAGTACCACAGAATCGTGACCTGAGCAGATGGCAGATCCCAATTGACTGGGCCAGCCAAGTGATATCTTTTCATTTTACTCACCATTTTTGCTACCTTGGTATACCTTTTGGTCCATACATACCTCAAGAGCAAGAAATCACTGGACCTCTTAAATTATAAAAACCTAAGATTCTGAGTATTATTTGTATGAATAGAAGTGTTCATATTATTTGCTGCATCTGTTTTATATTTTTCTAGAGAAGTACATTTTCTTTTATTCCCTATTTTGGGAGGATACCAAGTTAAGAATTAGATCGATCTCATTCTTGGGTTTTTTTCCTCAGTTATGTATGATCATGTTCTTTTTCCTTTTATACTTTTAGTATAATTGGAAAAAGCAAATTTCTTCATTCTACCCTCACTCCTAATTATCCCACTCTTGTTTACAACCTAATTCATGGGATTGTTCACCTATCTTTAAAGTGAGTAACTAAAAAAATAAATAAATAAATAAATAAAAAATAAAAAAAAATAGAGTAACTGATTTCAATATTTTTATATGTATTTCCTGCAAACGTCTAAATTCATTTTATTTTATTTTTTGTTAATCATTAAAAATCTGAAAGACACTCTTTAATGCTGATAGATAAGATTAAGGATACACTTTTTGGAAGACAAATTTTCTGAAGTGTACTGAACTACATACTTCACATAATAGCCCCTTGGCCAAGCACAGCATTCCTGCAGCACATTCTTTTCTCTGAGAATATTTCATATTCTACTCTATTACCTTGACTTTGATAGAATAATACATAAGTAGGAGCCACCCAAATTTTGATTTCTTTGATAATTACCTTTAATTTTAAGATGGGAAGGGAAATTTTTATGCTATGGAAGATAAGAAACAGCTGGAGTATGCCTTGTAGTGTGTTTTGTTTTTTTAAATTTACCCAGGATAGAATGAGACACTGATGTCTCCTACTTGTTATTTTTTAACATTTGTATTTCTTTTTCAAGTATGCCATTGATTATCAACATGTTTGTTTATTCCGACTTTGCATTCAGGAACTTCTATTTTCTCTCATATTCGTCTTTTAGTTACTCTCTTAGGTTCCACCGCATTCTGTTCCTCCAGCCTGACTTTCTGTAGCATTATACTGCAGTCTGTTTTTTTTTTTTTTCCCAGAGGTAATGTGAACTGGTTAGTACAATCCTACCCTTTCCTTCCTTAACTCTCATATTCTCTTTTATGACTGAAAAATACGTAACTATTATCTTCTAAAATCCTATACAAAATCCATTCCAACTATTGTTACCTGAGTATTAAGAAAATAATCTTAGGAAGTTTGAGGGAAAATCAATTATCTGGCCTAAGTCAAAAGTTCTCTACAAATGAGAAAAGGAAATAGGAAAAATGTTTTTAAAAGTTCTTTTCCTTCTCTTTTATACATCTTTCCTACATCATTATAGGGGTTTTATTCTGAATTTAATTCAACTAAATTTAACCCCATGGGTGTGTCACTGAAGGGTAAGAAGTCTCAGTGTTGGACGTCATCTCTTAAGTCCTAACTACTTCTAGATTTTATCTATAGCCTAGATATTGGAATGATTTATCCCATCTCATCATGCCGCACTGGTTTCATACACTCAAGTTTGGGATTTAGAGGTTTGAAAGGCCTTCCCTGTACTCCAGCCATTGAGGTCTTTGGCCTTCCAATCTTTGGCTTTCCTTGGCTTGTAGATGTGTTTCTTTGATCTTTGCCTTCATGTTCATTTGGTGTTATCCCTCTGTGTGTATCTGTCTCTGTGTCCAAACTTCCCCTTTTTATAGGGATGTTAGTCATATTGGATTAGGGTCCATCCTACTGACCATAATGTCAACTTGATCATCTCCAAAGAGCTTATTCACATCTGCAAAGGTCACATTCACAGGTGCTAGGTGGTGGTTAATATCACAACATCTTTTTATACAGTTCAACACACAATAGAAAGGGGCATCATATTAGCAAAAGGTCAAGTAAATTCTTCAGCTTGGATCAGTAGCAATCTTCCTATACTTCCGTTTTAGTCAGATGATACCAAGTTAGGAATTAGATCAAGCTAACTATTATACATGGGTTTTTCCCTCAATTTTAATTTCAAATGTAAATTTTTTTCTTTTTAAAATTAAATTCTAGTTAGTTAACATGTAGTGTAATATTGGTTTCAGCAGTAGAATTTAGTGTATTACAGATGTTTTTAATCCTGCACCTTCAGTATGGAGTATATAGAAATATCTTCTTTTATTTCCAATATTTTTCAATATTTTTTTTTAATTAATGGGCAAGTGAAAACTTTCTATATTAAATAATCTCCCACACTTTTTCTTGAGAAATTAGAAGAGAAAGCCCATTGGTTTTTCCTAACTCAACCATCTTCCTAGACATCATCCATTGGAGATTATTATCAGGAAGAACAATTCCCTGACAACCACAATCCAATTAAAAGAAAGTAATAGCGGGGCGCCTGGGTGGCTCAGTTGGTTGGGCGACTGCCTTCGGCTCAGGTCATGATCCTGGAGACCGGGGATTGAGCCCCACATCGGGCTGCCTGCTCGGCGGGAAGCCTGCTTCTCCCTCTCTCACTCCCCCTGCTTGTGTTCCCTCTCTGCCTGTGTTTCTCTCTGTCAAATAAATAAAATCTTAAAAAAAAAAAAAGAAAGTAATAGCAAATGTAATGGTATTATTTCTACTTTTAAACATCTAGTAGGAATGCTCAAGACATCAATGATGATTATATGATTTTCAATGGCTGATCAAACATTTTAATATGCTTTGCATTCATTCATGCGCGTGCGCACACGGTCAATTAGTGGCAGCCAACCCAAATTAAGTGCAAAAGGTCTTATTCCCCTATAGGTTTTATGCCAGTTAAAGGTAATAATAATGGAAACCCTTAAAAATACTCATTCTCTCCATTTTTCTTTTATACTCTTATTTTGGCATGAATTCTTTCACATAGATACTTTCTTTTATGCCTGCATTTCTGAAGTTTTACCACATTAGACTCCAGTGTTTAATAGGATTTAGGTTTTAGCAGCTGTGAAAGCAAATGGTTTATATGGTAGTAAATGAATGGACATAAGATCAGTTTTACTGAAGAATATGGTTTTCAGTCGTCATCAATTCTCATTATTTCTTATGATAGCACTAATATCTAAGACTCTTTATTATTAAAATATTCCTGATGAAATAAATTGAATTGGTAGTTAAAAATATTAGCTACGTTTCAGGCTAAATTTATAAATTTTTCCACTAGGTTTATACATACTATATTATGTGGAATATTCTGCCATGAAATTTGTCTCTGCTGTCAAATTTAACTCTATGTTAAAATACTTCTCATTGGTCTGAAATTATAAAAACTCTTACTTTCACATGGCTAAGTGAAATGCATTATTCCATTTACTGAGCTTCCAGTAAACCCAGCTATAGGACCAGTAAATCTAGCAGATCACTGGGTACTGGAAACAGCAGTCTTAGTTCTGAAGTTTCTCCTCTATTACATGGAAAAATTCAGCCCCAGTTCCATCACTGAGAGGCCACACTGAATCTAGAATTTCAAATGTAGTCAGAGTTGTTGTGTCACTGGTGGTTGGAAATGGTCATGGACATTCAGACACATAATCACCTTTTTAACTTTTTTTTTCTTTATTCTTTACCTTCAATATGACTGTCATTCCTCAAAGGAACTAAGAAAACAAAAAGAAAGATAAAGAATGACAATGTGGTAGCAAGAATGAGGGCTGAGCAATCAGAGCATGACTACAAAGTGTCAGAAAAGTTATAATGCAGTTATCTTCCAGAGTTATTATCTGTGTATACCAAATTGATTACCATGTCACTCAGTAGAGGTTTTATTTATTTTTATTATTTTTTCTCATGCTGCAATGTGGACCCAGTATTTCATATTCATCATATAACTTCGAGATATTTCAGTTTGTTGGGGATAATACAAGGAATGAAAGAAGAATAAAGATTCAGAGGCAAAGAGAAGAAAGTAGAAAACCTACTTGGGATTCAGAGATTTCTGACAATGTAAACCACTACAGAGGAGGGTGTGGGGGTGGCAGGGAGGATAAATCCTGGAACCCAATTTGAGACAAAACTTCCTCCCATGCTTTCTGGGAATCAAAATCCTATCTGTCAGAATTATATTACTGAAATGGGATAAATGCTTTATATAAGCAGGATGGAAGTGGCTCATGTGATGGGAAATGTGATGCAGAGAATGGTGTGCAGAATCTTGGTCAGTAGCCTTCAGGATGATGTCATAGCTGTGAAATAAAAGGTATTGTGATACGGTTTCAGTTGGATTAAGGAGGGTAGAGTGAGTTCAGAGCTCCCTCCAGCTTGTTGCTTTTGTCTGTAACACAGGCCTACAAGTCATGAAATTTGAAGTCCTAGAGAAGTCATGTTAGAAGTGAGTATCAAAGATTTCTGTGGATTATATTGGTGTTGACGGGTGAACATACCACTTTGGAGTGGTAGTGACTAAACTATAGCAATCATGACCTGAGCTAAAATTAAGAGTCGGATGCCTAACCAACCAAGTCACCCAGGTGCCCCCATACCCAGGTCTTCTAAGGCTATCTCACCATGTCCCTGGAACTTAGGCACTGGTGCTCATGGACACTAGGGCTGAATATCCATGAAGAAACTTCTTAGGGTGAGACTATCTCACTTTTTTCCAGATAATACAGCCCAGACAAAAAACACCTACCTGATGATTTCAGGTGTTCATCAAATATGTTGTAAAGAACACTCAAACTTGGCCAATACCTTCTTGGTATAATGTGAACTTCTTGGCTGATTGAACTTGGCCTTCATATTCCATTTCTTGGCATTCAAATTTAATTTCTTTTTTTTTTTTTAAGATTTATTTATTTGGCAGGGAGAGACACAGTGAGAGAGGGGACACAAGCAAGGGGTGTGGGAGAGGGAGAAGCAGGCTCTCCATGGAGCAGGGAGCCTGATGCGGGGTTTGATCCCAGGGCCCCAGGATCATGACCTGAGTCAAAGGCAGACACTTAATAACTGAGCCACCCAGGCGCCCCTCAAATTTAATTTCTTAAGACTGACTTCCTTGTTGTTCTATCACAATTGCTATAGAAATATTCAAACCAGAGGTCTACATGAGGAAAAATTTATCAAGTAATTCCAGCAGAAGATCTGCAGTATAAGCCTTCAGATGTAGGCTTTGAATATGATGAGGAGCCAGGTAGATATACTAATGCCCCGCCTTCCATCACAGGCTATACTTTGTTGGTACCACTAACCTGCATGCCTACAGAAATGATTCTTGGTTGGGGAGCACTGGGCTTGCAGGATGAACACTAGACTAGACTAGTTCCTCTTCATTAGTAGATTGGGAGGATTTCCCAGTGGTGAAGGAAGTGTCTCTTAAACCATGCAACTTGCTTCACCACATATTGTACAAGTGTGCCATCCCCATATTTGCCATCACTTGCAATGACCTACATCACAGATGCCAACAGAAAGGAAGAACAAACTGATACATTCATGAGCTATTTATTTATTTATATATTTATTGGTCTCTCTTTCACACTCTCTCTACAGCAGGAACCTGTCACAACTTCATGTTCCTTCAACTTAACCACACACTTCTGGCTTCCCTTCCTAGGAGATGTAGGCAGGTCACTATCCTAGCCCCTACCTAGCTTCTCAAATACTTGTCAGTTTTCTGAAAACTCAGAAGCTAACAATAATAGCAGTGGGATAATACTGTGGGATAAAACAATAAATATTATTGAAATTTTACAATGTTTGAAGCACTATACCAAGTGCTTCCAACATACATTATCTTTCTTATTCTTACAAAAACTCTATGAAGCAGGTACTATTGTCATCTCAGGAATAGGAAATATAGACAGTATAATAACTTCCCTGATATCACACATCTAGTATATAATAGAAAGGAACTGAAATTCAGTTTTGTAAGACACCAAAGCCCATACTTTTAAACATACTCAGGAAATATGCGCGCGTGCGCGCACGCACACACACACACACACACACACACACACACACACTTTATGTATATGCATATGCATATACATGAATATAAATGAGAGAAAAACTTTTCTCTGAAAATTTTGTTAGCCTCTCCAATTATCTACTAAATATCCATTCTCCCCTTCTCCCTTAGCAACCAAAACTCTAATTTTCACACAGTATCAATTTGTCCAATGAAAAATTGGTTTCCCAGCCATTCCTAGGTAATCCTATGACCCACTTCTAGTCAATGAGACATAATTGAAAATGTGGTACAATGTTCATGATAATATTTTCTCTCTTGATAGAGGAGCTACTTCTTTTTTCTCCTCCCATTTTTGTTCAGGTTAAGATACAGACTTGATGTTTGGAGGTGCAGAAGCCATTCCGAGACTTTGAGGAGGGAATCAACACACAAAGGGTGGTAAGTGGGAAGACAGAAGAATCATGAATCCCTGATGACCTCAGAGTTCCACTGAATGATTTCTGGACTTTGTGTGATGAAAAGAATCCCTTATTTAAGCCATTGTTTGGTGGATTTTCTTTTCCTTTCAACAGAGTACAGTGCTAACTGATATAAATATTAATGAACACATATCTCAAAACTCAGGTTTTGTGAATTAAAAACTCTTTGTTCTTAAGTCTTCTTGTAATAGGGTCACCCTTGGTAGTGGGCACTTCTAGAGTGTAGCAATATACCTCCCAAACTTCAAAACTTTTATATATGCCTGTTATCATGGTTAAAACACCCACACAATTATACACTAAAAAAAAAAAAAACCCAAACAAACAAAAAACAAAAAAAACTATATACCAAGTACATAACAGCTTTGATGCTGCAACCTGATTAGTTAAACTAAACTTTGGGGGGGTGCATATTGTGATAGCTCCTGATGCTCTTCCACCAATTTGCACATTTTCCTAGAATTATTTTAGATGTTATTATCACCCAAACACCTGCTGCTATGTAGGCAGGAAAACAAGCTAAAATCAACTGAGGAAGTAAAACATACTAAATTAAAAACAAATGTGTACACTCCCTAAGTATAGAATACAAATAATAGCTTTCAAATTTGAGGGCCAGAATGCCTGGTTACTAACCAGTCTCTAAGTTACTGTAAATTTCCAAACCCAGACAGGAAGATAAAATGATCTGGATAATTTCCATGTTTTTTTTCTTCTTCTCATTCTATGTTTTCAATAGGATGGAAAAAATTATTTCAAAAGGTACATTCTTATCTCCTTTCCCTTTTTTTTTTTTAAATATCTTTTTTTTTTTTAATTTTATTTATTTATTTGACAGAGAGAAACACAGCTAGAGAGGGAACACAAGCAGGGGGAGGGAGAGAGGGAGAAGCAGGCTTCCTGCGGAGCAGGGAGCCCAATGTGGGGCTCGATCCCGGGTCTCCGGGATCATGACCCGAGCCGAAGGCAGTCGCTTAACCAACTGAGCCACCCAGGCGCCCCTCCTTTCCCTTTTTTTAAGCAAACTCTGTTACTTAATTTACATCAGCATTTTTGCCCAAAACTGTTTTGGGCTTCTCTACTCAAAAACCACACAGATACAGAATAGTAGGTAGTAGGGAAGAAATGTTCAGATTAAATATAACTTGATATTATTTGAACATTGAAAATTGTTGATTTTTTTGAGCTCTGCTGACA
Organism: Spilogale gracilis; assembly: GCA_004023965.1. Classification (NCBI taxonomy): domain Eukaryota; kingdom Metazoa; phylum Chordata; class Mammalia; order Carnivora; family Mephitidae; genus Spilogale; species Spilogale gracilis. Next base: position 276,209 of record PITA01000293.1, read on the forward strand.
CAGTGCACAGAAATAGGGACTTGGAGAAAAAGACTTTCTAAACTGAATAATTTAAAGCTGATTCTTAGAATAAATATTGCACTCCCAGAGCATTTTCTTTACTCTTAAGACTGACCCATAAAAAATTTTCTTCTTCACTTCCTCCTTAATTGAGTTTTAGAGAAAGGCACTAAAGGAAGAAGGAGTCAAAATTCAAACTTCAGTTTCTTGTTGAGAGCCCTTCATATAGTGATAATTCATCACTGTTCCAAGGTGGAGTCGATGCCTGGGTATCAAAATAAAGGCCATCAGAAGAGGGGACAAGACCATCTTCTCAAGGGTCACCCATAGCTGTTCTGGGATGGTATATTGCATATAGTATGCAGTTGGGGAGAAGAAAGTCAGTGGGACACAGGAAGGTGGTGATGGCACTCTGTGAATGCTAACAGTTTTTAGCAGTTGCCTGCTTTAAGAGCAGAGAGAGACAGGGCGCCTGGGTGGCTCAGTTGTCAACTGTCTGCCTTCCACCCAGGTGGTGATCTTGGAGTCCCAGGATGGAGCCCCGCATCGGGCTCCCTGCTCTGCAGGAAGCCTGCTTCTCCTTCTCTCACTCCCCCTGCTTGTGTTCCCTCTCTGGCTATGTTTCTTTCTGTCTAATAAATAAAATCTTAAAAAAAAAAAAAAAAAACAGAGAGATCTAAAGAGGATATTTAGAGAAAGCTTTCTGTATTGAATGAAAATCCTTGTGCTACCCCTTGAACACTGACAATAATGATTGCTGCTATTTTTTAAAGCCTCTAGTAATGGAGAGTTATTCTTTGAATGCAATATGAATCAGTTGGTGCCCCGGATTATACAGGTTGAATATTAGGGGCTACTGTGCAAGTGGTATGAATTTAGGTGCAGTGTTGCTCTGCGCTGAAACTAAAGCACAGTGATCTAAGGCCAGGACTGCCCCACCAACCATGCCAACTCAACTCCTAAAAGAATAGTATCAAAGAGTATAGATGCCAAACACATACTAAGATGTTCTTAGAATATCACTGCAAACCCTGAGGGATAGTTTGGGGGAGAATACCATTTTAAGTAGCATGTTCTATGCAGAACACTGAATATAGCCAGCATGATAGGAATTTTCTGCATTTATGGAAATCTAAAAACTTGCTCATGAAATTACCTCCTGGAAATTGGTTTTTAACCTAGACCTAAAGATCTCTTAGTTTCTAAAGAAATTAGTCTTCTTTCCTCTGGAAGAATGGAGGAGAAAGTGTAGATATCCTGGACAGATCCAGTCTTTTGCCCTTCCTAGTACACTAACAGCTGATATTTTAGGCCTTACTTTTACTCTAGATCTTGCAATTAAAGAGATTTATGAATTACTGGTCTTGTCTGCCATCAGAAACTGAAAAAAAATAATTTAAGGCACAGTTAAAAGATGTTGTAGGACAAAGAACAGCCCCACGATTCCTGCTTCCTTTGTGCTCTTATGTAATTTTCTCCTCCTGAGTGTTGGCTGAACCTAGTGAACCCATAGTCAATAGAATACGGCAAATGCAATCTAATGTCATTGTCCAAGGTGGATTACAAAAAGACTATGGCTTCCATTTTAGGAAGCCTCTCTCACTCTTTTGCTACCTTGCTCTGAAGGAAGTCTGCTGCTATGTTGTGAACTACTCTCTGGTGAGGCCCCACATGGTAAGAAATTGAGAAACTGAGTCACATCCAGAGGCCTGCAAACAGCCATGCGAGAAAGAAGCAGATTCTATCTCAGGTCAGCCAGAGAGGACTGCAGCCTCGGCTGACACCTGACTGCAGCTCAATGACAGGTGCCGAACCAGAGGTACCCAGCTGAGTCACACCTCGCTGCCAGCCCACAAAACCTGTAAGATTTAAACTGAGTTTAAACTTAGAATTTAATTATAGATTCAAGTCTACTGACCAGGGCTTCCATTCATTGGCCACTTGTCTCTCTACTCAAGAAAGTATACTCCATCAGATAGCAGATAATAGAGACTTGGGTCAAGCAGCCAAGGAGAAATGTCTTGTCTTTTGTTCCTATATCTAATGTGTGTAATGAGCTCTTCCTCAGGACCATGGAACATGGCTTATAGAACCAGAGAAGCATGGAGCAAGTCCAGGTCCAAGGGATTTATACGTAACCAGAGGTGTATAATAGCTGGCTACATGTGGCTCAGTAGAGTCTATGGTGCACTCTTACTCCCATCTCCACAATCAGTGTAGTGAAGTTGCTTGCTTGAAATTGACTATGGTGGGAGTATTTACCCCAACAAAATAGCCAATGCTACAAATCATATTTTTCCCCAAAGCATCAACTATTAAACATTTACTAGCACTTGTTTGTAACTAAGACCTACTAATTAGCACAGACCCAAGGAGCCACCTTGATTCCAATTCTGGCAAAGTTAATTAGAGCTAAGAAAAAAAAGATGATCATGGCTGCCCTCAGGGAGGAAGACAAAAAGGATAATTGAATTGGGATTAGAAATATCAATGCAGACTTGGGGAGCTTACATTGATACAAGTATGCCTCAACCTGTTGAATTTAGATTCATAGATGCAAGGTCCAAGTAACTACTGGGGCACCTCGGTTGCTCAGTCAGTTAAGTCACTGACTTTGGCTCAGGTCATGATCTTAAGGTCCTGAGATGGAGCCCCAACTCAGGCTCCCTGCTCAGCAGGGAATCTGCTTTTCCCGCTGCCCCTCCCCGCTCTACTTGCATGTGCTCTCTCTCTCAAGTAAATAAAATATTTTTTAAAAAAGGTCCTTGTAAATACATTATTATCACCATTAAACAGATACAGAAACTGTCTAAGACCACAGAATTAGGGGCGCCTGGGTGGCTCAGTTGGTTAGACAACTGCCTTCGGCTCAGGTCATGATTCCGGAGACCCAGGATCGAGTCCCACATCGGGCTCCCTGCTCGGCAGGAAGCCTGCTTCTCCCTCTCTCACTCCCCCTGCTTGTGTTCCCTCTCTGGCTGTGTTTCTCTCTGTCAAATAAATAAAATCTTTAAAAAAAAAAAAAAAAAAGACCACAGAATTAGTAAGGGCAGAGCCTACACTTGCTTGACCTCTGTGTGGGACCTGTGTGGCATCACGTCATATTAACACTATGCTATTGACACCCACTCTGCTTTGTCTTCTGACCGTTTGGCATTTTAAATCTCAATAACAAATGTAGGATTGGGGCACCTGGGTGGTTCAGTTGGTTAAGCGACTGCCTTTGGCTCAGGTCATGATCCCGGAGACCAGGGATCGAGTCCCACATCAGGCTCCCTGCTCGGCGGGAAGCCTGCTTCTCCCTCTCTTACTCCCCCTGCTTGTGTTCTCTCTCTGGCTGTGTTTCTCTCTGTCAAATAAATAAATAAAATCTTTAAAAAAAATAATAAAAAACACAGCATAAAACCCATTGCACAGGAAGGAAGCTTTGCACCAATAATCCAACAAAACATGTCTAATATCTTTAGGTTTCCATGTTCTAGAATTGAGAATGGAAGACAATGTGTAGCACTATCTCTTTAGTCTTTAGAATCTGAATTACATTTTCTAATGTTTATAGGTCCCATTATTTGGAGGCCTCACTAGTGAATTTGCATGAGGTGAAATGCACAGGCTAAACAAATAAAGAACTAATTTTTTAAAAAACTCAAATAGACCAGAAAAAAAGTTTAAAGTCATGTAACAGGCAAACATTAAGTAAGAACCTGAAAGTCAGACTGATCTAAAGGCAAAATAAAATGTGGAAAAGAAATCAGAATATATTTGGCCTTTCATTTGCATTAGAATTATGAATTAAACAGAATTCCCTAATTTCAACTTTAAATGACAGGAGAAACATAAAAAACATACAAACACGAATCAAAATTTCCAGTGGAGCTGTGTGAGAAAGTGCGCCTGGGTGATTTGCTGAAGAGATAAAAGCTGAAGATAGAAGATGCAGATGCTATATTTGTACCAAAAAACACTAGAGATCCCATAAGCAGTCTTTCCCTATATTACAAAATTTAAAAAGGAAATTACAGGGAAAAAGTATTTGCTAAAAGAAAGAAAATTAAATATCTCAGAAAGAATCTCCCCCTCAAACAATGAGAAAAGTCTCATCCCATTAGATAAAACATAAGAGCAATGCTTTGCTTTCTGTTGGGTCACCTCAGATCTCAGTAAGAGGTCAGAAAACCTATTTGGTTTTCAATGTACAAGCCCATTCCAGGGGCTAGATAATTTATACTACATTAGCATCCTCTCACAAGAGTACTCTTGCTGAACAACTTATTAGCTTTTTATTCCTTGCTAGATTCTGCCCTGTAGCACAGCTTTAGATTCTTGTGAGGCAAAATATCGAAAGGTTACGTGATGGAGGTCTTCTGAGAGTAGTGAATAGGGATCTTATACCATTACATGGCATATTTTAAAAAATATGATAACTTTGTTAGACATTGTTAAAAATAACAAGCATCTTATATTATTCCTAGAGCAAGTAGAGATTGCAATCAACACAAAGGATCTTTTGGGGGTACTAGCTCTGTTGTTGTTTTATCTAGGTTGCTTACATGGGCGTTTTCCAATTTGAGAGACTACATCAAGCTGTATGCTTATGATTTATCTATTTTTATGCGTGTACATCATACTTAAACAAACATGTCACTAGAAGCAAACAAACAAATGATGGCTACTTGAAATCACTATCCTACCTGTTTTGGGAAGGCCATCAGAATATTTATGAAACACTAAAAAAAAGCAGGGGATTGCTCTATGTGCTATGTGACAGGACTTCCTTCTTCTGGGAGCTTTCTACTCAATAAAAGAGAGAAGAAAAGGATTCAACACCAATTCATATACATTTCATTGTGAATAAATAACATGGAATAATAAATGATAGGTACTTATCACTTAGTGATATAGATGCAGTTTTATTTAAATTGGAAGGAGGGAAGATCACTTTTGGTGGTAAAAACCATAATATGGAATATTCTATGCCCTCGGACCTTGTATCCTGAAAGAAGTTGTATATTGCTGGGCATTAGCTAAATCAATGGAGGCATATAGGGAAACAGCAAAGGCTTTGGGACGAAGGCAGACAGAGAACTGGTTCCAGTCCCAGCTCCATCATTTAGATCACAGGTAAGTTCCCCATAGCAATCAACTATTGGTTTTATTTTCCTAGTCTTTCTCCCTTTTTGAATTAAAATTATTATGGGAAAGTAAGGTGAGCCCCTTCTCTCCTAACTCTAAACTTGAGGTTGTAGTGGAAGCAATCAATCTTAGCACCCAATCATCCCTGCCACTTTCATTGGTCCAGGAATGGGCACATGGTCCACATCAAAATAATTGGCTATCACCTATGTCTCTTGGGTGGGTTGCAAAACTATAAGAGAAAGAGCTGTCCAGGGCTACGTTCCCATTTATAAAGCAAGAGCCAATGTGAAAGACTGAAGTTCATATGCAGAAAAATGAAGGGAGAGTAAGAGTCACTAGGAGACTGGGGCCTGGACCACTACCTTCCCTTATTCCAGAAAACTCTGGGACCTAGCCTTATCCCTGCCCTTTTTGGGTTTTGGGTACTTAAGCCAATTAATTCCATACTTTGCCTAACTAACTTAGCTCTAACTGGGTTTTGATTTTTTGCCATCAAAAAAAGCCATAACTAATACATTTCCTCCACTGAGCTGTGGTTTTCTCACCAGCAAAACTGAGAAAACAATTATATAATGCACAAGTTTATAACAAATGTTAAAAAAATTTACTATCAATAAAGACAATTGTTCAATATTAATTCCTTACCATGTCCAATCAGTGTGAGGATTTACACAATTCATTCAAAGATACTCCAAATTAGGATCACTCTAAATTACCTCTGATTAAATAAGAGCTGAATAATATATAAACAGTTCCCATAATACAATAAAGGCAAAGTATAGACTGATTCAAATATTTCCTATGACCCTCTTTCTTCTCCATCCCATCAGCTTTCATTCCAAATCCATTCCCCTCTGAGTTACCAGATTGTTCTCCATCCCAAATTTGATCCTGCCTCAGACCTATTATGGGATATCATGCTTGTTCTCCATAGCATTTTACTTTCCAATATCACAAAAAGAGTTTTTTTATATGGCACATCGTCACATCCCCCTTCCTAAAACAAACTGTGTTAAGCATTGGTCCCTTGAATTCTAACTCCTAGCACCGACTATGTGGTGAACACTTCTGGTTAAATAACTAAACCAATATTCACCCTTTTTCAAAAGCCTCAAATGATCTCCAAAATACCACAAAACTTAACAATTATAGCTAAAATTTACTGAGTACTTATTTTATGACAGGTTCTTTTCTAAGCTCAATGTTTGCATTATTTCATTTAATTTTCTCTATGATATTATATTGGTACTGCTACTTTCCCTAGGTAAGAGACAAAGAAACTGAGACACAGAACATATATATAAAATTAATATTTTATAGCTAAATAATCTGTAGAGTTTGAATTTAAACTTATGCAGTTATGACATTAGAGACTACAATCTAATACTATAAAAGGATATGAAATAAAACACATATTCCATGGCCAAAGTTGACAAGTCAGGAAACAACAAGTGTTGGAGGGGCTGCAGAGAAGGGGAACTCTCTTACACTGGTGGTGGGAATGTAAGCTGGTGCAGCCACTTTGGAAAACAGTGTGGAGATTCCTTAAAAAATTAAAAATAGAGCTACCCTATGACCCTGCAATTGCACTACTGGGTATTTACCCCAAAGATACAGATGTAGTGAAAAGAAGGGCCATATGTACCCCGATGTTCATTGCAGCAATGGCCACAATCGCCAAACTGTGGAAAGAGCCAAGGTGCCTCTCAACAGATGAATGGATAAAGAAGATGTGGTACATATATACAATGGAATACTATGCCTCCATCAGAAAGGATGAATATCCAACTTTTGTACCAACATGGGCTGGATTGGAAGAGATTATGCTGAGTGAAATAAGCCAAGTAGAGAAAGTCAAGTATCACATGGTTTCACATTCTTGCGGTGCATGAAGGGTAACCTGGAGGACAGTGGGAGAAGGAAAGTAAATGGGAAGTAGGGTAATTTGGGGAGAGAAATGAAACATGAGAGACTTTGGACTCAGAAACAAACTGAGGGACTTGGCGGGGGGAGGGGATGGGACAGCCTGGTGGTGGGTACTGAGGGCACCTATTGCATGGAGCACTGGGTGTGGGGAATGGGCAATGAATCTTGGAACACTGAAAAAAAAACCACACATATTCCAGATTTCAACTTTGTCTCAGCCTTCTTTCCTATAACCACTACCCCTCCCCACACCCAGATCTAAGTTAGAACATATATCCCCTAACCTGGGCCTTCTTATGAAGTAAGCTAGCAGGAACACTGGTATAAGACTTTGCTTATAAATTTGTGTTGGGATGCCTGGGTGGTAAAGTAGGTTAAGTGTCTGATTTAATATCAGGTTGTGACCCCAGGGTCCTGGGACCCAGCCCCAAATCAGGCTCTGAACTGGGAAAGGATCCTGCTTAAGTTTCTCTCTCTCTCCTTCTGTCCCTCTTGCTCATGTTCTCTCTCTCTCTAAAATAAATCAATATTTTTAAAAATAAGTTTGTATTATATAGACCTAATAAAAGAGAAAAGCACTACCTACTTTAACTTCTCCCACCAACAGTCAGAGATATTTCCATCCCAGAAAACACAAAAGCATGTTCGTGTGAGAGGAAGACATAAATCGGGTTTGACACAAAAGAGGTTTGCTTATGAAAAAGTTGGCAAATATCAGACTTCAGGAAAATTAGCTTGTCAAAAAAAAAAAAAGAAAGAAAACTCTACAACATAAATTTAAAGGGAAAAAGCTACAAAATTACCAAGGTTATATAGCTTACATAGCTTAATCTATTCACAGTGGAAAAACAACTTTCTCACATAGTTATTATATCCACAAAGGATATCACATATCCTTAGAAATCAATTGTGCAAAAGTCAGGGTTATAGTTATTTTGCTAGGGAGTGAGTAGTTTAGAGGAAATGCTTAAAGTTTCCTTAATTTTAGGGGCCAGAACTAGACAGGGTGACCCTGTTATTTTTGGTTTATCACAGTTTGGAACATCATGTATATGTTTATTCATAATGGTAGCAGGACAAGATGTTCATTTTCTTCCACAGTGGCTGTGATTGACATAGCTAGGCTGGCCCTAGACAACAGGTCATCTGGGTAACCTGGCAGAAAATGAAAATACCTTGTGACTGACTCAGAAACCATGTCATTGATAAAGTGGCTTTTACTATTAACGCTTCATGGAAGCAAGTGTTATAGGAAAGGCTGAGACACTTTAATGAGCTGAAACACGTCTTTCCTTGCTTTAAAGAAGATAACGCATTCCTGTTGAAAGAGCACGGACTCAGAGGTAGTGGACCTGAACCCAGACTCCATAAATTACCAGGAGTTTGACCCTGACAAAGTCACTGTGTTGTGGGTAATATGGAACATGATGATTGCATTTCTTTTGTTAATAGGGTTTTTCTTTGAGCTAGTGATTTAACTTCTCTGTGGCTCAGTGTATCTACAAAATGAGGAAAATGGGAAAAAAATAGGGCTTTAGTAGAAGGACTATTAATACTAGTCAGGGTATAATCAGAGAAGCAAATATCCTAAGAGACATACATAATAAGAACTTACAGGATTTGACCTTACAATCATGGGGATGGTTATACAGTGTTTTTAAGGCTATTGCTTCAATGTCTGGTTCTGGAAATCAAAAGTTATAGGGAAAGCAATCAGAAAGGGAAAACAGATGTAAGGTTGGGGAAGTAATAGAGAAGATATAAAGAACCACAACTCAACAACAATAAAAATCAAACAACTCAGTGCAACAATGGGAAAGGTCTTGAAGGGACACTTTCTATAAAAGATACACAAATGGCCAATAAGCATAGAAAATGATATTCAATATCACTAATCATTAGAGAAATACATATCAAAACCACAATATGAAACTGCTTCACATATGTTTGATGGCTAGTCTAAAAATAAAACAAAAAAGAAAATAATAGGCAGTAGCAAGGATATGGAGAAACTGGAACACGTGCATTGTTGGTGGGGATGTAAAATGTTACAGTTCCTGTGAAAAAAATAAGGCAGTTCCTCAAAAAAATTAAGCAAAGAATTGCCATGTGATGCAGCCATTTCACTTTTGGGTATATGTTAAAAAAATGTAGCAGGGTCTCAAAGAGATATGTGTAAACCCATGATTGTAATAGCATTATTTTTTTGCAGATTAATTGAGATAAAATGGACATATATGATTGTGTAAGTACTAGGTTCCCAATGTGATGATTTCATACACATATATATTGCAAAATGATTACCACAATAGAATTAATAAACATCTCCATCACCACACATAATCACCATTTGTTTGTGTGTGATAAGAGCATTGAGATTGTCTTTCTTAGCAACCTTCAAGCATATAATTACGGAATTGTTAAAGTTCCCATGCCATACATTACAGTCTCAGAATTATTCATCTTTTACTGGAAGTTTGTTAACCTTTGACCAACATCTCCCCGTTTCTCACCCCAACTCCTGGTAATTACCAATCTGCTCTATTTATATGAGTTCAGCTTTTTTAGATTCCATATATATATGAGATCATAGTTAGCATAATGCCCTCAAAGTTCATTCATATTGTTGCAAAAAGCGAGATTTCCTTCCTTTTCCTGGCTAAATATTCTGTTGAATGTAAAGATATACCACATTTTCTTTATCTGTTCATCCATTGATGGACACTTGGATTTTGTCTTGGTTATTGTGAATAATGTAAAAACATGGGGATGCAGATATCTCTTCAAGATTGTGATTTCATTTCTTACAGATCTAAACTGAGAAGTAAGATTGCTGGATCTTTTGGTAGTTCTATTTTAAATTTTTTACATGAGTTGTATCATAACTATGATTTATTGGTTTTGTGTTTCTGGACCTCTTAGAACCTGCTTCTTAATCTCTAAAAAGAATATAACAATAGTATAAACTTCATAGTGTTCACTGAAAGGATGAAATACAACAATATAAAGCACTTAGAGTAGAACCTTGCATATATAGCCATCACTCAATCAATGCTACCTATTGTTATTAATTTTGTAGCTGTATAATAATAGCTCCTTACTTGAAAGTTAGGGCTTATAACTTACAAGGAAGTATAAGTATGCAGTACCTGAATTAATTAAAAATAAATTTGATAGAATGTTAATCATAATTGTAGACTTTTGCTACAATTTGGTTCATTATTTTGACTTTTAGACAGTCATTAGTAATATTTCTGAGTATTCAAATAATTTCTCAAGAAAAAGACATTACATTTCCTCCATAACTTATAGTTTAATGAAATTTCCAATATGTGAGAAATCATTTCAATGGCCAGAAAAGTCATTCTGAGCAGCCTATTTTTAAAATCATTGTCCATGGCTAAAGACATTGTATAAAGTTTGTATTCTATTCTTACATGTAGATCATTTTGCTCAGTAAAGGGTTTCCCAATGAAAGTTGCTTATCAACCTAATATTGTAAATCAAATAATATCCCCCTTGACTTACATTATAATTTTAGAAACATGAAGCCATTTTAATAGCTCATTAATTGACTATGAAATCTATTCATTAGCTTTAAGACTCTCTACTTAATAATTGAGCAGAGCACAAACATTTACCTGCTCAGAGAAAAATATGTACTAAAGGAGATCTGTATGTATTCATTTTAAATTTAGGTCTTTCTAAAGACAACAATCCCTTAATAATTCCAAGTTTGAGTTTTTATGTAATTTTTTTCTTGGTAGGTCACATTTGTCCCCTATTTTTGGTTTTGTTTTCCATTTCCAGGTTGATAATGGCTCTCACAGCAGGGGTCTGATGTAGGGGTCATTTCACACCATACGGAAATGCAACCACTGAAATGAACTATTTCACGTCCAAGAAAGACTGAGAGGACTTTGAATCACACTGGCTGTAATTTCCCAAAGGGGATTTGCTTAGAGCAGTGAAGTTCACAGATTTGGAGAAAACTTACTGAACTTTTTACAATGACCAAGACCTCAACTTTAGCAACTTATTTTAAGGCCATGAACAAAGTCAAGAAAAGGGGTGTCATGGCAAATTGAGTCAATTCTTTAAAAGGAGTTCTGATAGAATTGTCCTTTTGAGGCACCTGGGTGGCTCAGCAGGTTAAGCCTCTGCCTTGGCTCAGGTCATGATCCCAGGGTCCTGGGATCGAGGTCTGCATCAGATTCTCTGTTCAGCAGGAAGCCTGCTTCCTCCTCTTTCTTTGCCTGCCTCTCTGCCTACTTGTGATCTCTCTGTAAAATAAATAAAAATCTTTAAAAAAAAAAAGAATTGTCCTTTTGCAGCACCAGTGTATTCTTAACTTCTTTACACTTAAAATTATCAAGGAAATCTAAAACTTTGTCTGTGTGGGTTATACCTATCAATATTTGTAGTATTAGAAATTAAAACAGAAATATTCACAATATTTATACATTTATTTAAAAATGATTTTGTTAGTTGGCAGAAAGAGCATATTTCATGAAAAAATAACTATTTCCCAAAACAAAAAAATGAAAAGTAGCATGTAGACTTTTGTACATCCCTTTAATGTCCACCCTTCAGAGAACACAGCTGGATTCTTAATCAGTTTCCGCACTCAGTCAAATGTTATGCTTTTTTTGGACTGAAATATATGAAGAAAATTAACCCTTATGAAAATATGCAGTTGGAAAGAGAGGAATATTTTAATAGACTTTTCAGATATTTGTGGATTTTCTTATTTGATGCTTTGTCAAAACTCAACAAGAGGTAGTTACTGAAAAGGAAAATGCAATAAGGAATAGGAAACAATCTCAGTGAACTTTGCATTCTCTATGACATTAAACTCTGTTGGTGTTTCTTGTACTCTGATTGGATCTTTTAACATGAGTGATTTTGTAACATTATGGTCATTTTGAAGATACTGGTTCACTGAGCTATGTAGATGTTCAAAATGTTGACACATTTTATTATATAGCATCAAAAAGTAATTTTTTCCACTCTGGAAAACACTATGGAGATTCCTCAAAAAGTTGAAAATATAGCTACCCTATGACCCAACAATTGCACTACTGGGTATTTACCCTAAAGGTACAAATATAGGATCCAAAGGGGCATGTGCATCTGAATGTTTATAGCAACAATGTCCACAATAGCCAAACTATGGAAAGATCCTAGATGTCCATCAACAGATGAATGGATAAAGAAGAGGTTGTACACATATACAATAGAATACTATGCAGTCATCAAAAATGAAATTGTGCCATTTGCAATAATGTGGGTAGAACTGGAGGATATTATGCTAAGTGAAACAAGTCAATCAGAGAAAGACAATCATCAGATTATCTCTCTTATATGAGGAATCTGAGAGGCAGAACAGGGGTTCATGGGGGGAAGGGAGGGAAAAAATGAAACAAGATGGGACCAGGGAGGGAGACAAACCATAAGAGACTCTTAATCTCGGGAAACAAACTGAGGGTTGCTGGGGGGTGGGAGGGGAGGAATAGGGTGGCTGGGTTATGGGTATTGGAGAGGATATATGCTATGGTGAGTGTTGTGAATTGTGTTAAGACTAATGATTCACAGGCCTGTAACTCTGAAACAAACAATACTTTATATGTTAATTTAAAAAAGTATACTCTAGGGTGACTTAATAAGATTAACAATTTTACTGCTTCATAAAGGACATTCTTAGGAAAAATAGAAATTTGTGTGTGTTGCAATTAAGAATTCATGATTACTAATACTGTTTGGCGGAATTGCCTTGATTTGTACTTAGTTTTATAAGCCACAACTTTTGTACTTTCAGCACAATATCAACACAATACAAAAGGCAAATATTGTCTTACATCATCAGAAAAATAGTTTGAACCTCGTTGACTTCCTGAAAGGGTCTGGAGTACCCAGGGGCTCATGGATCATATTTTGAGAACTCCTGTTCTAGAGGATTCCAGGTCTATTTAGTGGGGCCAGTCTGAAAAAGCCTTTGTAGAAGGGTCTGATATCTTCAGTTTTAGTTTTCCTTTCAAGATCTAGCTGAGGACTGGAAAACTGGGGTACTTGGTTGTTCGATGGTATAAGAGACCCAAATGTATTAAATTAGAGAAAAAATAAAATAAAAATTTTGCTCACTCTTTTGAAACAACAGAACTGTACAAGTCATTCTGAAAAATTCCATGTCACTCTGTATAAAGTTCCAAAAACAGTACATTACTTAAATGAGAATAAGAATGAAAATAGCAGCATAATTTAGAAAATCTTTTGTTGTGATAAACCATAGATTTTATTCATTTTTAAACTTGCCTAAATATGTCTAATATTTTTGCATGAAACTTTATGTAGATATACCATAATTGCTCTGAAAACTCTCTCATTTTACAGAGAACATAAACTGAAGTTCAGGGAATTTCCACTTAAATCTGAGAATCTTTTTTTTTTTTTTAATATTTTATTTATTTGACAGAGAGAAACACAGCCAGAGAGGGAACACAAGCAGGAGGAGTGAGAGAGGGAGAAGCAGGCTTCCCGCCGAGCAGGGAGCCCAATGTGGGACTCTATCCCGGGTCTCTGGGACCATGACCTGAACCGAAGGCAGTTGCCCAACCAACTGAGCCACCCAGGCGCCCCATGAGAATCTTTTTTTTAAAAGATTTTATTTATTTATTTGACAGAGAAAGAGAGATCACAAATAGGCAGAGAGGCAGGCAGAGAGAGAGGAGGAAGCAATCTCCCGATGAGCAGAGAGACCGATGCAGGCCTCGATCCCAGGACCCTGATATCATGACCTGAGCCAAAAGCAAAGGCTTTAACCCATTGTGCCACCCAGGTACCCTTAAATCTAAAAACCTTAAAATTGAAATTTAGATCACCTAGTTCCACCTTCAAATGAATTTAATGTTCACATGAACTTCCAGAACTGTGTTGAACCCTACTAGTGCCACATGGCTTACTGCCTCAAGGAGGCATTTTTGCATTTCAGACTGGACATCATCAGCAATTCAGATGTTTCTCTTTAAGTTGAAACAAATGAGTCATGGCAAACTTTCTGATGTAATATAATATTTCTAATTCCTAAGACCATATTTGCTTTTTCAGCAATCTAAGCATAATATTAGCTTGTGTTGATCAGATGGCTTACAAAATCCATGTTTTTCACATGAATTACTGTCAATTCTACCCTCATCTTTGTATTGTACTGTGTTGTTGATATTTTCCTCTAAAAATAAGTTTTAAAAATTAAATTTTATATGGATCACTTTGGTCCATCGTCTAATTTCTTATGATTAATTTTAATTTTAATTTATTTAGCAGTGATATCACCTACATGCAATTTATGTCATCAGAAATATTGATGTAGAGGACAACCATGTCTTCATCTAATTTTATTTCTAATAAAAATAACAATAGGAAGGAAGGAGGTCTATGGCATAATAGTAGAGATACTCATTTATTCAATCATATTTGTTAGGATTTCCCAGGAGTGTTCTAGGTCCTTAGCTAACTATCTAGCATAAAGGAGAAGAGAAAGAGAAAGGGACAAAAAAATATTAAATAATAATGGCTGAGAACTTTCCAAACATGGAGAGAGAGAAGGACATCCAGATTCATGAGGCCCAAAAGACCCCAAATAAGTTGAGTCTAAAAAGGGCTACACTAAGATACATTGTAATTAAGTTTTCAAAAGTCAAGACAAGGAATTATGAAAGCAGCAAGGGAAAAGTGACAGGTCACATACAAGAAAACCCTCATATGACTATTAACATTTTTCTCAACAGAAATTTTTTTAGGCCAAGAAAGAATAGGATGATATATTTAAAATATAGCATGGTGGGGGAACCCTGCCAATGAAGAATACTATATCTAGCAAAGCTGTCCTTCAGAATAGAAAAAGAAAAAATTTCACAAACTAACAAACAAACAAACAAACAAACAACTGAGGGAGTTCATCGCCATTAGACCTGCCTCAAGGGAAATACAAAAATGTTATTTTTAATTGGAAATAAAATTCTAATTAACTTGAGAAAATGTGAATGTATAAAACTCATTAAGAACAGTAAATATATAGCCAAACTCAGATTCTCTAATATTGTAATAGTGATATATAAGTCACCTCAACTTTAATTGAAAAGTTAAAATCAAACTTATTAAAATTAACTATAGGTCAACTTGGTTCTTTCCACAGTTTGGCGATTGTGGCCATTGCCGCTATGAACATTGGGGTACATATGGCCCTTCTTTTCACTGCATCTGTATCTTCGGGGTAAATACCCAGTAGTGCAATTGCAGGGTCATAGGGTAGCTCTATTTTTAATTTAAGGCATCTTCACACTGTTTTCCAAAGTAGTTTCACCAACTTGTATTTCCACCCACAGTGTAAGAGAGATCCCCTTTATCCACAGCCTCTCCAACACTTGTTGTTTCCTGCTCTGTTAATTTTGGCCATTCTAACTGGTGTAAGGTGGTATCTCAATGTGGTTTTGATTTGAATTTCCCTGATGCCGACTGAGGTTGAGCACCTCTTCATGTGTCTGTTGGCCATTTGGATATCTTCTTTGGAGAAGTGTCTGTTCATGTCTTCTGCACACTTTTTGACGTGATCATCTTTTTTTTGGTTGTTGAGTTTGAAGAATTCTTTATAGATACTTGGATATCAGCCCTTTGTCTGTAGTGTCATTTGTGAATATCTTCTCCCATTCTGGGGGTTAGAGAAGATATGGTCCATATATACAATGGAACATTACACCTCTATCGAAAGGATAAATACCCAAACTTTGTATCAACATGGACAGGACTGGAGGAGATTATGCTGAGTAGAATAATCCAAGCAGAGAAAGTCAATTATCACATGGTATCACTTACTTGTGGAACATAAGGAGTAACATGGAGGGCATTAGAAAAGGAAAGGAAATGTGAATTGGGGTAAATCAGAAGGGGAAGGGAAGATGAAGCATGAGAGACTGTGGACTCTGAGAAACAAACTGAGGGTTTTGGAAAGAAGGGGGGGTGGGAGATGCATGACCTGGTGATGGGTATTAAGGAGAGCACATATTGCATGGAGCACTGGGTGTGGTGTATAAACAATGAGTCTTGGAACACTGCAAAAATAAAATAAAATTATTTTAAAAATAAAGTAAATTAAATTAACTAAAACTACTATAATTTGTTATTTGTTATTACAATAATATTTATTACATTAATTTGTTATTTGATGTTAAAAAATCCATATTACCAATAACCTAATATAAGAGGGAGGGAAGAAGTAAAGGTATAAATTTTCTGTATGCTATTGAATAAGTTGTTATCAGTTAAAATGGGACATTAGAGGGGCTCCTGGGTGCTTAGTTAATCATCTGCCTTTAACTCAGGTCATGATCCCAGGATCCTGGGATCGAGTCCCACATCATACTCCTTGCTCATCAGGGAGTCTGCTTCTCTCTCTCCCTTCTGCCTGCCTGCTTGTAATCTCTCTCTCTCTCTCTCTCTCTCTCTCTCTCTGTAAAATAAATGAATAAAATCTAAAAAAAGGGGGGGACATTATAAATTTAAGCTATTTTATGTAAGCCTCATGGTAACCACAAAGTACAAAACTGTTGTAGATACTCAAATGATTAAGACAAAAGAGTGAAAGCATATTGCTATAAGAACTTTTTAAATCACAATGGAAGACAGCAAGAGAAGAAGAAAAAAAAACAAAACAAAAAACAAAAAACAAAAAAACAAAAAAACAACCCAAAGGATCTACAAAGCAGTCAGAAACAACAAATTGGCAATATTAAGTCATTACTTACCAATAATTATTTTAAATATAAGTGGATTAAATTATTTGATCAAAGGACAGAGTGGCTGAATAGATAAAAAGAACAGATTCAACAATATGCTGACTATAAGAGACTCACTTCAATTTTAAGGACACCCATAGCCTGCAAATAAAGAGAAGGAAAAAGACATTTCAAGAAAATGTTAATCAAAAGAAAGTAGAGGTATCAGACAAAACAGACTTTAAGTTAAAAGTGGACAAAAGGAACAAAGGAGGTCATTACATAATTATAGGGAGGTTAATCCATCAAGAAAAAAAAATTATAATTGTAAATACTTATATACCTAACATTGGAACATGTAAATAAATAAAGCATACACTTACAGAACTAAAAGGAGAAATAAACAGCAATTCAATAAAAGTTGACGACTTTAATACCATAGTCTCAACAATGAACAGATCATCCAGGCAGAGAATCAATCAGGAAACAGTGGATTTGAACAATACTATAGATAATATTGAAGCTAGGAGACATACTGAACACTCTATCCAATAGCAACAGAATACACATTTTTCTCAAGCATATTGAACATTTAGGATAGAGCACATGTAAGGCCACAAAACAAGTTTAAACATATTCAAAAGGATAGAAATTATACCAAATCTATTTTCTGGCTACACTGGTATGAAACTTAATGTCAATAACAAGAGGAGAGCTGGAAAATTCACAAATACCTGGATTTTAAGAAATTAAATAACACATTCCTGAACAACCAATGAGTCAAAGAAAAAATCAATAGAAAAGAAAAATGAGTCTAGCTCTCAATAACTTAAATAGATTAAATACTTACTGAAAGACCTGAAACAATGAAACTCCTAGTAGAAAACATATGGGGCAATCAACCTTACATTAGTTATGGCAATGATTTTTTGGATGTGACACCAAATGATTAAATAACTAAAGCAAAAATTTATTAGTGAGACTACATCAAACTAAAAGGTTCTGCATAGCAAAAAAAAAAAAAAAATCATCAAAATAAAAAGACAACTTCCATAATGGGAGAAAATATTTCTAAGCACATATCTGATTAGGGATTAATATCCATTTTATATAAGGAACTTATACAACTCAATAGAAAAAATCAAATAATCTGTCTTAAAAATGGGCAAAGGACCTGAGTAGACATTATTTTTAAAAAGATATTCAAATTATTCACATGGCCAACAGGTACAGAAAAAGGTGTTCAACATTATTAATCATAATCAGGGAAATGCAAATCAAAATCACAATGAGATATCACCTTACACTGGTTAGAATAGTTATTATCAAAAAAAAAAAAAGAAATAACAAATGTAGGCAAAAAAGTGTAGAAAATGAAACATTTGTGCACTGGGGGCAAGAACATAAATTGATGCAGCCATGATGGAAAAAAGTAAGGAGCTTTCTCAGAAAATTAAAAATAGAACTACCATATGATCCAGCAACCCCACTTCTGAGTATACATTCATAGGAAATGAAATTACTATCTCAAAGAAATATCTGTACCCCCCATGTTCCTTGCAACATTTACAACGCCCAAAACATAGAAACAACTTAAGTATCCACCAACAGATGAATAAATAAAGAATATATGCTATATGTATACAATAGAACAGATTCAGTGTGAAATAAGGAAATTCTGTCATTTGCAACATGGATGAATGTTATTATACTAAGTGAAATAAATCAGAGAACAACAAATACCACATAATCTCACTTCATGTGCAATCTAAAAGGCACACTCATAAAAACAGAGAACAGATTGGTGGTTGCCAGGGATGAGAAGGTGTGGATGGGGTAGAAATGTGTAAAGATCATTAAAGGGTACAAGCTTCCAGTTATAAGATGAATAAATTCTAGGGTTGTAATGTACACTATTACATTTTTGTGACTATAGTGTGACTATGGTTAACAATACTATATTGCATGCTTGGAAGTGCTAAGAGGAAGACTTAAAAGTTCTCATTTCACATACCAAAAAAAGTAATTATGTTACTAATATTAAGTAAACTTGTAATCATTAAATAAAAGATACATAATTCAATCCATTAAGTTGAATATGGTAAATTTATACATTGTTATATGTCAGTTATATCTCAATGAAGCTGGGGGGAGGTGAGAAAAATCTGAGAAGCCCAGCTTAATTCAAGTATCCTTTATATTATGTGCAATGGTGTCCTTTTATAATGTAAAATGAACAGTAATATCACAGAATGGGGAAACTCTCTAATTATAGGTACATTTCCTGCATATGTCATGTGCAATTAATTCCATAAGCTGAGGTTCATAAAGATAGCATAGACGACATTAGTACTCATTTTAAAATAATTCTATTTTTTCCCTAAAGTATGAATTCTGTATTTGGGATTGGTGGCTGTCATTTTAAAATGGCACTGTTACTTCTTGGCATTTAGATCACTCCACCCATAATTCACCTTCATAATTTATACTATTTCATCCTTTATGCACCAGGCAGGATCTCTGTAATTGATGCCTGAATTTGAATACATGATTTTTCCGCAAAGAACTGTAGTCACATTCTTTTCACTTATTCATGATTCCATTCATTTATGCATCTGTCCATCTATCCACTATCCAACCATTCACTGAGTGCTTGCCATGTTTGTCACTGAAGATTCCAAGTATAATGCAGAAACCCACTAAAGATGAATTTTAAGAAAAGGAAGAACCAACATTTTTTCAAGAACTTAAATAAAAGACTGAAGGAAAAAATATTCCAAAATTTTAAGTGTTGTCACAAGTAGTACATTTATTAATCTTTTCTGTTCTATCCATATTTTGTCAAAATATGACTAATCTTATATTCAGTTAAGTGTACAAAATTAAGATTTTGCTAGTTCGAAAAGAGGATATGAATCTTTTCAATCAATTCTTATGATATTAAAGAGTATGATGAGATGAAATTTATATATATGGGTAAATAGTCTCTAGAGTAGTGAGTGAAATGGGCTGGATAACTGGCTGCTCAAGGTTCACGAATTTATTGATCATCTAGAAAATCATGTATGTTTTATATTTCTCTTATATTAACAAATTAGTATAGTTTTATTTTCTTCCTGTAGTTTATGATGACCATAACCCAATATTGCTCTGCTTTCACCTCTAGTAAGAAACGTGATTCCATATTCCCAGTAGGAACCAGCACTTATCAGATAAATCATGTGACCTGATTTGCAGTTCAAAGAATAAGTCCCTTTAGGATGTTTAATTGGCATTGCTTTCCTGGGAAACTGATTGAAGATCCCAGGGGGAGAGGTGGAGATGGAAAAGAAAAAGGATGAAAGAGAATATGAGGGCTCTATCATATCCTCTAGTATTAATTTCAGATTCCACTGAGGAATAAAGATTGACAGTGCATTTTTTAATAGGACCAAAGAGAGATACTAGAGCATAGAACATTCTCTTAGCCCAGAGAGCAGAGTCAGAAAGAACTACCAAGATGATTAAAAAACATGCTGATATGCGAAATCACATGTTCTTATTCCTATACCTTCATAGACAAACTGAGAAGGACTGAGGCTGCCAGCAGAGGAATCAGTGGGTTTTGTGTTGTAAGCTACTCTCTTTTCACCATCTTATTTTTCACCTACTTTCTGTTTTGTGCCATTTAATTTAATTTCTTATTAAATAATAAATTAATTTATTCTTATATTAATAAATGTCTAGATATTTCCTTCTCTTCTCCCTCTTCTGGAGAAAAGTGGAGGTTACTATTAAATTGTTGAACATACTTAGTTCGAGTCTTTGTTTTCCAAAGTTTGGAGCTGTTCAAGATTTCTTCTTACTTTTGAAAATGATGCTGATCTTAATTAACACCCTTCAATTTTCCACAAAACAATGTGCCCCTGTTGTCATTACTTCCTGAAATATTACTCTTTTCCTTTTTATTCACACATAATATTTGTTCTCCATTGTTATTATATCCAATAATTAATTACTACTATCAAAATGTCATATTCAATCTCTGTGATCATATATTTAATTTCTTGTATCTCACTCTCCTCAGGGTTTAACTTCCTTCTTGCTGAAGAAAACAATTTAATATTTCTTTCAGCAAGAGACTATGGCTGGAAAACTCTCCTATGGTTGTAGTCTATAATGTCTATCTTAGTTTTTCTCCCTCTGTCATGATAATCTAGCTGGATATAAAAGTGTAAGTTTAGGGGCACCTGGGTGACTCAGTTGGTTAAGCGACTGTCTTCGGCTCAGGTCATGATCCCAGAGACCCGGGATCGAGTCCCACATCAGGCTCCCTGCTTGGCGGGAAGCCTGCTTCTCCCTCTCTCACTCCCCCTGCTTGTGTTCCCTCTCTGGCTGTGTTTCTCTCTGTCAAATAAATAAAATCTTAAAAAAAAATAAAAATAAAAATAAAAGTGTAAGTTTACATCTGACATTTCCCCTCACTATTTTGAAGAGATTCCATCAATGGTTTTGTCATCTTTTGTTAATTATGTGAAGTCTGTCTCTTAATAGACATGCTAGGTAGTTTGTTGTTTTTCTGTGGTAGCTTTTAAGAATATCCTTTTCTTCATATCAGACAAATTAGATTTTAATTTAAACACTATAGTCAGAGATACAGAAGGACACTGCATCATTCTTAAAGGGTCTATACACCAAGATCTAACAATTGTAAATATTTATGCCCCCAACATCCCAACATGGGAGCAGCCAACTACATAAGCCAACTGTTAAGCAAAATAAAGAGTCATATTGATATGAATATATTAATTGTAGGAGATCTTTACATGCCAGTCTCAGCAATGGACAGATCATCTAAACAGAAAATCAACAAAGAACCAAGAGCTTTGAACGACACACTGGACCAGATGGACCTCATACATATATACAGAATATTTCACCCTAAAACAATAGAATACTTATTCTTCTTGAGTGCACATGGAACTTTCTCCAGAAGAGACCACATACTAGGTCACAAACCAGGGCTCAATCGATACCAAAAGATTGAGATTATTCCCTGCATATTCTCTGACCACAATGCCTTGAAACTGGAACTCAACCACAACAGAAGTTCAGAAGGAATTCAAACACTTGGAAGCTAAAGACTATCCTTCTCAAGAATGTTTGGATCAACCAGGAAATCAAAGAACTTAAACATCTCATGGAAACCAATGAGAATGAAAATACATCAATCCAAAACTTATGGGATACAGCAAAGGTGGTCCTAAGGGGGAAATGCATAGCCATACAAGCCTCTCTCAAAAAAATTGAAAAATCCCAAATACACCAACTCTCCTTACACCTTAAAGAACTAGAATATCAACAACAAATTAAGCCAACCCCCCACACATGAAAACAAATAAAATTAAAGCAGAAATATAGTAGACACATTAACAAAACTAGAAGCTGGTTCTTTGAAAGAATTAATAAGATTGATAAACCATTGGCCAAACTAATCCAAAAGAAAGGGAGAGGACACAAAATAATAAAATTATGAATGAAAGGGGAGATATCATGACTAACACCAAGGAAATAAAAGCAATCATCAGAAATTACTATCAACAGTAGTATGCCAATAAGTTAAACAACCTAGAAGATATGGACTCATTCCTGGAAACCTATAAACTTCCAAGACAGAAACAGGAAGGAATTGACAACCTGAATAGTCTAGTAACAAGACTGAAGCAGTGATCAAAAACCTCGCAAAAAACAAGAGCCCATGACCTGACAGATTCCCTGGGGAATTCTACCAAACATTCAGAGAAGAAATATTTGTTCTCCTGAAGCTGTTTCAAAAAATAGAAACAGAAGGAAAACTTCCAGACTCTTTCTATGAAGCCAGCATTACTTTAATCCTGAAACCAGGCAAATACCCCATCAAAAAGGAGAATTTCAGACCAATATCCCTGATGAATATGGATACCAAGATTCTTAACAAGATCCTAGTTAATAGGATTCAACAGTACACTGAAAAGATTATCCACCACGACCAGGTAAGATTTACCCCTGGGATGCAAGGGTGGTTCAACATTCACAATTCAATCAATGTGATAGAACAAATCAGTGAGAGAAGAGAGAAGAACCATAGGGTCCTTTCAATTGATGCAGAAAAAGCATTTGACAAAATACAGCATCTGTTCCTGATTAAAACTCTTCAAAATATAAGGATAGAGGCAACACTCCTCAACCTCATAAAATTTATCTATGAAAAACCCACAGCAAATATCATTTGCAATGAGAAAAAGCTGACAACCTTCCCATTGAGATCAGGAACAAGACAAGGATGCCCACTCTCACCACTATTGTTCAACACAGTGTTAGAAGTCCTAGCAACAGTACTCAAACAACAAAAAGAAATAGAAGGGATTTAAATTGGCAAAAAAGAAGTCAAAGTCTCTCTCTTCGCAGATGACGTGATACTGTATGCGGAAAACCCAAAAGACTCTACCTCCAAACTACTAGAACTCATACAACAATCAAGTAATGTGACAGGATACAAAATCAATGCACAGAAATCAGTTGCATTCTTACAAAATAACAATGAAAATATAGAAAGGGAAATCAGAGAATTGATTCCATTTACCATAACACGAAAAACCATAAGATACCTTGGAATAAACTTAACGAAAGAAGTTAAGGATCTGTACTTGAGGAACTACAGAATATTCATGAAAGAAATTGAAGAAGACACAAAAAGATAGAAGAGCATTCCATGCTCATGTGTTAAAATTTCAATACTGCCCAGAGCAATCTATACTTTCAATGCCATCCCGATCAAAATTCCATGAACATTTTTCAAAGTGCTGGAACAAATAATCGTAAAATATATATGGAACCAAAAAGACTCCAAATTGCTAAGGAAATGTTGAAAAAGGAAAACAAAGATGGGGGCATCACCTTGCCTGATTTCAATCTTTATAACAAAGCTGTGATCACCAAGACAAGATGATACTGGCACAAAAACAGACACATAGACCAATGGAACAGAGTCCAGAGTCCAGAGTCCAGATATGGATCCTCAACTCTATGGTCAAATAATCTTCGACAAAGCAGGAGAAAATATCCAATGAAAAAAAGACAGTCTCTTCAATAAATGGTGCTGGGAAAATAGACAGCTACTTATAGAAGAGTGAAACTTGACCATTCTCTTATGCCACACAGAAAGATAAACTCGAAATGGATAAAAGACCTCAATATGAGACAGGAATCTATCAAAATCCTAGAGGAGAACATACACAGTAACCTCTCTGACATCAGCCACAGCAATTTCTTTCAAGACAGGTCTCCAAAGGCAAAGGAAACAAAAGTGAAAATGAGCTTTTGGGGCTTCATCAAAATAAAAAGCTTCTGCACAACAAAGGAAATCGTCAACAAAACAAAGAGGCAACCCATGGAATGGGAGAAGATTTTGCAAATGACACTACAGAAAGGGCTGATATCCAAGAACTACAAAGAACTCCTCAAACTCAACAACCAAAATAAAGATGATAGCACATCAAAAAATGGGCAGGAGACATGAAGAGGCACTTCTCCATAGAAGACATACAAATGGCTAACAAACACACAAAAAAATGTTTATCATCACTAGCTATCAGGGAAATTCAAATCAATACCACACTGAGATACCACCTTACACCAGTCAGAATGGCCAAAATTAACAGGACAGGAAACAAGTATTGGAGAGGCTGTGGAGAAAGGGGAACCCTCTTATACTATTGGTAGGAATACAAGTTGGTGCAGCCGCAGCCACTTTGGAAAATAGTGTGGAGATTCCTTAAAAAATTAAAAATAGAGCTACCCTATGACCCTGCAATTGTACTACTGGGTATTTACCCTGAAGATACAGATGTAGTGAAAAGAAGGGCCATACGTACCTTAATCTTCATTGCAGCAATGGCCACAATCACCAAACTGTGGAAAGAGCCAAGGTGCCCTTCGATAGACAAATCAATAAAGATATGGTCCATATATACAATGGAATATTATGCCTCCATCAGAAAGGATGAATATCCAATTTTTGTAGCAACATGTACCAGATTGGAGGAGATTATGCTGAGTGAAATAAGCTAAGTAGAGAAAGTCAAGCATCATATAGTTTCCACTTACTTGTGGAGCATAAGGAGTAATGTGGAGGACAATAGGAGAAGGAAAGTAAATGTGAATTGGGGTAAATCAGGGAGGGGTATGAAACATGGAGACTTTGGACTCAGAAACCAACTGAAGGTCTTGGAAGGGAGGGGGTGGGGGGATGGGTGAACCTGATGTGGGTATTGAGGGCACGTATTGCATGGAGCACTTGATGTGGGGCATAAACAATGAATCTTGGAACACTGAAAAAATAAAAAAATGTAATAAAAAAAAAGTATTAAAAAAATCTCCTTTTCTTATATTCAACTGATGAATCACTGAACAGTATACCTGAAACAAAGGAGAAGAAGAAGAAGAAGGAGGAGGAGGAGGAGGAGGAGGAGGAGGAGGAGGAGAAGGAGGAAGAGGAGGAGGGGGAGGGAGAGGACAGGGGGGGGAGGGGAGGCGAATCTGTTTTTCTCTGTGTTCTGCTATTTCAATACCAAGTATGGGTAGGTGTTTTTATTCCAGCCTCTTTTTACAGTGCCTTTCCATCCTGAGTACTCTGCCTTTGTTACTGCTACTAGTGTTTCAAATCCTTGTTTCTTCAAGATTCTTTCCATTTTATTCCTCCAAAAATTTTAGTAAGCATATATGGAAAATTATCAATAATTTCTATAGCTCTCAACTGCTGTTTAATATTTAACATACATCTCTCTCTTTATTGTTTTCAAAGTGGATAACCCAGAATTCCTTTCCATTTCTCTAAGTCTTTACCTGCGTGCAGTCTAAAGTTTGTTTCATTGATTGGAATTATTTTTAAAATTTGTTGACTCCTTTTCTATACACATGCTCCTCTTTCATATTACCTGATTTCAGAATTCCTTGGTTTTTTTTTTTAAAGAACTACTTCATTGTTATAAATGTACAAATTTTAACATTTTTGTCACACAAAACTATAACGTTAGCTTTACCTGGAGTGAGTAAATGTTCCTGTTTCATTTTAGGCCATGTTTCTCTACAACCATATTAATAGAACATTGCAGAAAATAAGGAATATGTATTACTATGTGTTCTCCAACACTCTTCTGATAAAGTAGTTTATTTACTCATTAACAAGGAATAGAAAGGGAAAGGCAAAATCTGAGGTGTTGTTGGTAATTCCTCCCAGATGGAATTACTTTTCCCTTAATTTACCCCAATTTTTAATTCCATTTTCCAAAAAGAGTTTACTTTGTTAAAGCAATAAAATGAGAAATTAGAGTCAGGACAGCTCTAAATAATTATGCACCATGCTGGTGTCTGTGAAAAGTATTAAAAATAAGATTCCTGTTACAGGAAGAATCACATACTTGATCTGAAGTCATTTGTTATACAATCTCCACTGCATTGGTAACTCATATGACTTTTTTTCTTGTAGTAAACACCACATGATTTATATTTTGCTATGCACTCAGGTTTAAAGACAAACTCTGGGAGTGTAAACCTCCATCAGAAGCATCCTATTGAGACTGCACTGTTTTCATGATGTATAATGATCCCTGTACCAGGTGCAGCACCATAACATAAAGTCAAGGGAAGCATTACAATTGCCATATAAATTAATGATCAAAGATTTCATTCAGGAGATTTTTCTATTTAGCCCTGAGATCAGAGTAAGATACCATGTCACTGGGCACCTGGGTGGCTCAGTTGGTTAAGCCACTGCCTTCAGCTCAGGTCATGATCCTGGAGTCCTGGGATCGAGTCTTACATTGGGTTCCCAGCTGCATGGGGAATCTACTTCTCCTTCTGACCTTCTCCCCTCTCATGCTCTTTCTCACTCACTCTCTCTCAAATAAATAAATAAAATATATTTTTAAAAAAGATACCATGTCAATTTACTTTTTTAAAAATAATTTTCTTAGTTATGAGTATTGCCATAGTGGGTTATTTTCTACACTGGTCATATCTATAAGTTAGACCATAATGGGCTAAGCTACTGGTCTGGCAAACAAAATAGTTCTATAACTGTAGTATCAAGAGAAGATTTATAGATAAACACTGTAGCTTATTTCTTTAAAATCAGCTAAAATATTAGACAAATGTTTTTGAAAAATCCTAACTTCCCTCTCAAAAACACTGTACATTCATAATTAATATGTTCATCCAAGCTTTTCTTAAAACTATAATCTGGTAGATCAAACAACTGCTGATCACTCATTCTATATAAAATGATACACAAATTTCTTCAATTCCAAAATTAGCAAGGCACAATCCCATATTTGCTACTGTTGTCAATTATAGTAAATATAAATATCCACATAACTGCTTTGATTTGGATTAATTGTGCTGTTTCCAGTCAATCTGAAAGAGGATTTTTAAATTATCCATACAATTATTATTATTATTATTATTATTATTATTATTATTATTTTACCATGTAGCAGACACTGTCTTTGCTCCATTTGGATCCCTCAAATTCCCTTTACATTTTCTGTGCACCACTACTCCAACATCTATGCTTTTGCTTTTAATGGCCTGCCTTTTCTACCCTCTTTATAAAATTTCCTTGGGCTGTAAGAATTATTTTGCCTGCTTTCCCTGCTAGGGCAGAGAACCAGAAAAGCCTAAAAGTTTATGTCCTGCAAGAGTGGTCATTTCCAGCGATTGACTAGTGGAAAGTTAACTCTTGACTTGGCCTGGGAAAAATAGGAGATTTAATATTCCAGAGCTCTCATGCAGACCAGGATGAGGCTTCCTTCATCCTCACATCAAGTGGGATATCACTTGAAATTACACCCTTGCTGGGCTTCTGCCCTTTCCCTGTCTCACCCAATCCCCCACCCTTCATCCCCACTCCCCCAACCTCCCATCCCAAACACCAGCTCCCTTTCTCGTGGGAACCCTTTCTAATAAAATCATGTGCACACAAGTCCTCACCCTGGTAACTGCTTCTGGGGAACATAACCTAAAGCATACTCTGTGTCACACTTGGGGCTGAATTCTAAGGACATAACAATGAGCAAATAAATGAAATATAGATACAGCCATTTAGAGCTCACAGTCTGATGAAGAAGAGGGACACTGAGCTAGCATTAAAGTACACTGTGAGAAGGACTCTGTCAGGAGACAGACAGTGCTTTAGGAGGAGGAGCACATAATCTTGTAGGGTGGCAATTGTCAGAAACATCTTACCAGAGGAAGTGGTATTGAAATTGAAACCTAAATGCTAAGGAGTTATCCATGCAAAGATTGGTGTGGAAAAGTGCAAAGGGAACATGAAGTGCAAAGGGCCAAAGTGAACAGAGTACACAGATAATTTAGTGAAGAAATTAATACAGAGCCTATGTGTTATTGCATTTTCCTATAATCCAAGAAAGAATTATAAGCAGGACTTAATTGAATGAGACTTCTGGATGGTCATTCTTGCATTTCATAACCACATTTGTGTACCTCTGTTTCAGTTTTTCAGGTACTTTAAAGGAGATAGGACAGGAGAGCTATGGAAAGAACTATATTATGAAGTACCTATTGAGATCAACAAATCAACACCTTTAGAAATTCAAAACCACAAGGCATCACTTTGAGCTACAATGACTCCAGGAGGATTCAGTCATTCAGCTCAAGTTAGACAGGGTGTTAGCAGAGAGAGATAAAGATCACATTCCAGGTGGTAAATCCCAGAATAGGGTTTAGTCAGATAATACTCAAAGATATCAAAGACAGATCCTAATGAATCATCATTAACCTCTTTATGTTCTCTAACTCATCTAGGTAGCTAATCACACTTTTCTCTATATATATATACACAGTAATATACAAATTTTTCCACAATCCCTTTTATTAACTCTCTGACTTCTTTAATAGACTATGAGTGCCTCACAAGGGAAAAGATATTGATCTTTAGTATGCCAAATAATTAGCACATAGCATGTGTTCAAAAATATCTACTGGGAGCACCTGGGTGGGTCAATCAGGAAAGCATCTGACTATTGATCTCAGCTTATGTCTTGACCTCAGGGTCATCATTTCAAGCCCCACATTGGGCTCCACACTGGACATGGAGCCTACTTTAAAAAAATGGGGGCACCTGGGTGGCTCAGTTGGTTGAGCAACTGCCTTCGGCTCTGGTCATGATCCCGGAGACCCAGGATCGAGTCCCATATCGGGCTCCTTGCTCGGCGAGAAGCCTGCTTCTCCCTCTCTCACTCCCCCTGCTTGTGTTCCCTCTCTGGCTGTGTTTCTCTCTGTCAAATAAATAAAATATTTAAAAAAATAAATGTCTACTGGGTGCAGAAATTAAAGAATAAATAAAATGTCATTTCTTTTAGCTTTTGTTCTTTTCCAATAAGCAGAATATCTTCTGTCTACAATCTCTAATGCACTAGCTTCTCCTTTTCTAGGCCAGAGCTGTCCAATGGAAATATGAGACGAGCCACATATGTAACTTAAATTTTTTGGTAACCCATATGAAAAAAAATGTAAAATGAAATAGGTAGAATGAATTTAATAACTTATTTTATTTTATTCATAATTTCAAAACTATAAATAATTTTTAAATTGAGATATTCTATATTTTATTCAAACCAAGAAACTCAGTGTGTATTTCTCAGTGCATATCTTAATACAAACTAGTCATATTTCAAGTGCTCAATAGCCAGTTCTAACTCTGCTGGACAATGTAGTTCTCTATACTACCTCAAAACATGAAGTTAACATTTTCCAACACAAGATTTTTTTTTCCAATACAAAACTTTCTTAAGCAAGAGAGTTTCAATCACATTATTTAGACCATAATTCTCAATAGTGACACACTGACTAGATAAGTTTGGCTAGATAATTCTCTGTCATGAGGGGACTTTCCTGTGTGGTGTAGGATGTTCTGCAACATCCCTGGCCTCCATTCACTAGATGTCAGTAGCAACCTCTTCCTTAGTTGTGATATCAAAAATGTCTCTAGACATTGCCAAATGTCCTCTGGGGGGTAAAATTGCCCCCACTGACAACCACTGAATTAGATTATCCCTTTGAATTTTGGAAAGCAGGAGTTTTGTCATACCAGCAATCTAGTGGATCTAATGAAGACTTATCTCCAAAAGAATTATCATGTCACAGAGGAAACCTTGCACCACAAGGGCTTTATTGTGGAATTTCTCCATGCTGAGGTTTTGGTGATCTTCCAAGAGCATCCCCACTTTCCCACGTCTGGCCATTGCAAGACACTGCATTTGATTTGACTGGTGTGTGTTCAGGGAGTCCACTAGAAAGAGTCTTTTCCTAGTTTTTCTGTCACATTTCATAGGGCAAGATCTCTTATTTGCAAGTAATATGAATTGATTATGGGAACAGAAAAAATAATTTATTGGAATGTTGTCAGGAAGTTTATTAGGAAGATCACACAGTCCATAGGAAGACTGAAACACCAAACTCAGAAAATAGCTGACAATGAAGGGAGACTCCCTCTCTGTTCAATACTTTATTACAGGAACAGTCAAATTAGGATACAGCTATTGGGGCCACAATTGCTGCACACTCATGATGCCTCTAAACATTTGACCTCAACAGTATTGTTATGAATATTTTACAACTTCATTGTGATTTTTGCATCATTCTCCCATTGCAATCTCTAATATATTTATCTGCATTTATTAGCCTTTGCACTTAAAATGCAAGAAATTTTTTATTAGCCTCAAAACTTTGATCCATTTTCACTGCCTCTACGAGCCTCACTCAGGGAGGTTTGCACTCCACGCTGCTATAGCTGCCTTCTTTTCAAAATATACCTTGGATATACAAAATTCTAGATGCTTAGAAGCTCTCAAGTAGTAGCAGCTTGATCCTGTCAATGGGCAGAAATTCAACTGATTTCACCAGAGCCATTGACCTTTCTTTTTCTGAGCCTCTCCCTTTCCTTTGTCTTTCAGAAAGTTAACTTTAATGGCCCTTGGAGTGTCCAATGCAAGGACGACTCTATTTCTGGGCCCGACTGGCCTCACCTACTTGCTTGTTGCCCATTGTATTTATTAAATAATAACAAACAAAGATCCTGGCTAAGTCAATTCATTATAACTACACTGCAGGGCTATGGTCCTGTTTTTCTTTTTTTCTTCTTTTTTTTTTTTCCCTAGGCAAAGAACCTTATCAATCTTGTTTCAAACTTTATTCCCAGGATTTTTCAGCTTAATTAGTTATGAAGAACAAATTGGGTAGAAGCAAAAACTGAAAAGAGCTGCAGTGTCCAAGGGGTTTGAGCTTAAAAATATTAAAGATCTACATTTTATCAGATCCATGAATAAAATCTTGAAAAGCAGTCATAACATAAAATAGCAGCTCCCAGTAACTTCTTCAAGTTTTATCTTCTTCAGAATCTGACTCGATTCAGTTTGCTTCACTATTGGAAGCCTCATCAAAATGCTCCACAAGATCTAGAACTATATCATCATCATCCTCTACAGTAGTAAGAGGTGCTTTTCCAACCACACACAGTGTTGGCAGAACTTCAGCCAGTCTTCTTAAACTAATCAGACTTCTGCACCAAGTTGGTTTAAGATACTGGGGAGCATTTCTGTCAGATGCTTTGTCTCAGCATGGCCTGTAATGGTGAAAGTGTTCATAGCCAGTGATGCCTGAACTTTAGGGTTGTTAAAGTAGATCACTATTCCTTGGCTTCTGAACATATTCACTTCTTCAGTATCAGAGATATTGTTTCCTCCTAACTTCTTTAAGGAGAACTGAAGTTTTTAATCATCTGCTTTAGCCATTCTATGAACCACTTTCTTCTTTCCATGAGCAGTTCCTTTCTCACAAATGTGCACTTGCACTTGCAGTTTAGGGAGTTTCTCCTAGTTCCTGATGGTTCCTTTCATCGTGCTCAAGTGGAAATGAGACCACAAGGGGCACTAGGGTTGGTGCTCAGGTATTCTTGGGCAGACCAACTGAGATAAGGTGCACACATGCCGGGACACAAGATGGAAGTTCTGGTCCTGTTTTCCATTCTTTCATTTACTCACTTGACAAATATTTATTGAACCCTTGCCATGTATTACGCTCATTACCAAACACCAGATGAAAGTAACCCAAATTATCCACTGTATCTCTGGAACGTATAGACTAGCAGGAGAGACAGATATTAATCAAATAATCGCAGAAAGAAATACTAAATCACAAGCAGGACAAATATACAAAGGAGAGGTGCATTTTCTACATGGGTGAAATCCCATATCTGGAAGGCTGTTGTAATGTTATAATAGTCAGAAACCAGTGATGGTTTCCCAAAAGGAGTGACACCTAAGGAGAACTGAGGGACAAGCATAAGTGAAGTAGTTGAAGAGGATAAAAAGGAGCATTCTGTGAAAAATAAAGATCGGGGATAAATGTAAGGAATTCAAGAGAATAAGAAAGGCCAGTGAGGTTGAAACAGAAAGAGCAAGGGAGAACATACGTATTTACATACTGAATCTCCAGTTTGGCTCAATCAAATGTAAGTCAGAGTTTTAATTTTTAAAAAAGTCCTCATGCACAAAAATTAACTCAAAATGGATTAAAGACTTAAATGTGAGACCTTAAACCATAAAAATCCTAGAAGAGAGAACAGGCAGAATGTCTCTGACATCAGCCATAAAAAACATGTTTCTAGATATTTCTCCGGAGACAAGGGAAACAAAAGCAAAAATAAACTATTGGGACTACTTTAAAATAAAAAGCTTCTGCTCAGTGAAAGAAACAGTCAACAAAACTGAAAGGCAATCTACGGAATAGAAGACTGTATTTGCAAATGACATATCCAATAAAGGGTTAGTATCCAAAATCTATAAAGAACTTATAAAACTCAACACCCCCAAAATGAATAATACAATTAAAAATGGGAAGAACACCTGAATAGACATTATTCCAAAGAAGACATACAGATGGCAAACATGAAAAGATGCTCAACATCACATATCACCATCAGTTTTGCAAACCAAAATTACAATGAGATATTACCTCGCTCCTGTCAGAATGGCACAAATTAAAAATACAAGAAGCAATGTGTGCTGATGAGAATGAGGAAAAAGGGGAACCCTCTTGCACTGTTGGTGGGAATGCAAACTAGAGTTGTCACTCCAGAAAACAGTATGGATTCTCCTCAAAACAGGAAAGAATTCATGTTGACTGGTTATAAGGAAATTGAGACTCACTTCAGGAAATGGCAAGCAGAAAGACTCTCTTGATGAACTCAGTTGTGATTTAAATGAGAAGTCCTAAAATTGGCCCATAAACAGATTCCTTTTGTAATATATGGAAAAGCAAAAGATTTTGGTGCTACCCATCTCCTGCAAACAAACTTTCTATCAAGTTCAATTGTTATGACTAGTGGATTTCTACTTAATTCACCAGAAAAAAAAAGGGACTCTGGTGCCTTCTAATTATTATTGTCACTGCCAACTATACACCAGAGTCCACCAAGTATACATTTGATCACAGAATAATGGGTGATTAATTGAAAATAAAGAAAATTTCCTTCTAAAAAATTGTTTTTATAAATAAGTAAATAAATTCTGTTTCTGAAACATTGAAACAAGAAACTGAGTAAGCTTTTCACTTGAATACCTGTGGCTGGCCCTTGTGACCCAGTACAGAATTATTCATTTATTTATTTATATTTCATTTACATGTGGAATATATTCTTTTTATTAATTTTTTTATTGTTACTTAAATTTTTTTTCCCAGTGTTCCAAGATTCATTCCCCATTCCCCACACCCAGTGCTCCATGCTTTAGGTGTCCCCAGTACCCAC
This sequence comes from Spilogale gracilis, assembly GCA_004023965.1. Taxonomy (NCBI): domain Eukaryota; kingdom Metazoa; phylum Chordata; class Mammalia; order Carnivora; family Mephitidae; genus Spilogale; species Spilogale gracilis. The sequence continues at coordinate 309,881 of PITA01000293.1, forward strand.
CACCAGGCTCTCCCATCCCTCCATCCCCCTCCCTCCAAGTCCCTCAGTTTGTTTCTGTGTCCAAAGTCTCTGTTGTTTCATTTCTTTCCCTGGATTACCCTAGTTCCCCTTTACTTTCCTTCTCCCACTGTCCTCCAGGTTACCCCTCATGCAC